>RCWM02000234.1:1200000-1668001 GCA_003667255.2 Euschistus heros
CTTCCGGTTTTTGTTATTATAGCACTGAGGACAGGTCGAAACGTCGGCACTCCTCATAAAAAGGTTATTTAATCTGATTGCATCCCTGCCCATGTTCATTAACTATCATTCTATCATTTTGTCTGAATTTCAACATTTTGATTCCATTAGAAAAAATGTATGTAAAAAAAAAAGTTATTCTTCATAAACATCTTTATAAAAGTTTACGAATGGCACTGGCAAAAATCCCTTTATAGAATGTAGCCACATTTACGATCAAGATATAAATCATGAAGATGGGGAAAACTGAGAGGGTGTGAGGGAAGTAGAAAACATTCACAATTTGAATAATAAAATGTTTATAGTGCAAAAGAACTGTTATTGAGTATGATATCAACTAGTCGATTAAAATATTTTAGTTAACATTAATTATACATTTAAACATAAAACTTGAAAGAAAAATAATCAAAATAGTGAGACATTATAATTTACATTTAAACTTTAAAATCGAACAGTAGATTAATATAATGAATATTATATTAAATTAATGTAAACAGTGAAAATATAAATAAAAAGTCTTTATTTTTTATTTTTTATTTTTTTTTTACATATTTTACGCCCACATTGGAGCACTTAAATCAATACATTTGAGTATTCTATTTAGACTTCTTCCTCCTCTTCTGCTCCCAGAACTTTCTCATCCTCTCCGACCTGGCTGCCCTTTGTGTGTCCGTTATAATATATTGTTTCCGCTTAACTGTTTTTAGTTTGAGACTTATACTTTTATTCTTCAAAATCCTCTTCTCTTCTCTGTCTTTGATTTGTTGTTGTGTTATATCTAATTCTTTCAAATCATCCTGAACTTCTTTGAACCAATTATTATTTATATTTATTTTGCAAAAAGTATTTAAATAGTTGTTTCAATATCCTGGTTTCCGGTAGTCTTGATATATGACAAAAAAAGGAAATTCTTCTTTTACGCATTGTAGTTATTATTGAATCACATTCACTGTAGACTATGTTGTTAGGCAACAATCTCCACTGTCCATCAACTTCGTGTTTTTTGTTAATAATTGTTCTGATAATTCTTCTATCAGTTTTCTGTACTTTGTCTGTTGTAGATTTAACATTTAATTTGAATAACGTTTCACTAGCATAAGTTGCCTCTGGTTTAACTGTGGAATTATAGTGTTTCAACTTAGCATTTATCAAAAGAGATTTCTTTTTATAAGTTGGCCAGGTAAGTCTTTGTGCTTGCTTCAATTTAGTTGATTTGTGTTCTATTGCTGCTTTTTCATTTGTGTTCCATGTTATTATTTCCCCAAGGTATTTGAACTTCTTAACTATTTTAATCTGTTTCTTATTGTTCAGTTGAATGACTGGTAAATCAACAACAAAAGTTGGCATAATTTCTGTTTTTTTTTTTTTTTCAAATGAAATTTGTAATCCCACTTTTTTGCTATAATTTCTAGTTGCTCAATTTAAAATTTAGCCTCTTCAATTGTGTTAGCAAGTAATGCCAAATCTTCCGCAAAAGCAAGGCAGTTGAGTTTAATATTTCTACCGATCCTGATGGTTGGTTGGCATTTCTTGTTCCATTCACGTATAACCTTCTTTAAAACGCAATTAAACAACAAAGGTGAAAGTCCGTCTCCTTGTCGGAGTCCAGTTCTTATAGTGAATGATTCTGATAATTCACCTCTAAATTTTACTTTTGCTTTCGTATTTTTAAAGGTCATACTAATTAAGTTGACAAGTTTTTGGTGTAAACCAAATTCTTTAAGGATTTCCAGTAATGATTCACGATGGATACTGTCGTATGCTTTTTTAAAATCCACGAGCGTGACTACTAGACCCTTACTTCGAATTCTTTGATATTTCATTATCCATTTTAAACTAATGATCTGATCTGGACAGCCTCTACCTGGTCGAAATCCTCCCTGATATTCTCCAAGTTCTTGGTCAAGTTGTTCTTGGATCCTTGTGTATATAATCTTGGATAAAATCTTGTATGTAACATCTAGTAAGGATATCCCCCGATAATTATTTGGATCCGAGCGATCACCTTTTTTATGCAATGGGTGGATTATTGCTGTATTCCATTCTTCAGGAAGCTTCTCTGTATTCCAAATATCAATGATGTATTTATGTAGGTTTTGAATAGTCTGATCATTAGCATTCTTCCATATTTCTGCAACTATTTGATTCTCTCCTGCTGCTTTGTAGTTTTTAAGTTAAGGTTAACATATACCAATCCAAAGAAAACAAAAATCAAACTTACCTTCTTTGAAAAATTACTATGTGAGGGAAACAGAATTACGAAGGACACGATTCAAACCACTTGATTCGATACAAATTTGGGACTAATTACAAAGGAAATTTATTTATTAAAGTTAGGTTACCCTCAGTTTGGCTGGAAGCTTCTACAATGTTTTCAGCCTGAAATATAGTGGAATGAATCTTGGTTTTTCATTCATGGTTCATTTCAGTTTTTCAAAAAATGTGAGGGAAATAGATTGAACCTATTGAGCGCAGGCATTGTAAGTCATCCTTCTTATTGCAAGAAATTAGCCTTAGTTTCAATCATAAAATTGAATATATTGCAGCTTAACTGAGGTATGATAAAAAAAGTAAGTTGATAATTGCAGAAATGAAGAAATTATTTGCCTTTAAAGTTACCAACTCATGTTATGGGACACATGAGGGAAATAGAATTTGACGTTTTGAATTCAAATTTAACCATGAAAACAAATCAATAACTATAGGGAAACTACCTTCGTTTAAGAGGTAAGTTCATTGCACCTACTTGTTACAGTAGGGTTGCAAGAAATTTCATGTAGAAATCACAATCGCTTCGGGACACAAATTCGTATATAATAGGTGAATGACCCTCATATTATTGTATGCTGGATATATCGGAAGCTGCTCACCTTCACTGTGAGTATAGTTAGCTAGTTGCCAGGTGGATATTGTTATTTAATCAGTTAACTGGAGGGTGATAGAGGGAGCGGGAGTGAGGAGGAGTGATGGATGGCCGACAGCGGGAGGAGTGAAGTTGGTCCTGGTTTTTAGCGAGCCCAGGCCAGTCAGAGCTCATCAGTCATCCGCTCTTCGCTCGCCTTCTTGTTTGTCCCGTACTCCAACTCACTAAAGAGTCAAAACTTTTTTATCACGGCTCCCACCTTGTTTTATCAACTTATATTATCTATGATTTCACCTCAATTCTAGGAGTGTTCGTAAAATACTATAAAAGTAGAATTATTACTGGCAGACCTAGGAGGTCTGGTAATATTTCATTAGCATTAAGATAAAATAATTAGTTAATTTTATTTTATTTTTTTTACATATTGATCCATTTACACTATTATATATAGCACCAATAGTGTTATGCCATAAATATTTAGTTATGTTATTTTATTTGTCTGTTTGAAATAACTTGAGAATATTTCCCCGCCTGTCGCTAAGTTAAAATGGTGCACTTTTCAGAAGGGCATTTTTGATCGAAAAGATTAAGCATTAGTAAAAATACTATTTGCGCCAAAATAAGCCCTAAAGGTAATTTGACTTATCCACTTCTTCACGACAACCACCAATTTATCACGTTAATCCTTTATAGGATGGTGTTGTTATTTTCTCCACTTCTAAAGAGGCATTCAAAAGTTTCGCGTAATATCTTATTTTGTTGTATAGAACTCCTAATCACAGGTAAAATTAAAAATTTGTGACCCGCATCAAAAGGGTAGAGTGCACTAGCTGATTTTAGTGTAAGTGAGATCCATATGGTCCACAGTCCGTTCTCGCCCTTTGCCATAAATTGACTACGGAGCGGTTTATGTTTTTGTTTTTGTATTCATAAAGATCTTGATAATCCATATGTTTCTGATTGGGCCAAAACAAATGCGAAACATAGAAACTTATCCATAACGATGTAAAACGAGATACCTTTCATAGGTATCACACTCCATTCCCGATAATTCTCCGAGCCGTCTGAAAAGATGATGGCCAAGAGACCTTCTAATGTAGAACTGTTTCAGTGACTAGTTCTTTTTATATTATTGACGTGACTTTGTAATCATTTCTCGGATTTGCTTGTTATATATAATGTATACAGTTCTAAATAGCCATAAATGTTTTAAAAAAATATATATATATTTAGATAGATAGATAGATAGATAGAGAGAGAGAGAGAGAGAGAGAGAGAGAGAGAGAGAGAGAGAGAGAGAGAGAGAGAGAGAGAGAGAGAGAGAGAGAGAGAGAGAGAGAGAGAGAGAGAGAGAGAGAGAGAGAGAGAGAGAGAGAGAGAGAGAGAGAGAGAGAGAGAGAGAGAGAGAGAGAGAGAGAGAGAGAGAGAGAGAGAGAGAGAGAGAGAGAGAGAGAGAGAGAGAGAGAGAGAGAGAGAGAGAAGAGAGAGAGAGAGAGAGAGAGAGAGAGAGAGAGAGAGAGAGAGAGAAATAAATGAACTACCACTCTGCTTTTCAGATCAAACATAATGAGTTATTTTCTACAGACTGATATATATTCTTAGAGGTTTCAAAAAGTAATCCATTTTAGCTGTGTATTCAATTGCAACCTGTATACTAAGAGTACTAGGAAACGCCCCCTGGAAATGTTTTTCTCCGGGGACGTACAAAAATATATAGACCAAAATAAATAAAAGAGGACAAAGGCAGACTTTCCAAACATCGAGATTGAAAAGGCGCTGAAAGGTAAAGTTGTGGGAGTCGATTGGAACGGTCGTGAAGGCGAGAGCAAACAGCGATAGGAAGGCCGAAAAGTTGCCTGCACGCGAGCCATGGCCGAGTAATACAAACACGGCTCTGCAAACTGCCAACTTACAAACTTCTCGCCTACAACTTACAACACCTGGCCGTCAGCTTTTTCCCTTTTCGGCTCCCCACTTAACTTCTGCTAAGTTTACATAGGGCCTCTTAGAAAGTGCTTGTCTAGATCGCCATATATCTAGACCAAACAGCTTTATCAAACTCAACATTCCACTGATCTCCTCAGTTGAAAGTCGAGTTTCTATCCACTGACGTGTTGATAAATATGTCTCTTTTGTTGATTATATCTGTTCTCTCTATTCTCTTCTACAATACTAGCCTCTGCTGTCCATTATCAAACAAAATTTTTTTAATTATAAAAAAACACCAATAATTTAATTGTGATACAATCTAATTATAATTTAATTAATAATTTAAATGATGTATCACATTTAAAGAACTCTCCCCTTAACCTTCCTTAACCTACGCCAAGGCCTTAAATTACACAATAAACTTTACACTACGCCACCTTAGAAAATCCCATTGCTCCTCAACTCAAATCCAACATAGTTTAACTATGTCTGGCTCTAGCCTTTACCCAGTGCACATCTGTATATCCTCGCTCTCAATTTGTTTTTGTTTTTTTCGTTATAAATCAATCTGCTATTAAACGAGGCATTAGTTAGTGAAGATTGATAACAACTGGAATCAAGGCTCAACAATAATTATTAATATCTGTATTACAGGTAGGCTTGCAAGCTTATATTATCTGAATAGTCAGTACCTACCAAGATAAGACCTCTTCCCACTCTCACTCATCCCCTCCGCTGCCTTCAAGGACTACCAATATCGTAGAATGACTCAGTGCCCGGTCTGCAATACCACTGTCGCCAGGGATGATAAATTGGCAATTGCATGCACTACGTGTAAAATTATTTACCACGGCAAATGTGCCAATGTGACAGAGAGTCAAAAACAGAAAAAAAAAATGGCAATGCCCATCATGCATGTCGACATCACTAAGACCAAATAGCCCTCTTTTAAAAGGCAAAGAAGTCTCCTCTGTGGGTCAAACCATGGAGGATAATATTTCCGCCATTTTAGCTAAAATGGAAAAAATTACGGAGGACATAGGGGAAGGTTAAGGGCACCCTAAATAAGCAGGGTGATTTGGCGTTTGAAAATAGTGAGAGACTAAAGAAAATGGAAGAAATTACCTTGAAACAGGAAAAAATAATAGAAGAATTACTCACTGAAAACATTTTCTTAAAAACCCAGGTATCAAATTTAGAAATGAAAATAAATTATCTAGAGCAAAATAATTTATCAAATTCAATTGAAATAAGGGGCATTCCAACTAAAACCTGAGAAACCACAGAGGGCATTATTTGTTCCATAGGAGCTGCTCTGGGCGTTAAGCTTGGAGTAGACGATATAGATTATGTGGAGCGAAAACGACCTAGAGGAGAAGATCCCAGGCCCCCGTCTATTATCGCACGTTTCGTCCGGAGGACTGTTCGTGATGAAGTCATCCGACTCCGAAAGGTGAAGAGAGATTTCTCCACGCGACACCTAGGATGGGACAGCGATGAGAAAATTTTTATAGGTAATCGACGCGCAATAATCGACATCTCTACTGGCTGGCGAGACAAAAGATGGCAACCGGCAAGGTTAAATACGTGTGGTTCGCAGGAGGGCGTGTGAGATGTCGGCGCAATGATGGTCACCCGGTAGTCTTCATAAATGAAAAAAAGGGCTTTTTCGACTGACCCTCAATTTACAGTTCTCCCCCAATTTCATTTTTTTTTTTTTGCATTTATATATATTTTATTTTTATTTTTTAGATTTTTTTTACTTTCACCACAGACTAATGTTTTTATTTATTTTCAATTCAGGAATTTATATTTTATATTTTTACCATAGAATGTTTTTATTTATTTTTAATTTAGGAATTTATATTTTTTATTTCTACTGCAGAAGAATGTTTTTATTTATTTTTAATTCAGGAATTTATATTTCTAATTTTCAGTTTCACATACTTTTTTATGGTTTATTAATTCTGTTATGGCTTTCAATGTTTAAATTCTTAAATTTACATTCTATATTTATATTTATATTTCTTTTTGAAGTAAAACCACGAAATGTTCCTTTTTCCTTAATTACTTTCCCAGTAAATTATGTGCTTTCCTATAATTTACTTTCTTCCCTCTCCTCTCATGACTAATATCCTTTTAACCTGCCACGTTAATTCCCAATCCCTCATGGCTCACTATGATGAATTCCTTCACTACTTCCTTCATAATTCCTACTATATAATCGCCGTATCAGAAACCTGGCTCAAACCAAGTATCCCTTCTTCCTCTGTAAACATACCTGAATATACTCTCATTCGTCATGACCGTGCGGACTGAAAAGGTGGAGGGGTCGGCTTGTACGTTCATGATAGCATGAGAGTTAAAACCCTATACAAATCACCCTCTCCTGATTCTCCACACATAGAATATATATTCACAGAAATCTCCTTTAACTCATCCTTACTCCTTTACGTCGTAGTCTACCGCCCTCCTCAAGTTAAATCATAGCAAACATAATCATAGCAGGTAATCTCAACACTAATCTGCTTTCTGACTCTCCTGACAGGACATACTTACTAGAATTGATTTACTCCCTTAAGCTATTCATTGATCCTTTTCAACCGACCCATCATACCCAGTTTACGGATACATTATGAGACCTCATAATCATAGACTCACCTAAGAATCTACTCTCGTCTTCCCAAAATCCAATGCTATTTCTGTCTCATTCAGATATCCTATAACAATCCCACACCCATCTTTTTCCCTAAGCAAATTTCTTGGCGAAATCTCGACTCATTAACTCCTGAAAGCATAGATCCTTTACTTGACACGTTGTCCCATTCCTTTGAGCCCGTATTTTCTTCCCACTCCATCGATGAGATGATTGAATGCCTCTCTTCAAATCTCATTTCACTCCTCAATCACCTAGCAACACTTAAGACATCCATTTTCCGACGGTCCCCCGCTCCCTGGATTAGCCCAGAAATTAGAGAATTGATGAAGAGAAGAAACGCTGCTAGGAGGCGCTTCAAGCGAACTCGAATTCCAGAGGACTACTCCACTTTCAAACATCTCCGAAACCTTGCTCAGTCTTTATTGCGACGTGCCAAGGCACAGTATTTCAATAATATCCTATCCCAAGCTCCTGATCCTAAGTCTAAGTGGAAAATCCTAAGAAAAATTTTCTATTGCCGGCTCCACTCCCTGTACCAACTTCCCTATTTCTCCTGATGAACTTAACTATTTTTTCGCTAACCCCCTTCCTAAGGAGCCACAAATTAATCCCTTTCCCCCAACACACCCCATTCCTCAAACCCCATTCAATCCCGATAACTTCTATTTTCTCCATATTCTTCCCAATGACCTAATCACTTCCGTACTCAAATCCCGAACCAATGATTATTGTGTTGATCAAATTCCGGTAAAAATTATTAAACTAA
The DNA here is from genome assembly GCA_003667255.2 of Euschistus heros. Lineage (NCBI taxonomy): Eukaryota > Metazoa > Arthropoda > Insecta > Hemiptera > Pentatomidae > Euschistus > Euschistus heros. The sequence continues at coordinate 1,208,257 of RCWM02000234.1, forward strand.
GTCTTCCTGCCATTCATCCCTTCCCTTCTACACATTTACAACTTTTCCCAACAAAACTCCACTTTTCCCTCTGCCTGGAAAAATGTCCTTGTGCACCCGCCTTATAAAAACCCCTCCCCCTCCTTAGCTTCCCATTTTAGGCCTATTTCCCTTCTGTCAAACCTGTCAAAACCACTGGAAAGATTAGTCCATTCACAACTCTCTACCTATCTTGAGCACAAAGATCTCCTCACTCCTCTCCAATCAGGCTTCCGTTCAGGATACTCCACTCAATCTGCCCTATTAAAGATAACCCAAGACCTCCATTCCTCCATGGACCAACAGCAAATAGCAATCCTTGTCCTATTCGATTTTTCAAAAGCGTTTGATTGCGTTGATCAAGCAATTCTCCTCTCCAAATTACATAACCTTTCCCTATCCAACAGTGCTTTAAGCTGGTTGCTCCTTCTTGTCTCACCGTTCCCAAACAGTTATCATTCCCAACAAACCTCCCTCATCCTCACTATCTTTAGAAAGAGGTGTTTCTCAAGGATCCTCCCTGTCACCTATCCTCTTCTCTATTTATATTAATGACCTACCCAAAGTTATACGCCACTCCCAGTATCATTTGTATGCCGACGACCTCCAAATCTACCTATCCTTCTATCCTTCATATATGTTAGAAGCATCTCGTAAGATTCAGGATGATATTGAGAACATCTGCAAATGGGCAGTGAAAAATAAGCTACGCCTGAATCCATAGAAAAGCAAGGCTATCCTTATCGGTTCAAAACCTACCCTTAATTCCCTCCTTTACTATCCATTACTTTACCTCAACAACCGTACAATTCAATTTCAAACTTCCATCAAAAACCTCAGGATCTCCTTTGATCAACACTTATCTTGGAATAACCACATTTCCCAAATAACCAGAAAATCCATCATGATCCTCAAACAGCTCCAAAGACATTGTGACTCCTTTCCCCGAAGTACCCGCCAACTTCTGGTATCCTCTCTCATTTTTCCACACTTTGATTACGGGTGCTTGGTGTACGGGGGTTTGCCTGTTGAGCTTGAGATGCGACTGAGGAGACTAATGAATTGTTTCATAAGATTTATCTTTGGGGTCAGCAGACGGTCCCACGTATCTTACCGGTACAAAGAGCTAGGGTGGCTTTTCCCCGATTTTCGACGGCAATACTTCCTCGGCACTTTCCTATTCCACTCATTAAAAACCAATAAACCTTCCTACATCCTAGACCTACTTACTCTGCGTTCCTCCATTCACCACCTGAATACAAGATCCCAACCTTCCAACCTATATACCCCCTCACATAGAACTGTCTCCTTTGAAAAATCCTTCGTTATCCGTGCTACCTCTTTTTGGAATTCCTTACCTATCCATATTCGCAAAGCCTTCTCCTTAACTTCCTTTAAACATCTTTTAATTATCCATCTCCTCGATTTTCAGTCTTCCTCAAAATTGTAAATAATATGTAAATGTACATAAGTGTTCTAAAATGTATACAGTTGATTGTTTTTATTTATTTTCTATCTATTTATGTATTTTTAATTTTTATTTATTTTTTATTTTTTATTTCTCATTTCTACTTTTTTCTCCTAATTTAGTTATACTACTGATGTGATGATTTAACTAATCTCAGCCAGACAATTGTGTCTTTTATTGTGCACTTTAGTTATTCTTAGGGGACAGTCTGTCCCAGAATAAAGTTTATTTTTTATTTCATTTCATTTAACCAGGTCGTTCCAGAAGTCCTGTCGTTTTTTTTGGGTAATTAAAAAATTCAATGAACAAATGACTATACCATAACTTAATTAATTAAAATAATCTCTATTACAACTGATAACTTTATCCCACTGTTGTGCAAGATCCTAAATACCGCTTTTAAAAACGATTGATCTTTGCTGACAAAAGACTGATTTAACTCCAATTCTATTCTTTGCTAGTTATAAAAACATTTCTGCCAGTGGGGATAATCAGTGGGTGAAAGGTCGGGAGAATATGGTGGGTCCTCTTTCAAGGGGAGTCTCTCACGGATCTTTTTGGCAATTTTTTGAAGGGTTCCTGGTCAAAAAATATTTGACACATATTTTGCCGTTTCTACCAATAGGCTTCGGAAGCCAAGGAAAAAAATGAAATAGCATTAAACTAAGTTATTTTATACCTCGAGTTCAAAAAATGATATCAGCATGATTTTTCATCGAAAATGTATTGTTTTTTAGTGAAAACTTGATGAAAAATACAGCCACTTCATAGATTAAGGTTCAGCTTAATTAAATTCTAAAAAATTAAAGTAATAAATCTTCAAACAGACTGCCATTATAAATTTTTTGACACAAACAATGACGTCAGATTCTAATTTAACATTACTAAGAACTCTTCAATACAAAATTTTATTTAAATAGATAAATAAACAATCTTAACCGTCAAAATTAGTTTGAAAAAGCATTTTTTTTTTAAATTGACAAATACTTAAATTACGGTTAGACGGTAAAACGTATCAATTTCATATTTTTCCCAAAATATTGGGTGGTAATATCATGTCCGGAATATAAATATATTTGGCCACAAACTCAAGTTAAAAATTAAAATGTATTTCGGATTTTCCATCTTATCAAATAGATTTTTGTTCATCCAATTTTTAATTTATAAGTATATATATATATCAAAAGAAAGCTGAAGCTCTCTTCTTTCCAGCGATATCAATCAAATTGAATCGAGAAACAAAGTAAAGATAATTTAAAGAAAAGTTACCTATAATCGGTTTCATACATTTTTGGAATCAGTATTGAATATTCTATAAGATTGAATTTTACAAAGTTTGGAGCTTAAGAACAGGCTTTAGATAAATCATAAACTTATTTTGGGAATTTACAATTTCTTATAATACTTCAACGCTCACCGTTTTCCGAAAATAATCAACAAACATGCAAATATCACAAGAACTTGGAAATTTAACTAGCTTTATAACGGCTAGCAAATTAAAGATTCCGTATCAATTTGATGGAGAAAATTACTTTTAAAACTAAAAAAAAACACGGTTTTATCACAACTTAGCTAATTGGGTAATGAAAAACATTATCATAATTATATACTGAAAATCTCCATTAGAATAAAAAGTAAAGAAAAAGTTTATTGTATATTGGAAATAAACGTTGGGTTAGTTGGTGTATCATAACAAGAAAGAACAGTAATTTTGAAAATTTCTCAGTACTTTGATCGTTCTTGCTGTTACATTATTATTTTTCCTGTTAATTTTAAAATGGGAGGGGATTATTATTCAGTACGCCGATACACTTTTTGTACCTAAGTTTGTAAAATTCAAATTTACATGTGCTCTCGTCAAAATTTAACGTTAAATCCGAAAATATTTTAGGAAAATTGAGATAATTACAGCTTTTAAGGCAAAAAAACGTTGTTTCCTTTAAAAAAAAACTTTGAATTATCATATATCTGCCATTGATTGGAAAAAAAAGGGCCGGTCATTGGATTTTTTTTTTTTAATAAATTTAGAATTTTTTTTTAATTTAAATTTGTCATACCCAACGTAAAAGCGAAGATGTAGATAAGTTAAAATTGTGCATTTTTCTGTACCCACATTTTCATTTTTTTTTTTTTTTTTTTTTTAAATTCGATTATTACTCTAAAAACACAATTCGTGCCATTGTAGATACTTTAAGGGCTTCTTAGTAAGCACAACTTAATGCCAGCTAAATTTGAATTCACAATAAACTAGTTTTAATGTAATTTTACCTATTAACTTCTTCACGACAATAACTGATATGTTCTATTTAATGCATTTGTGCTAATAGTTTTCTCATCAAGTTTAGCCAAATATATCTTTGTCATTTTAGTTTTTGACAGTGTTTTGAATTTTAAGTTTATCACTCCATCCTGGGTCATCTCAGTACCTTTATTCATTTATAACTTTCCCTTTTTTTTTATTATTTTATTTTTTTTAAATTTATTAATGGTGGAGATAAAATTCTATTAAAAGCGATTGGACGTTTAATTGAAACGATTAATCAATAAAATGGACATATAATAGACGTCCAATCCGTAGAGAATTACATGCATTCATTAAATACTCTCAATAGATATCTAATTTAGATATTAATCTGCTTAATAGGTCTCATTTTAGAATGGGTAGGGCGAACAGGAGCTAAAATTAAAACTTCCATATTGAAATGAATAAGTTTGGGGTCAAGAGGATTTGGTGAATATTTATATCGAACAGTTTATCAATTCAAAAACAGTTTTGAGATATTATACAGCAATTTGTATTACCGTAGTTGACCTTAAGAAAGTTTATTATTTTCTTTAATAGGCTTGAGGTCAATTAAAGTATAATAAAATGTCAGTACTGAGTCAACAAATAATTACAAAAAGGCCCTGCAAGTTTTAGCATCAGAACTCAACATTGTACATTTAAATTTTAACTATTATAAATTTTAGTATTGCTAAACCTTCCTAGAACTATGAAAATGATGTTAAAATTAGTTACATATGGCTTCTATAGTTTTGCCATTGTAAACTCTATGTTGCTAATCACATATCTGTCGATTTTCAGACACTGGGATCCACATATCGTATTGCATATTTAAATATTTTTTAATAACTTAATTGAGTATAAGTAAATTTTATTATACATTTTCAACCGACTTCAAAAAAGAGGAGGTTCTTAACTCGTCTGTATTTTTTTTTCTTTTGTGTGTATGTTACGCGATTACTCCGTCAATTCTGAATCAATTTTGATGATTCTTTTTTAGATCGGTAGGGCATACTTCAGAGGTGGTCCCATAAAAAATATTTTGAAATTAACTTAGCACTTTTTAAGAAAAATCTAAAAAACAGTTAAAAAATGATTTTATTAACTGTTTTTTAGATTTTTCATAAAAAGTGCTACGTTGATTTTAAAATATTTTTTTATGGGACCACCTCTGAAGTATGCCCTACCGATCAAAAAAAGAATCATCAAAATTGATTCAGAATTGACGGAGTAATCGCGTAACATACAAAAAAAAAAAATAAAATAAAATAAAAAAAATAAAGATGAGTTGAGAACCTCCGTCAATTCTTAATCAAATTTGATGATTCTTTTTTAGACCGGTAGGGCATACTGCAGAGGTGATCCCATAAAAAATATTTTAAAATCAACGCAGCACTTTTGAAGAAAAATCAAAAAACGAGTTAATAAAAATCACTGTTATATAACCTTACATTTAAAACATATTTATGATTATGATTATCTAAAATCTCCATGGTAACTAAATCTAAATTATTAACAAAAATAATTTACATATACAGTCAACTCTCGATGTGTTGTATTTCGATAAGCTAAATTCTTCAATAAGTCGATCAAAATCTGCGGTCGGAAGTACATTGCACTTAAATTTCACCTCAATGAGACGGTTTGAGACAAAGAACGTGAAAAATTGTGTCGAAAATAAGTAGAACTGAAAATAGGGTTCAAAAAAGAGGACTTCTAGGACCGACCTCTATGAATCTAACTATTAGAAGTCATCTCCTCTATAACTCGAACTCAAATTAAAAGAATTTCATGTGTAATTTATTTTCCTGTTTTCTGTCATTGTTTGTCTTTTCAGTTCATAGTTACACCAGTCACTTATTATTAGTTCTTCACTCGAGTGGTTTATGCAAAGTGCAGAAAGGAGAAAGAAGTTGGGCGTTTGTTGCTAGTGAATTCGGGATTCCGCGTAGTTCTCTTTCAACCGTCCTAAAGAATAAAGAAAAGATCGCCACTGGTGGAAGGCGGTAAGTCTACTTTTAGGCACCCTCAGAAAAAAAGCGCAATTCAGTTAGAAGTTATGTGATAAATTGGTACCGGGTATTTAATATTCTGTATCAATGATTTTATATGTATGTACATACAACATTCCCATTAATGGAAATGTACGTAATGATTTCAACTACCATTTTGTGTTCAATTTTCCAATTTACATGCAGATAAGTAGAATGATAACCTCGATAATTCTTTGTTCAGTAAGTCGAACTATTTTTCAGGGTAGCTTGAAGATCGAGAATTGACTATATAGACAAAAATACACTCACCACTAAAAAGTAAAAAATAAAAATAATGTTTAGAAAAAAAACAAAAACAAAATAAGTAAATGTTCGTAAGATTGTGTTGAGGAATGCCTAGAATTTACAGTATAAAAGAGGATTCAATACACTGCCTTGTGGAATATAAGCAGATCGCAGATAGTTAAAGATAAAACAAAATTTTCGTGTGAATTGAAGATTCGATCGCTCTATGTTTGTAACATTGTACAAGGAAACCTTTTATTTAAGGCCACTGTGTGATAAATAACAACATATATTTTCTTCTCCAATAATGAACCGTACGATTAACTCTACCAATTAGCTCAATAAGGATCGGTTAGAAAAGAAAAATATGGCCACAGTCATTGAATGAGGAATTCTCATTTATGAAAATATAAATAAAATTGTAACGTTGACAAGGAAATACCAATATTTATATGAGGGGTAAAAGAAGAAACCAGCCACTTGAATAAAAGTAAAGTTGCTATTTGTCTTTTTTGGTTTGTTTCATAGAAAACTAATAAAGCATGAGAGGAACAGAAACATTCACAATATATATAGAATAAAAAAAAAACATCGGAGTAGCTTGTAAGGTGCGAATTCGGGAAGAATCTATACTAAAAAAAGGACAAGCCATTTTTCGTTTGTGATTACTAACCACGAAAACTAATGAACCAATCTCAACCAAATGTTAACCACACCATCTTTATAGTTTCAAGAAGGTTTAGGAATAATAAAATCTACTGACTTTCAATTAATTTATTATTTAAAAAAAAGCGATAATATGTGAATAACAGTGAAGTTTGAAAAATGATCGATAGGTGGCGAGCGTGTTCTATTCTACATGAGAGGTTACAAAGTTACTGTGATATATAGAATTAAAAAAATAATTTTTAGAAAAAAAACAAAACCGACTTCAAGATTAAACCTACATAAACAAACTTGAACTAAAAAATAAAAAATAATATTTTAATTGCTTCGAAACAAGAACCATTAAATGACAATCAACCAAATTATCGACACTTATATACCTATACACAATTTATGATCAGTTATTTTTGGAGTCGGTGCCAACCAAAACAAACAGAATTTGAAAAGAAATGGTAATTGTAAAGTGGTAATTGCTCCCACTGTTTCATCATCGCCACACCACTGTCTCCGGCCATTCGAAAGGTTATTGCTAAGGCAAGATTAAACTGCCCTTCTTGGCTGGCAATAAAGTCAGTAGATTTTATTATTCCTAAACCTTCTTGAAACTATAAAGATGGTGTGGTTAACATTTGGTTGAGATTGGTTCATTAGTTTTCGTGGTAAGTAATCACAAACGAAAAATGGCTTGTCCTTTTATTTAGTATAGATTCTTCCCAAATTCGCACCTTACAAGCTACTCCGATGTTTTTTTATTCTATATATATTGTGAATGTTTCTGTTCCTTTCATGCTTTATTAGTTTTCTATGAAACAAACCAAAAAAGACAAATAGCAACTTTACTTTTATTCAAGTGGCTGGTTTCTTCTTTTACCCCTCATATAAATATTGGTATTTCCTTGTCAACGTTACAATTTTATTTATATTTTCATAAATGAGAATTCCTCATTCAATGACTGTGGCCATATTTTTCTTTTCTAACCGATCCTTATTGAGCTAATTGGTAGAGTTAATCGTACGGTTCATTATTGGAGAAGAAAATATATGTTGTTATTTATCACACAGTGGCCTTAAATAAAAGGTTTCCTTGTACAATGTTACAAACATAGAGCGATCGAATCTTCAATTCACACGAAAATTTTGTTTTATCTTTAACTATCTGCGATCTGCTTATATTCCACAAGGCAGTGTATTGAATCCTCTTTTATACTGTAAATTCTAGGCATTCCTCAACACAATCTTACGAACATTTACTTATGCCTTTAACACAGTTATCATACTTAATAATATTCTACGCTATCTTCCTTTGCTCTACAAATCGATTCCATGATTTGAGAAATGTTTTAGAAAGTGGAAAATCAGAACAAACCTTCACAGATTTAGTCCATAACTTTTACATTACAGAAAAATAGCTGTCCAATAGTACTACCAAGTTATTCCAGTGTTAATAAAGTTACAATCATTATTCAGCATTCTCAACAAGTACACATTATTAAACTCACAACATAAGATAACGATGTTCAGAGGTAACATGCTGTATGCCTTTGACAATTAATCTCCTCCCAACTTACAAGACAAAATAATATTGTTTCGGCATTTTAATTGAAACGCTTTTGAAGAGTAAAATAGAACAACAGTGTTTTGATAAAATGACACATATCCATACAACGGAAACCGTAGAATCAAAAAAAGTTCAAAAAATATTATACACTGTATATATCTGAATCTACGACCCAAAATTTAATTTACAATTTTGTAATGAATATCATACTAATAAAGTTTCTTGTTTGTTGTACTAATTTCTTGTTATTATTATATGCTAATCCTATATCTGTTGAATAAATTTCTATTCCAACCAGTTTCATTTTATTTCTAATTTAGTTTCAATTCCAGTACAGATTTGCTATTTCAACGTATCAGGTAATTACCAAATGAAGAAAATTAAATCTGCAATGGTGAATCACATTAAATAAATATATTGACTGAGCTTGGTTATATTGAGAATGAATTTTCTATATTGATATTTATTGAAAATAAACTATTGCTTGGAATATTTATCCCGAAATAGGATAAGCACACAGGATAATAAGACTTATAAGGTAAAATATTTGGCAAGCAAGCAATGAAGAATATACGAGAGAATTTAGAAGGCTCCATAATACGAAACTGCAAGATTTTTATCATTTAAATATAATTTAGATAATAGCAACGTGACGATAGGAAGTAGAGTCGTACGTAAATGTCCGCCGAGTAGACCAAGACGTAGATGGGAAGATTGCGTAAGGGATAATCTTGTGGATTTTCTTTTTGATGGGAATGGAGGAACGAGTTTAATCATAGGTATGTGGTATTGGTGCCAAACCTTCGGGTTCACTAAGCCTGTTTAATTATGTATAAAGACGGATACAGCTGCTACTTGGTTGTAGTAGGCTCCTGTCGGTTGGAAAGTATTTTTGAAATATAAGTCACTTTATATATTAATTTTTATTTCTGAATATAGTTTCAGAGATTATAACCATAAAACCTCATTGACTTCTATCGACCGCACTTCCTCAACGAAAAAGTTAAAATACGAAACTTTACCATTATTGTTTTGTTTTTAAATTAGAGGATGCCTAATATTAGACACTAATGTTACTAAACTTTTAAACATGATATTTTTACTACGTCTCTATTTTTAGGTCTGATTAACTATTTCATTCTAGATGTGCAATATAAATGAGCACTTATCAAAATAGAATACTCAATTTCTGGCTGGCAAAAACAATAGATCTTGGCTATGTTTATCTATTATCTACTGCTTTTATATCTACTATTTCTGATAAGGAAACTATTGGTATATTTGTTAAAAACAAACCCAACACTTTAAACCCTTAGGAAAAACACAACTTTTTTATTTAAATCAAAACAGCTCCTAAACAGTAGGTGCTAGAGACAAATGTATGAAAACATACATTTTCCGTTAAATTTCTAGTGAAGAAATTGTTGTCGATTTTCAATCTCAGCAACAATTACAGAACTGGAGCGTGTCAAAATGTTACATTTTTAATACTCTTTTATTAACTTTACCTGTGTGCAACGGAATCTTGCATCGTAATTTTCACCAATTTCCAGCAATCTGATTAACATGAAAATATGCACAACATTGTTTTAATATTCTTACTTAGTGCAGTCGAAATACACCTAAAAAGGGGGTCTGAATTGCAAAAGGTGAAGTAGTAGGTTTTATGATTCAGTATAGTCCAGGTGGGTCCTAAGAATAAAATATCAGAAATTTGACTACATTCAATAAGGAGTAATTTTTTGGGGAGCAAAAGAACTCAAAATTTTTTAATTCTTTTTCAGAATTTTTGGAAAAAACATATAAAAATGCTTTAAATCTAAAAATTTGTTTTATACAAAATTAAAGGTTATTAAATCGTGAGTCGAAAGACACCTGTTAAGCTGAATTTGATTTAGGCATTTAGCTACAATCGATTGTCGAAATCGACGAATTTCTCCAACTTTTTCAAAAAGTTAGTTTTGGTCATGCTTAAGAGTCTGTAACACAAAAATAGCTAATCGAATGAAAAGATTAATAGTTTTCGATCATTAGATTTTGTCTAAAATAGGTTCAATTCAGTTTGCTATTAAAGCGTGTTTTTTTAGTTTTTAAAACTATAATTTATTAAGTGTGAAAAAAAAGTTACACATTTTAAATGTTAAAAAACCGTACCAAAATATATATAGAGACAAAATGCTGAATTAAATATGAAACATTTAGTAGAGAAAATGAATAAAAACATCTGGCGGAATTTTCGCCCGTCAGTTTTTATTTCTTCTTGGTATGGTAAACTACGGAATAAATACTTGATGAGGGACATGAATAGGGAATCAGTTGAGAACTTGGCTTCCGCGATTACAAGCCTATCTACCCGACAAGTTAGTGAACAAGGAAAATAATGGAATGGAGAAATAACTTAATTTGAATTGGAAGACAAATTATATTATGTGGAGCAGCTAGAGCATGACCGATTAGAAGCGACGCCTCAGCTGCAGGTCGATCCTTGACAAGCGAGCGTTGCCTATTGTTCCTCTACGACAATGGCTCTATTAATGGCCTAGTCAACCGGAATAGGCAGCCCTTCTGTTCTATTGATGGATCCCAATGGAAGTCTTGACCGCTCTCCATTCTCAAGGGAAATGGTCCGATGAGCGGGGGCACGAGGTGGGAATTTATGACAATCATTATCAACCAATTTTAGCTCGGCTAAGCTCTTTAGTAAACTTCAATGCTCGGTATGAATTGAAATGAAAAAAATAAACCTGCTAATGCTAAATGTATTTCAAAATGGTATCTTAAAAAAACAAGTTGGTAATGTAAAATAGAATAGACAAAATTATTATTTTTATGAAAACACACAATTTCTTCAAAATATATATATATAATAAATTATATAATTCTAAGACAAGAAACATTGTGTGAACAGGATACTGAAAATGATAGATCTTACATGTTCGTAATTTACTTACCAACCCTACCAGAATCGGGTTTAAAGAAGAATGCCCTGTGATATATCAAACATAGATAGCATTAAATTAGTATGGTTAAATGTATGATGTAATAATTGAGAAGATGGTCAGGGGTGCAGACATGACTCCCAATGACCTGACTGCATTTTTGACCATATTCTCTACCTAACAGAGAAAAATCTGTAAGAGAAGAAAGATTAGAGAATAAGAATGAAGAAAAACCCCAGGTGCCAGGTTTGTTTGTGCCAGGTGTTACTGTCATGTTTGGATGCATTTTGTCAAATACCTGGATAAGATAGAGTAGTAATGGTCAAGGTTTTATTACACTATATAACTTTTAAACTTTTAATAACGTTTAACTTGACCTGTTGCACAACAAACCATGAAGGAACTTCGGTTCATTACTTCCTTAAGGATGTACTGTTACATGGCTAACGGTTGTGAAAGAAGGAGATTTGACAGATATCACCTTCAACCCTTAGGTTTTTCCAAAATACCCACATTATAGAGGTTGGGTAGCATGAATATAACTTTCTCTGAATTGAGCCGTACTCGAACTCAGTTCTGGCTATCAAGTGCCTTACCCACTCAGCTAACGTATTTTTCCTCTGTTTATGGAAGTTAAAAAAGCATGATTACGTTCACCCAAGAGGTCACATAATTAGTAAATGTTTATTAAATACTGATGAAACATTTAAGTAATTATTGTTCTTTAGAAAAGTGAGATATAAATAAATGCTGTAGAAATGTAAGACGGAGCAGAAAGTTGAGAGATGGGTGAAGATTGAAATGCAATTGGAATCCCGAAGAAGAATAAAGTATTTCAGTTATGGTTATCCTATATAAAGTTTCCTACGCGACTCCCCTACCCCCGCTCCCACGACACATCTTCCAATGCCTACCTAAATTTTCTTCTTATTTTCCCACTGAGGCTGAAGGAAACCCCTTTCCATCAATTTAGGAGCCCTCTTCCACGCTTTCTATCGAGGATTGGGAAACTTGACATCCGTGAACTGCAAAAGTAAGTTCTATTTTGTTACACGCCTAGAAAAAGCAATGTTCTCTCGACTAAATCATTTTCGTATAAAAAAATAAAATAAATAAGGTTTCAAAAGATTTACTGCTGGAAGGATACGTTCTATTCTTAATTTGTTACACTCTATTAAACAAAAAGAAGTCCTTATGAAATATTAAAAAGAAATGATCCATTGATCAGGTACTCTTGTGAGGTAAACGATTTCATGGAAAAGTAAAATGTTAAAATGAATAGTGCTATTCTTTGATCATGTCGAAATATATAATATAGAATGTATAAACATACCTAAAATATTGTGCTCAAATAATTGCAACTTTTCAGTTTTCAGTAACTTTTTTTACAGGAAAAAGAAATATAACTTAATTTATTTTTCCTGTAAGAAAAGAATTCCTTATATTAGGTCCAAATAAAATATCCTTATGTCTTGAGTTCAGTATTTAGAGGCTGGTTGTGCCCCAGGAGGTTCGGCGGACCTCTAAATCTTCCCTCGGCTAAAATGGCAAAATATTTTTTTTTCCTTTAGTCGGACTTATGATTATAATTGTCGCGTGCATATAAGTATCTTTCTGTTATTAAATAGACACATGTATTACTTTAATTGTTTATGTTTACTTATGTATTTACGTTACTTTTTTAGGGTCTCAATTAACCGCGGTTTTAGTTATCCTAATCTATCTCGGTCGTTATCGCGTCGGTTAATTGAGTCGCAAGTGTATCTTCAAATTGTAGTCACGTTAATTTCTTAGCACAGGTTCGGATTCTACAATTCGTTTGATTTTTTTTGCTCTCCACGATTTAGTAAACCATGTTTTTTTATTTCGAATAGAAAAATACAATAATACTTACCTTTATGTAAAACTAATTTTTTTTTATCTTCAACTTTTAAATAGGAGAGTGATATAGTTTTTAGTTTTTATTTATATTTTTTTAATAGGTCAATCTAATATAGAAATCAAGTTGACTAGATTTCATTGCAGTTTTTTAGTTTAAAACATTTATAACCGCTATAATTTTTATAAACCTTACTCTTAATGTTGTTAATTAAAAAACTATTTTTAACTAACTTATAACTAGCTATATCTTATTTTAATTGAATTTGGTATAATTTTGAAGATAAAGTTTGGTCATTCACATATTTAATAATCTGGTTTCTACTAAACATTTATAGAATTAATAGATACCTGTTCTTTGAAATTTTTTCTTTGTGTACATAAAAGAAGAAATCAATGAGAGTTAAATTGAAACTAATGGCTTTTAGATCGAAAAAAAAGATATATACAAAAAGCAGACATATATAAAGTTTTATAGAAAGGAGGGTTTGATGAGAAAATAAGAAACAGAGACGTCGACTCGGTATTAAACCATAAATTTTCTCCATAAAATACGGCTAAGGTGTAGTAAGGACGTGAAAACGAAGTAAGATTGAAACGGAGGATTTGTTAGAAGGCTTAAGGGGAGAAAAATCTCTGTTGTTCGGCGTATAAATTATTTCTGTCCAAAGAGTTTCTTCCACTCGATTTCGAATTCTTATCCCGGCTGGAAATATACCCCCTCTGTGGCAGAATATTTAAAAAAAATGTAGCATAAACGGAATATTTTACTCAAGCGATGGCCTTATTTTAGGTTCTAGCGTGAATACAACCCTTTTTAGATTGAAATAATTGACTTTTCTTTAGTGTTTAAAAAGTTTTTTCTTTATACCTACATTAAAATAGATCGATTAAATAAACTAACAAGTTAGATCCTTGTTTGGGCTAAACTATTTCTAAGTAGAGAAGTAGGTTAATTGATCAAAATATTTTTTAGGGTAATGCTAAAATGCTTTCAAAGTATTTGAACGACTTTAGAAACTTTCTATTTCTTATATTTGAGCAAGTTAATATTTATCTTGCTACAGTAAAACAGACAATTTATTTATCATCATTTAGTATATTCTTGGAAAAACAAAGAATTAAAAAAAATCAATTTCACCCTGATTGGGAAAAACAATAGATGTTATGGATACGTCTAATTTTTTTTCAGTAAGAACAGGCAAACAGACATCCTATGAGGAAATTGCTTTTATTGCGTTTCATAAGATCTACAATATTCCCTTTTTCATCAGACCAATTTTTTTCTACCGTATAATTGCTAAAATTAATTTTATTTTCATATACAGGATGTTCAATATTCGATGGCCACCCCCTTTTTTTTTTTTCCACAGTTTTTGAAATTTTGAAACGAAACTCACAGGGTCTTAACTATGTCAAATAAAGTTTCTTTTCAGGTTATAGTCTGATCTCCAACCTTCTCCAATTCTTCTTCGGCAACCCTAACTTTGGAATTCTCAATGGGATGTGGTATTTTTTTACGACAGATTTCTATAGAAAATCAAATTTTGAATCGATTTTAATTGGGTGAATTTCTTTATCCGGGGCACCGTTTCGCAGCAAATCGCGAAAAATCATTTTAAGAAAATAAGCAGTCTAAAACTGGTATTGCAAAAATAAAATAGACATTTAACAAAAATATGAAATTAAGTTCTTCCCGCGATTGGTACGAAGAGCGATGAGGTCGACTTGGAAGTTTCCCCCCAAAATTTTAATTTTTCATTAATTTATTCATTTATTACTAGTTTTAGATTGTTTATTTTCTTAAAATGATTTTTCGTGATTTGTGGCGAAACGGTGCCCCAGATAAAAAAAATTTACTAGTATAAAATCGATTCAAAATTTGATTTTCTATCGAAATCTGTCGTAAAAAATACCACATCCCATTGGGAATTCTAAAGTTAGGGTCGCTGGAGAAGAACTGGAGAAGGTTGGAGAGCAGACTATAACCTGAAAAGAAACTTTATTTGACACAGTTAAGACCCTGAATGTTTCGTTTCAAAATTTCAAAAGCTGTGGAAAAAGAAGGGGGTGGCCTTCGAATATTGATCACCCTGTATAATTGTATAAGACCAACAGTAGAAAAGTTGTTTAGTTAGTAATTAGGTTTACACTAATTATAAAATGATGCATAGTAACAATGAAGATTGTCGAAATGTCACTAAAAGTTATGCACCAAATCATGTCCCTAACAAGCGGGTCATTTAGTGCTTTTGTAATTATACAACAAGGGAGATGAAATCAGTTGTCATGTCCCGTGTTCATTCAAACTGCTCTATGAAATACAAGGGACCAAAAATAGCCTAAACAGGTCGCGCCCTGACCCCCGGCGACCTGAGTATCTCAGTTTCAGCTAAATAAATCCAGGAATAATCTAATAGATACCGCTGCGGCAACCTACAGATAAGAAGTAAATGGTGACATACCGTGAGCTTAAATTGACCGTGACTAATCTCGTTATCGAAGTTGTAAAATGAAATGTAAATCAAATACCCGGCGTTGCACCCCCTCTCCTATCCCCTCATAAGCGAATTAAATTTAATCAGGCCCATTAGCGGAGAGGATGCGTTGTGTATATAACATGAATACATTGCCTCTGGCTATATTTAGGCGCCCCTTCCGCCCGTGTTCTATTGTAATAAGGGCCTAAATCAACTTTCTTTTTGAAATTAATTTTAATATTCACGCACGAAAAATACAAAGAAACAAAAAAAAACAACAGAAAAAAAAAAAAAAATGTTATACGATCTAAAAAAAACAAACTTAAAGCATTGATATCTAACATGTAAATAAACTATAGACTTGACCAATTTATTAAACGGTATGGATAGATAGCCTAATCCAAAACACTGCCTAAAGCTTTATCTTAGAGATAGAAAAAAATTACAGTAGATTGGAAACGATCTCGCCGATATGGCGCCTAAACAAGCACTTTCTTTCTCAGATCGGGGAGCCGCTATTCTTACTCCATCTCGATTAAAAACTTAAAAAATAAAAACAAAATGGTTAACAGAGCATGTGGGACGAGGGCCCTCCTAGAAAATAGGAAATTATAAAAAGAACCGTTAAGTCATGGACATCGAATTACTCAAGTCGCAGAGAAGAGGTGATCATTGCTAGATTCTGAATAGGGCACACAAATCTGACCCATTCATATCTAATTAGTAAACAGGCACCACCAAGATGCAGCCATTGCGATGACACGATCGCGATTAAACATATTTTTCAAGAATATCTATATTACGTTTCTCAATTAGTTTACGTAGGAGTCACATCAAATATTTCAAAATTTCTGAACAATGGTGCGAAAAAAAATGAAATAAATATTATATTTTTTCTAAATCTGTTTTATTTTCTTCATTAAAGTTTATTTTCGTTTATTTAAATTAAAACTAATCATAGGCGTTGATAATTTAGCGGTTTTACGCCTTGAAACCCAAACTAACAACAACAACTATAGTACATTTAAGCAATTTGAGCCTAACTAATAAATTCAAAACGGTGTGCCACAGGGAGCAGTTCTTTACCCTGTACTATTCCAAATTTTCTTAAATGAAATTATTCAAGACTTGTCTTATAATGTAAAAACGACCCTGTTCGCAGATGACATCGTCGAATTCTGTTACTGTGGACTAAAAAGTGGGCCATGATCGTAAACCCCGATCGCATACGATTGAGATGCGAAGAAAGCTCAATGGGAGCCCGGAGGATATCAGGAGGATTATTTAGTTCTTTATCTTAAATCCTATCTTGGTCATCTGAGGGAAGAGCGAAGGAGTCTAGAACAATTTTTTTTTTTTCTTCCGTTTAAGGTATGTTTTGTTTTGACTGAAAACAGAGATTCTCTTACTCTGGTCTTATTGAAAGGTTTATAAGATAGAAGGAGTAATTCCAAAAAATCGAAAATAAGATTTCATCGCCAGCTAATGGTCCAATAGAGGCTAGAAAGAGGACTTTCACATGTTTTAGGGTTTAAGAATCTGTTCCTAATGATGAAAAATATATATTGCAATTTACACTTGCAATTTTTCCAGAGCTATGGTTACCAGACATTTCCTACCTTCTGGCATAATACACTTCATTTAATTTAGATCTAGAGAGGTTAAGCGTTCAGGAAAAAAAAGAGACGGATAATAAAATATCCGTGCTATAGAATGCTGATGTTCGTTATTGTTTGATTAATGGAGCTTAATGTCTTTATTTATTTTAACCATGGCATAAAAATAGATGTTCCAGTAACCTTTAGGTTAGCAACCTATTCTAACTAGAGTGAGTATGTCGAGATTCATTCTTTGTGGGACCACAATTAAATAAATCAGCCCGGCCGAATGTCAACGTCCTGATCGCTATTCAATATTTTAGAGATACTATCAAGATAGAGTAAAAGCAGGTAAATAAAGTTTGACTCAATTATAAGTATTTTTTTAAGGTGTATGACACTTTCCCGAGAACTCTGATGAAATTTTTAATCTTAACATTTCATTTGTCAACTTCTTTGAATGTTACAAGGATTATTCCGATAGGCCATTAAAGTGAATTTTTAAAATAAAATTATTAAGAACGATCCATTAATGCTGTTTTCAAGGGAAGGTGTAAAACAAAATAAATAGATGTAAATCGTTATATATATTTTTTTTTCATGTAGGTTTAGCATAATCGAATAAATATGTTACATTCGGTAAGATTTAGTCCTTCCCAGTGCTTTATTAGTTTTATGGGCTGAAACGTATTCCAGCAGTTTTTTACTTACAAATTAAGGGCCCCTTTCTTAACCTAGAAACTATTCTGGATGAAGGCATAATAATAATGATAAAAAAAAAAAATAAATAAAAAAAAAACAATACATAATCTTCAATTTTGAGGAAAACTGAGTAATTATTTTAATAATGGGATAAAAAAAAAAGTGTAACAAGAAAAATGAAGTAAAAAAAATATATATATATATTTTTTCAAACAAAGTTGTATTTTCAAACAACAAGTTTTATTTTTAAGATCAGTACTGATTGCATGGAGTTCAAGTCGGTTGATACCAACAGCCTTGTGTTCATCCCCAATTTAATGAACTTTTAAAATCAGGATCTTATCGTTCAATAAGTTCAGGAAATTAGTTTAACTGTTAAAAATAGTTTTTCCTTTCATATGATGAATTCAAGACATTCCATGAAATTTATATATTTTGATTAGTATCCATTTATTGAATTTTTTTTTTATATTTTGATTTTGGGTTATTCAAAACTGTAAACTGACGATAAAGTTATAGATAAAACGGTAGTACAGATTTAACAATTGAGGGATCTTAAATATAATTTAATCATTTCAGGAGATCAAAATTTTAATGTTTAAAATGAGCTCTGGAATGGTTAGATAATTAAAAATAGTGATTTTATAATGATTAGGTAACATTGATAAGGGATACTCAACGACTCAGGTCTTCAGCGTTGTTTTTTTTCTATTGAACTATTGGTAATTAGGTATCTTAATTATACATAAAGAAAATGAAGAAGAGTTAACTAAAAACTATCGAAAATCTTACAAATAAATAGCAGTGAAACTGTTTATAAATCATGTTTAAAACTCTGGAGACCCTAAAACTTTTAATTAACTTAGATATACAAACATTTTGTTGTTTTATACTTTCTCTAAATTAGAATAAAGAATTATATACTATAGTTTCACTAAATATCCAGCTGAACACGAGACATCAAGTGTAAAACCAAGTACAATCAGAGTTCTAAACACTGTGGGAAGGGAAGGTAGGGCGGGTGGGGAACGATTCCTCCAATTTGTGTCCACACCGTAATGCACTTAGACCATCTAATTCTAACAGAGGGCTGTAAAACATTCCATAGTTAAAAACCTTACAAGATGTATTTTAACTTGGAATCATATTCTAATGACAATCTAATGAAACAGTATATAAAAAACAGTACATCTATATTTAATTAAATAATAAAAAAAAGGAAACAATATACCTGGAGGTTACCAAGAAAATACCCACAGTACTGGAGATTCCAGATTAGATTCCATTTCTAGGTTATACAACTTTTAATAAATAGTGAAAATATGGATATTCTGATAGTTACGCTATTTCGTTTGTATTTTTGTTTACGTAATTATTTCATGTTGCCTCTAGTCTGTGATATTGTATATTGTAACTATAATTGTTGTTAAAAAAAAAAAAAATAAAAAATATATTTAATATAATTGAAATGTTAATAATACTTAACATCTGGAATAGTTATATGTAATATTATATAGGTTGTACTAGAACCTATCTACGATCTTGAGACATCTCGTATGGCATGATAAGGGTTGAACACCCCAGACGCGGTATAGTGGCTTAAACACGACACCTTTGATTCAAAGGAACCGTCAAGCTAGATAGGATGTAATGACAGTCGCATAACTGATAAGCGGCTCCTCATTGAGCACAGGATTCATAGATCTTCCTACTATTTCCATATATTCCTACTATTGTTAATAATTAACAATTAATTTGGTCAAATTCAATAAATCCGATACCGATGAATTAGTTATATAATTTTCTTTTCTTTTATATAAATTCCAATTTTTTTTTTACTTTACTCAGTTATTTTTTTTAAACAAAGAAATAATTACTTCGCTTAATATCTTTTTACATGACAGTTCATTTACCCTGGGCAAAAAATGTCTGGAAACATTTGCCAAAATCTTACGCTTATTCTTCTCCTGTCTAAAATAGGCAATTTCCCAAAGTGAAACTACTCTTATTTTACAAAACAAATATTAATCTTTAATTTTAACATAGATTAATATTTGTTTTGTAAAATAAGATCAGTTTCACTTTGGAAAATTGCCTATTTTAGACAGGAGAGAAGAATAAATATTAATCTTTAATTTTAACATAGCCTTCAATCTTTTCTCTCTGATAGATTTTTTTCTGTCCGACAAGGTTCAGAAATCTCCTCTATTTATCCAGTAAAAGCCGGAGTACCACAGGGTTCAATACTGGCTCCACTGTTATATATTCTTTACACTCACGATATGCCACTTAGCCCTCAAAAATTGACAGCAACATACGCTGATGATACAGCAATATTAACTAGACACAAAGACCCCACAAATGCATCATTAACTCTTCAACACCACTTAACAATACTACAAGACTGGTTCAAACAATGGAAAATAAAACTAAACTACACCAAATCACAGCACATAACCTTTACACTCAGATAAGACTCTTGTCCACCTGCCTTCATCGACAATCAACCCATAACACAAACATACGAAATTCATTACTTAGGACTTACATTTGATAGAAGAATGACCTGGGGCTCACATGTAAAACAAAAACGTCTCAGTCAAACCAAGAGATTAAAACTACTGTATCAAATGCTTCATAAACGGTCGACATTAAAACTCCGTCAACGACTGAATACATACACTAACTTACTTAAACCCATATGGACATACGCCACACAAATATACGGGACTGCAAAAAATACACACCTTAAAAAATACAAATATTCCAATCAAAATTACTCAGACTAATCACGAAATCACCTTGGTACGTTTCAAACCACACACTTCACACTGATTTAGAAATACCCACAGTAAAGGAAGATATACATGACCTTTATAGACGGTTTCATGACAGACTTCATGGACATAACAACATACTCATTAACGACATGATCACGACTGACATACCTGGAAATACTCTCAGAAGGCTTAAAAGCTGGATGAGAGATTTGCTCAAATAAATCTCTTTAACCCATGCCAGGAGGTAATATTGAGTGCTACTCTCCCACACGCATACAAGACCTGTAGTATTCAGTTTCACATCACATTCACTGATTGTTACCCTAATAACAGGTGTGAATTAAAATCTGAAAGAGAAAAAAAAAAAAAAAAATTAACATAGTATATCATTCAATTCATATCAAAAGCAGTCAACAGAAAGTGTTCAAGTAAAAAAAATATACCCTTATAGCAAAGAAAGTCTGGAAACACATGTGTAATGAAAGAAAACAAAACATTTCAACAATAACAATTGATTAAACTTGCTATGGGCTTTAACGACAAAGGTCAGAAACAAAGTCTTGTGATTAGAAATCCTTTTAGTCTGTGATTTGCATTCACAACGTAGTTACCAAAAGCCATTTACGGGTTAATCGTTTCTTTACTAAATCAAGGCACTACTGTGAGAGAAAATGGGGAGGACTGTAAATAAAAACGTGAGCAGGGTATTTATATATAAAAAGATATAAAGAATTTGGACGTGCATCCAGCAGACCACGACACGGGCGTCCACCAAAAATTAATAAATTTCTCAAAGGGGAAATTTTAAAAAACTGTCCATGATAAACCGTGCACTAGCACTCCGAATTGCTATAAACTTGTCTTGTGACTACGGTGTATAAGTTACGGAAAAGTTATTTATTTGATCGAATCGCCAGGAAGAAACCATTCATTAGCGCCATTTGGAATTCGTTAAAGTGTACGTACAAAAGCCTCCATCGTTTTTGGGATCTGTTATTTTTTGGACGAAAGTCGATTTAACATTTTTGGCTTAGATGGCCGTCAAAAAGTGTAGCGAAAAGCGGAAAAAAATATTGGAAATAAAAAAACAGAGCCCAGTGTATATATATGCTTCTGTGTACAGAAGGGTATAAGAGTGTGTATATGTATATATGTGTGTGTATTCGTGTGTGTTTGTATGTGTGTATATATCTATACTATTATATAAAAGGACAAGCCATTTTTCGTTTGTGATCACTAACCGCTAAAACTACTGAATCAATCTGTACCAAAATTTAACTACACCATCTTCATAGTTCAAGGAAGGTTTAACAATAATAAAAATTTAAGATTTTCAATTGAATTGTTGTTGAAATACGATAAATATGTGGTGCGTAGAGAAGTTTGAAAATTGACCGATAGGTGACGAACTCCATTCCAGAATAAGGTGTTATATACAGCTAGAAATTTATAATAAAATTTACTTATATTTAATTAAATTATTAAAAAATATTAAAATACGTCGTGTGGCATATGGATCTCCCTGAATTTTGAAAAGAGATATTTGGTTAATATTTCGCAATGTCCACAATGACAGAACTGTTGAACCCATCCATTCCAAATATTAACTATATCATATTCACAGTTCTAGAAAGGTTCAAAAGTACTCTAATAATAATTTAAAAGTACAATATTGAATGTCAGAAACTTGATTTGCCACTTGAAGCAAGCTAAAAGTATGAACATATCAGCTAAACTTATTTATGATCAACTTATCATCGAAGGAAATAAATACGGTGTGGAAGATGTGATGGCTGAAGCACAGGGTCACTTTGGTTTGCCAAATATAATTAAAAATATTCGTCTGCCTCAACCGAATCCTATGGCTGATAACGAAAAGGAGTTAGTGACTTATTATTCAACGGATTCAGAAGAGTTTGAAAACATTGAAACTGAAAATGAAGAATCAATTAAAAAAAAATATAAGCAAAAAAATTTAAAATTCAAACTTGCATCAAAAACGGATGGTAAAAAGAGAAATTATAATGAAATTAGTCCTCTAAGCAAATCAGTCGAAAAAGTTCCGAAGAAAAAAGGAGACCATAGTAGAACCTTATATGCAGAAATAGAAGAAGCAACGAGACAGGAGCAGCACGAGAGTGCTCAACAGTCATGACAACACAACACTGGTCCCAGCGCTCAACAGTGCACCTGTAAACAAAAGCTTAGTAATGCCGGTCACAGACCTTCTTATCTCGCTACATCATCGTTTGTTAATTTAAAAATATTTATATGGAACGCACATGGATATAAAAATTTTATTAATAATGATCTTCGAATCACTGACTATGCTTTGATATATATATCGGAAACTAACGTACTGGGTAATATTGAAAAACCAAGCTGGTTGGACGACTATGAAGTGATCTTCTCTCCTGCCACCAAAAATAAAAATTATGGACGACCAGTTGGAGGCTTGGCTTGCTTTTATAACAAAGAGGAAATTAAAGTACAGGCGATAAACATCACAGAAGATTATATAATAACATTAGTTAAAGGTGATAATTTTCTTTCGTTTATTTTCTGTTTTGTTTACATTAATCCTAAATATGATATTGCATCATTTTTAGATAATTTTGAAATTGAACTAAACCATATAAAATCGCACTATTCTAACTTGGCAGTATTAGTGGGAGGGGACTTCAATAGCAGAATAGCCAACCTTAATCAATGTCCCGCTGAACACTTACAGGGCACTTCTTTAACACACGAGAGGCAAAATCTTGACGCTACTCTAAATTCACGTGGAAAAAACCCTTACCGAATTTATGGAACTAAATTCCTTTGTAATTTTGAATGGTCGTTCAATTGGTGATCTGAAGGGGGCTTTCACATTCGTAAGTAGTCTGGGTAAAAGCACGATTGATCATGTTTGGTGTGATGCAAAAGCCGTAGTAATTGTCAAAGATTTTGAAGTAATGCAGGACGTTACTTTTTCGGATCATTTCCCCCTCATTGTTAAACTTAAAACGTTTATACGCAATAGAGAAAAAAATAAAGAAGCATTAACTAAAATCAAGTGGGATCAGGAAAAGTCTGAAATTTTTAAAAATAGTTTGATGCACTCACCATTAATTGAAATCAACTTTGAAAAAGAAAATATAGACACAATAACAGAAAATTTAAATCACGCTATAATGAACGTTTCTCAGATAATAAGAATAAAACATAAATATATAAATAATGGCTTTACCAAAATAAATTCTAATAAACCATGGTATGACGATGAATGTAAACAATTGAAAAGTGATTTGAAAATAGTCTTAAACTATGCAAAAATACTGGTTTTGATAGCATCTCTATTTTACAATACGGTTATATTAAAAAAATATATAAAAACTTAACAAAAATTAAAAAAAGAAAGCATGATAATTACTTGCTTGCTTCTTTGTATTCCGCTAAAGATAGTACCACGTTTTGGAGAATAATAAATAGTTTTAAAAATAATCGTAAATTTCAACAAGATCAGATTGGTTTGAGTGAATGGGAAGACTTTCATTCAAAATTGCATCCAAATCGCATCACCTTTAATGAGTTATTATCTGATGTGGGAAATTTTGAAAAAACCAAAATCCTAAAATTTTACAATGGAAGACCGAAAAAGGAAAAAACAATAATAATTAAAGGGAACATTGTAAAATTTGTTAATGAATTTAATTATTTGGGTGTACTGTTTTCGCGATCTGGTTTATTCTTAAAACAAACAAAAAATTCTGTTTCTCGTGGAAATGCAGCAATAGGAGCGGTATTAGATACATGTAGGGGAGCAAGAATTCGAGCACAGTCAGTCCGGGGCAAGCTTAAGGGAGCAATAATTGACAGTACAATCACATACGCCGTAAATTTTTGGGGTTTGAGGTATTTAGACGAATTAGAGAAGATAAACACTAATTTCTATAAAAAGTATGTAGAAATGCTAATTTTAAGTATAATTGGTGTTTACAAATAAAACATTTACTGGATAAAATCGGAGAAGGGGAAATAGTTTTCGAATCAAATATAGTTAAACTCAAAGAAAAAAGTCAAACTGTATTAGAAAAATACAAAATTTATTTATTTAATTCGGATCTATCCTCTAGCCAGCAGTCGAATTTTAGCACATTCTACAATAGCATCAATCCAACCGGTTCAATCCCTGTTTACATTAATATACGGATAAATATTATTTTCACTAGAATTATTGCACAGTTAAGAACTACAGGAAAACATATAATAAAAATAACCACTCCAGATAAAATCACACAAATTAATCCTCAAGAAATCTGTATGGTTTGTAATATGAAAACTAATGAAGACCTCGGGCATATTCTATACACTTGTCCAATTTATAATGGCCTGCGTAACACTTATTACCCTAGCATTGATTCAAATGACAGTTTTCAAATACTTAATCCACAAAATGAAGTAGAAGCAAAAAAACTGGCATATTTTATTTTAAATATAATTAAAATCAGAAATTTTTTTACTGAGATATAGTAGATTTAACTGTAAAATATCAGTATCATGTATATACCTATTTGCCTGAGATATGACATATATATATGTATATATATATATATATATATATATATATATATATATATATATATATATATATATGTATATACTTGAAAGTAGTAGATTGATATGATCTTTGATAAAGTTTAAAGGTTTATAAAGGACATAAAAAAAAGTGTTAATTATTTCATTAGGTATTTTTCATTATTTAGATAGAAAAATATTTATTTAATTTTTATTAGTTGTATTTAATTCTTAGTTTATTCAAAGTGCTTTGGTATATTATTTGAATTATTATTAGATGAGTATTATAATGTGCATAATATTTGTAGTTGTATTAATGTTTGTATCTTATTTCATTGTATATAATACGTATATAGCCGAACTTCTTTGTATAGGGCATGGCCCTGCTTACAAATAAAAAAAAAAAAAAAACTTGATTTGCCACAATGTTGTATAATTCTGTAGTTAGAAATTAGAACCTAACCATATGAAATCAATAAACTTTTGTTATGCTATGTAAAGTTATAACAAATACAAAATGTCGATCCTTTGCTTTTTGATATTGTATGTAAAATTATGATACACGAGCGTTTAATTGCAAGAGTTTCTTAATGGTCTCTGTCCATCTGGATTACTAACTTTTACATTAAAATTAAAAATTAGATGCCAAATTATCCTTTTACGTTATATTTAGATTTTATTTATGCATAAAAATATCATTGGGGAAATAATGCTCAATTGCATACTTCAATGCAAGATTTTTATCGATAAACAAATAAAAATTAATTATTAGTTAAAATTCTTCAAGTTCTTTACTTATAAGAGCGGACGAAGCCGCGACAGGAGATGCTAGTATATATATATATATATATATATATATATATATATATATATATATATATATATATATATATATACTAGCTATATATATATATATATATATATATATATATATATATATATATACACAGTATGTATAAATATCTATCGTAGTATCTGTAAATATACTATCCAATCTGTGTACATAGAGGCTATAGTTTCTTTTCTTTATATATCTTTTCTTATTTTCTCATAATTTTTTTAATTTTATTTTATTTCTTCTTCTGGTGTTAGTATATATATTAAGAACTAAAAGTTCTTTGTGCGATTTTGTTTGCTATAAACTGTATTAATATGTCTCATGTTCCTCATATATAAATAAATTTGTATGAAATTATATATGCAAGACTATTGTACAACCTTAAAATAGATTTTTGTTATTTTTAGGGGACAACACGTACCGGAACAAAGATTATTTGTTTCAAATATATATATATATATATATATATATATATATATATATATATATATATATATATATATATATATATATATATATATGTGTTATATTTTTTTCATATATATGTTGTTACACATCTTGTGTTTATCAAACATTTCACCTTTACTAAGGTAGACATTGTCCTAAGGGACGCAGTAGCCCCCACCTATTGATGTCTGATCTGTCTGATTTATTGGACTCTATCTGTCGGGTAACTAATTATATTCTGATTAGTGGCAATTAGGTAATGATTAATTATTAGTGTTAGTAAATACATTTTATTAAATGTTTTATTAATCTAAAAGTAAGAAACTATGGATTATATTACATTTGATCTACTAATTGGTCTTCATACAATTTACATTATTAAACTTATTCCTTACTATTTACCGTAAGTGTTACGTGACCAGCAAAGACTATTCCCGGGTCTCCAATTCCGCACCTCCTGATCTCCAAAAACTTATTCTTCAGGTTTAACTTAAACAGAGGTTCCATCTAACCTATAAATTAATTCTCTTGGATTTTTGAATCCTTTGTCCGAAGACTTCTTCGAGAGTGTTCTAGAAACAAGCTTGCCGACAAAGGATAAAAGTGGGTTAGCCATCATAGTACACAGGCTATACATACCCTAATTGGGTACCCCGAAGGAGCTCTCCTTCCCTGAATTCGTTGTCTTACATTTTAAAAATCTTTAGTACATATAATCTATGAAGTTTGGAAAATTTTATATGATTTAGAACTGATGTTGATGGTTTAATGTTCAAAACTATAATTCCAATAGAAGCGGCAATATATTCATCAATTCTCATCCCGAAAAATTGTTTTAACAGAACTTAAAAAACGTATTGCTTTCAAGTGAAAAATGTGCAACTTCAATTAAGTGAACAGATCCCGGTAAGGAAAAAATCGAAAAATCAGTTCTACGATCGTATGTTACATTTATTTAGGTATTCAAAAGTTATAAAAATTATAATGATGGATTATTTGTTGACTGAGATGTATCTAAGATGTAGGTTGTGGTATACGGTCAAGAACAAAGCAGTTAAAATTAAATTTTAATTTATAATACCGACGTTTCGACTTGCATTGCATATCTTTATCAGGGCTTAAATAAGAGAAAACAGACAAAAATATATGACAAAATTGCAAAGTGTATAAAAAAGGTATGCAAAGAATAACTGTATGGGAATCAAGAAAATTCATAAAGAGAATAATATAAAGGCAATATATAAAAACTATAAAGACTATTGAATTAAAAATAAATTTGGAAAAAAAATTCATTGTTCATAAAACGTGCATTAGATTTTCCTAATCCTATTTATAATGTTTGAGACGGTTACGTAGCTTAAATTTAACAATTTTTAAATCTCATCCAAACTATGACACTAATTATCCATTCTATATATTATTTTTTGTAATTCAGTATGACTTCATTTTCCTCTCCACCCCATCGTTAAACATGAATAAAAGTAAATATATATAGAGCTGTTAAGTGTCCCTAAGACCACTGGTCGTAATTCCACTGACATCAATAATCCGCACTAATCCCCTCATTTTATACAACAATATTATTGTGTTCCAATACTTTCTGCGCCTGTTTCTTTGGAATTTTCCGACATTATTATAATTATTTCTGGATATAGCTGAAATTCCGTGATTTCTTCGGTGTATATTTAATTTAGAGTCTATTAATACAAACATTAGAGCCTATTAGTAATTAGAGTCTATTAATACAAGATTTTAGTTGGCGTTCCAATACTTTATATACTGACTTTATATATTTATAAAAATTATATTCTAGAAAGCCATTCATTTTTGGAGTTTTTTTCGTTTCGCTTTACTTAGTGAGTTTTTAAAAATACAACGGCAAAGGTATATTCTGAATAGTTAAATTCTGCTATCAACACACACTTTTTTTTAAACATTTTATTAAAGGAGATTGAATGAAATAAGAGTTTTCATCTAAATTTTCCATGTAGATTGGCGTTTGATAGGCCGGAGGGTTGGCTACTATTAAGTTCTTGTTAGACCCTGGGCCTTCACCTGACAAGTACAAATAACTTTTATTAGAAAAAAATCGTCCCTTCCGCCAGCTTTATTAAATGGCTTTTTTTAGGGGAACCCTTAAGCGAGAATCGTTCCTTATTTCGGCTTTATTAGCCTTCATTACGCCTTGAACGTTTTGATAAGAATTACTTAGTTAATTTAACACGAAACTGAATAATTTCTGAATAGAGATTGTTTTTAATAAAATCTTTTGGACAGCGATGTTTTTAACTTACCTTAACAAACTCTGAGGTAAAAATACTTGCCATTTTCCCAATGGTTTGGTACGTATTTAGTAGCTTTAGCAGTAATTTATAGTATGATTTTTTTTCTGTTCATTGCCTCGTTTATCTATTTAAACATTAAACCAATCTATAA
The DNA here is from genome assembly GCA_003667255.2 of Euschistus heros. Classification (NCBI taxonomy): domain Eukaryota; kingdom Metazoa; phylum Arthropoda; class Insecta; order Hemiptera; family Pentatomidae; genus Euschistus; species Euschistus heros. The sequence continues at coordinate 1,237,188 of RCWM02000234.1, forward strand.
AATAAAAAAATAAATTCAGAAACTTCCCTAGTAAAAGAAATTGGTAACTATGAAAAAATTGCCTCAAAGGATGCACGCACAAAAAAAAGAACGTATTCTTAACAAAATTTCCCATAAAATCACTAAACTGCTATGTATACATATAGTCATCATTTATGTATGCTAGTTATTATATATTATTATAGCTTTGTATTTAATTATTAATCTGTATTCAATTCTCATTCTATATTTTATTTATTTATTTATGTAATTTAATTTTTTTTCCTACTATTTACTGATAAACTTTAAAGAGTAAAACTATTTACTAAGCTATATAGCTATGTTAATCATGTAGAGGACTTTAGACCGGCACATGTATACTAAATGTTTTGTAATTGTAAATATGTCAATAAAGCCTTATTATGTTAAAAGACTCACACCTGAGCTTTGTTATTCTTAGTTTTATAAAAAATTGTGGGAGGTCGTATCTGTGTTTTATTCATTTTTTTTATTTCATTTATCTCTTCTTTTATATATTGTTTTAATGTATTCATAACCATCCATATTACGTATTGTGCTTAGTTGAGGCAGAATTTAATATTTATTAAAGAAAAGCTTAAATTAAAAAAAAAAAACACTCAACCTATTTTTTCTTTGTTACTAGAACTAATAATCGTATTACACTGGGTACTGTTTATAACGACCTTCAAGGGCCCAGGCATATTCGGTCACTACAGCCGATAGTCGTTATATCCAATCGCACTACCCACATCAAGTACCTTAACCTGAAATAGGAACTTTGAAATATCAATTACATACACGTACTTTCATTTAGGAATAATTTATTATTTAATAATTATATAAATACCACGCATAGATTAAACCATTAAGAATATTAACTTGTTTAAAATAACCAGTTATTCTGGTCTGATCGGAACATTTCTTTTAATACCCTTTTTTGATCACCCTTCGTTATAAAGTTCACCGTTCACGAATAAAAACTTTTGTAGTGAACCAATTGAATCCAAGGGATCTTCCATTGACGGTGGCTGCTCATCATCCTCATTTACCTATTCTACGCGTTCATTTTTGGGCTAAAAAAGATAAAAGTATTGCTTCTTCCGTGAGATCTTTCCTCATAGTCAATCCTAGTGTATTCTTTAACACTGTTCAACGTTACACAGATAAGAAGTTTTGTGCCCAGCCGGCATGAGTCAAAAATAATTATAATCCGATTTGGCTCAACCTGTAAATCAAGCATAACAAAATCAATTTGCTATGGTTTTAGAAGGAATTTCACTCCACATTGTGAGTAGCATTTAAAATGGAAATTTTAGTTGTCCTGTTTATAACTGCATCTTGAAATATTTGAAGGATCAATTAAAAAATTCCAATCTCTGGATAACGCCTTGATCCATCGGCAGCATAATAGTTTGTTTACTCTGAGCTGATTCCTTTTTCAACCACTGCGGTTTTATAACCGATGACTTTACCCTTTAGAAATAGTACCAGCATTCCCGTATCTAGGTTCATTAATGACTAACGAAGCCAATGAAACAGAGGAGGTCAAAAGAAGGATTCTGGCAGGAAACAGAGCCTACTACGCCCTTCGCCACCTAATAAGAAGCAGCTTGATCTCGCGCCAAAATAAGATCAGGATGTACAAAACCCTAATCAGGCCGGTTGTTAGTTATGGCGGTGAATGCTGGGTGATGAACAAGGTAATATGCGAAAGACTTGACAGGTTCGAGAGGAAGGTGCTGCGAGGAATGTTTGGCGGAGTGTATGAGGACGGAGCGTGGCGAAGTAGAAAAAACAAAGAAGTATACGATATCTACAATGATCTGTCCCTGTCAAGCTTTATACGAATAAGCAGGCTGAAATGGTATGGCCATCTCAAACGAATGAATGAAGACAGGCAGGTGATAAAAGTATAAAAGGGAAAATCTTCGCCACCAGAGCAAAGGGCCGTCCTAGAGCTCGATGGAAGGAAAAGGTGGAAGAGGACATGAGACAGGCTGGCGTCCGTTGGGTGGAGGACAGAGTCACGTGGCAACAGATGTTGAAGCAGGCTAAGGACCACCTCGGTCTGTAGCGCCAGGAGAAGAAGAAGAAGACTTTACCCTCGAGATCATCGAAAAACAGGTCGTTATAAAAAAAATATGTTGTTATCAGCGATGTTTTAATATCCGGGTTCAAGGGATCTGAAATTTTAGTTACTGTAGCCGATTCTTCGTTATAACCAATGCCATTACAACTGGTATCCACTGTATTTAATTAAATAATTTCAGTAAATAATTGATTAAATAACTATGTTCCATTGGTTGGTTTCAATGTCAACATTACCATGTAAAAAAACTACATAAGTCCAAGAAGCTGCCACATGCAAATTTAATTGGAAAGACATTTGTTTCGTTTTGTAATTGCTTCGTAACCCATTTTAAAGTACCGTCTGTCTTGAAATGAGATATCTTGGTCTGTATCCTTGTATCCTGTATGCGCGAGCCCAAAAATAATTGAAAAGACATGTTCTTAAGTTTGGTCTCATTCTTTAGAGTCACTTTCAAATCACGAATTGTGTGGTCTGGAAGTCGAAAGCCGTTGGAAACATTTTTTAATATATTATTAGGGCCCATAAGGGTAGTTAAAATCCAAGTTCGCAACTCTTAGAACCAAGTGCGATGTTTTTTAGTAATAAAAAAAACCGTGAAATTTTAGTATTTTTTTCATGTTTTCACTTGTTTCAGGTTCCACACTAAACTTTTTTAAAATTCAAGACTAACCGTAGCTCTGTAGAATTATTTCTTTCGGAAATACAGCTCTCCAAAAATGATGATTTTTCACAAAATTTGAATTATTTCTTTTACGAATCACGCTCTCGGCAGCAAACTGATGAAAGTATTGGTTTTTAAAAAACACCTTCGGGAAATCATTTAAAGAAAATTTAATTAGCTTTAATTTGAGACTCAAAATATGCCTAAAAGATTAGCAATTATTTTTGGGTGCACCCACACTCCGTTTTGATGGTTACAGATTGCCATACCACGACATCTTATTTTAAGGCAGGTTATAATATAAAATGGATTAGGAGACAAATTTATGTCTTTCAAATTCAGTTTGCATGTGGCTATAATGTGTATACTATATATACAAAAATGTAAACAAAAATAGAAATATATATAAAAAAAAAAAATAGAAATACGTAATACCATTGTATACAATGTATAGTGAAATACATTTATGATTAATAATTGTGTATAGCACAATTAATTGTTGGAAAAATCTCATAGCCACGTAAGACTTATCTGAATAACTATAATCAGACCTAATTGGCCATAAGGACTTAATGATCGACTCTGATGAGATTTCATTAAAGCTTTTGAACTCCACAAAACCGTCTCAATAATCTCTTATCCGATCCAAAATCCTAAATATTTCTTATTATGTTAAAAATTCTATTCCACTAAACCCTGTTTAATAGATTCTCTGCCTTCTAAATCTGGACAAACGTCTTACTTAAACCTAAGATGACAAGAAGCTGCTCGTCGTTTTAGACACTTTAGTTGGCCAAATAATAAGTATTTTTATATTGTCTGCAGATTCAACACACCTTCCTAATCCTCAACATTCTAGTAATGTATTTGTTAGTTTCAAATTTCCCAGGCTATGTTTTTATTTAATAAAATATTTTTTTTTTCCAAACTAAACCTGCCAGGTCTAAAGAAGTCTCAGCGCTGCTCTTTCAGCAGTGCCACTGGTGCGGAAAACCAGTGGAGACTGACTAAGAGCGCTATAGTACAATCACCCCGGGCATGAGTTGAGAAGCTGGGCCATTGCCGGTACTTCACGTGAAATTTTATGTTTAATCTAGAGGCCACTGCTTGCAGTAAATTAGTATGGTATAATATTTTCTAGAAAATAGAAACTACGTTATTACTAAACAATTAAATTGTAGAATATCGGAAAGTGTAGAAGTATAAGTTTATTTTATAAATTACCTCTCACCTCGGATGTTGTAATAATTCTTTCTTTAACACTTTCAGTGTAAATACATCATAACATTTCACTATTAAATATAGATAAAATATGAATGGTACTCATTTGATATCCTAAACCTCGATTGGAAACAATTGAAGTGTTTCAAGAGTTTGTATGTAGAACAGAAACATAAATACAATAATACTTTGAACTTCTATAAACTATGAAAACTTTGACACATTATTTTACATTATTGGAATAATATGTTTTTCTGCTTTATTTTTTAAAATATTATTTAAAAATTTAATGTCTTCGTTTCCTTATATAACTTTTTACAAAACAATATATAGGATAACTAACAAATGTAAGGGAAATACTTGTGACAAAAATTCAAATTCACTGAGCTAAAAAAGGCAATGTTCTCTGAAATTGATTTGCCTGGTGGATATTGGTCGGCCCTGGGGGAAGTAGGAGGGAGGGAGAGTGGAGGGAGAGGGAGAGAGAAGGGAGGGAATGGTGGGAGGGGGCACAGATTAAACACAGCCGGCCAAATACTAATCTATCATCCTGTCAATGCGAAAATGCTCCGGCTTCCTTGGAACGATGTTAGCGCACTCTTTCCTGATTTATCGACACTGTGACGAATTCCTAAGTCAATTTGTTATTCTGCTGGTGCATACGGTCAGGGCTGGTCCGGTGGTTTAGAAAATAGCCAATTGGCAGTTTGGATGTTGATATTGTCAGTTTTGGTGACCATTGTTTGCTAATACGTGTGTTTATAGATGTTCATTTTAATTATTTCGGCTTAGAATTGACATCGGATTCTGAAGACCTTCCTGCATTTAAAATGGATAACTTTGAATTGGAGGAAAAACCTAGTGGTTTCAGTGGCTGCTGAACACATCCCTCCTTTTATAACTTTTGGATTTGAAACAATACTTTATAAACTAATCTTGTGGTTGAGTTGTTTAGTGATGTAGTAAGGAACATTAATTATTTTAGTTCTTAGATATTTGATATGGGTATTTGATGATTTGGTGTAACTTAGTGGGTATAATGCAAGGCCAAATTAAGTCCATATGGGCGTTTTATAAAATAAAATATATATTATAAATTTAACCATACTATATCAAATATGCAAAATCAGCATTGAGGTATTCGAACCAAACTTGTAGCCCCTCTCATTTCAAATTCCTGCTACAGCTAACTACTTCAGTTATCTTGAAAATCAGTATAGGTTAAGTAATTCGTTTTTGTTTTTTTACGACTCCTGGACCGAATCTGAAAAGAAGATAGTCTCGAGACCTTCTGCTATAGAACTTATATTAAAGCGCCACCAATTTACTAGCTATTGTCATGTTACTGCCTTCATGTCTCCACTCATTAACTAGATGTATATATTCTACACAAATTTAAATATCAATTAACAGATGTAATTAAAAAAAAAAAATTCTGTACGTTCTTATTCACATCTTTCATTCAAACCGCGAGAAGAGGGTATGATATAAAATAGAATTATAGCACACGTAGGTACTTATTCTGGTGTTTTTCATATCCTTCTTCGGGTTAAATCAGGCATAGTTGCCATGTTTTGTATGAGTTTTTCGTGTCCTTGAAATGTGTCATGAAATAGTTTGTATTAAGTGTAAATATAGTCTCATTGGGTGACTATATTTACACTTAATTCTATTAATATAATGTACACTGTGTTCTATTCATTGTGCAATGAACTGTAACTGACGTACCAAAAAGAAATTAAATAATTTTTGAGTGTAAGTCCTATTCATTGTCCCAAAAAGTTTTGATTCGTATGACCTCAAAGGTTCGATAAGTATGTATAAGTATTTAATCATTGTCGGTTTTTAGAGTCGATTATTTGTAAAGAATATAGTATAGAATCCTTAGTCTATCGTTCAGGCAGAGGCGTTTTATTTTTCACACGTATGGCCTAGGCCTTCCTTCTTTTAAAAGACATAAGTAATGAAATGTATTTTTTTTTCTGTTTTTTTTTCAATAGTGCCTCTATGGTAGAGGTGTGTAGCTGTATGATAATAATGCATCCAAGAATTTTTGGTAACAGATGAATAGCTATTTTAAGCATAATATTATAATTTTCATGGAAGTCACATTTTTACTAGAAAAAAGAAAACTGTTTGAAAAATAAATATGATATAAAATAAGTTCGTCCATGGACAAGAAAAAGAAAAAAAAAAACCACACACTAAATAATTTTTAAGACGATTGTCTATAAACACAAAAATTATCTGATGGTTTCATATTTTTGTTCTTGTCCTTGTCAATAATTTTCCATTTTCTTTAGTTGCAAATGAAAATCAAAGTTTGTTACGAATTTTTCAAGTTCCATTAGGTAATTTTTGAATGTTTCATTTTCTTGAAGGGTCCATTTGTCAACGGTGAAGACTATGTATGCTCCTTATCAAACTGTATCTGTCCTTCAAAGGACAATTGTGCAGTACTTTGTTAATCGAGTGTGTCGTTTGTCTGTCGCATAAACAAGAATCGTGTTTAGTGAGACAAAAACATTTGAAACAATGTTTACTCTGTCCATTTACAGTATGAACATCATTATTATTATAAATAAAAATCTAAAACTAAATAGTTTAAGGAGCAATGTTAATTATGCACACAATAATGGTTCAATTTATTTTAAAATTATTATTTTTTATATTGATGATTGAAGGTTTAATATTATATATGCTGTTTGGAAGGCAGGTGCTAAAGGTTCCCTCATCGTTGTCAGTTTATGTTTCGTATTTTTCCAATACACTCTCGGTCATAAAGATATTGGGGGGTTGTATCCAGGGTTAATATTGCTGATCACATCCCTTCTCTCTCCCTTCCAGCTATATCTTGATATCGTCCTCCATCCCTGTTTATTCATTATTTATGTATATGTTACGATAAAATTGCTCCTGGAAAATATCTTGTTTGAAAAATCATATCATTTTGCGGTTCGTTCTCAACTCAGTTCACGAATATTTCATTACGTAAAACATTTTGCTGAAAAAAGCTATGTTACCTAGAAAATAAAATGCTACTCAATAGAGAATTGCGTGATCACCTATCGGCGATTGAAATTACAGCACCGCGGTGCCTGGAGTAAGCAACGTTATTGGACTGAATGCCCAAGTAGCAATTGGATAAATTGGCCAAGCCGTTGCACAGAGAGGTAAAGTTATAATCTAGCCGGCCAAAAGTCGGTTTCACGAAATGGAGCGAAGGTGGGAAAACCCTATCGAACTGTCAATTATAATAGTGTGAGATTCAGGTTATGGGCGTAAATTGTTTCTCTGATTGATCGAATCTACTAGTGCCTATTTTGTTTCGCATAGTCAGATTGAACCATTGTTAACTATTGTTGAACCATTGAACCATTATTAGTCAGATACCCAGCTACGATGGCGATATATAAAGGAGTGATACTTGGTATCCTACGGTATGCATCTCCCGCCTGGTACCAAAATCTCTCACGCAGACAGATGAGTAGGCTGGCAACAATTCAGCGTAATTCTCTGCTGCGAGTCGCCAGGGCGTACCGATCAGTGTCTCATGAGGGGGTCCAGGTCTTAGCAGGAGGGGTACCTCTTGATCTTGTACTGCAAGAAGATGGTTTTAAATTTAAAATGAAAAGGGAAGGCTCGGTGGGACTACCAAATAATCTCCGGTCTCTGATCGACGCAAATCCAAGGAAATGGTTGGAGATAATCCGAGAGTACACGATAGAAGAATGGAACAGGCGGTGGGCAACAACCCCGAAAGGGGCTACTCTTAGAAAATATTTCCCCACTGTTAGGTCACGTCTTCAAGCAACTTGGGTACTCCCGGATTACTGGATCTCACAGTTTCTCACAGGGCACGGGGGCTTTCGAGCCAAGCTCCAGAAACATGGTAAAAATATTGACCCGCTTTGTCCCAGCTGTGGTGTACCGGAAACCGCTGAACATGTGGTAATTTCATGCACTGCCTTTGAGGGATTGAGAGCCAAGCTACAGAGAGAAACAGGGCTGTATGTTCTAACGGAGAGTGATTTCCCTCAACTAGTATCAGCTGACAACTACCCGTATTACAAAAGTTTTGTGTATGGTTGGAAAACTGAAGTGGGGGTAGAGCACTTGAACCTAGGAAGAAGGGGCCACGCCCCAGAAAGAATCCTGGACAGGAATGATGCTGACGACAACCCCATCACCGAATGATGCCTATATAAACGTAAAATTAAAAAAAAAAAAAAATTGATATAGGTATGTTGTTATTTTAAATTAGTATGTTATGTTATAGTTATTATGTAGTTATTATTATGTGTTATAGTATGTTATAGTTAGTATGTAGTTAATTTTAATATAGTATGTTGTATTAAATATATGTTTGTTGTATTAGATATAAGGTATATTGTATTAAACACAAGTATGTAGTTATGTAAAGCGTTTAATGTATTTTAAATATTAAATGTTACTTTAAACGTGTAGTGTAATCTTGAAATGTTAAATGTTAAATGTAATATTGAAATGTTCTGTTAAATGTTTAAGAAAATTTATTCTTGCAATGTTAAAAGTAATATTGAAATGTTATGTTAAACTGTTAAAACCAGCAGTGATGGCTACAAGCCATCCCTGCAAAACCCGTGTAGCCGAGAGGCAAGGAAGGGAAATAAATAAATAAAATAAAAAAAGTTTCGCATAGTCAAAGTAACTTTTGAATGCATAGTTCAGTGCTTCCTGTTACCAATCAAATTTTTACTAGACAAAATTATTATAGATTATTAGAGAGGTATGGATATATGTTACAGCATAATATTATTCATTAAAATATAGGATAAGGCATTAAAAAAATATGAATGATTTTCTTTATTTTTTGCTTCTTGCCATTGTGAATTTCAACATTAGATAAGGGTTTTGTTATACTTCCCGATGAGTCCCGGTAACTTTTTTTAACACGATTGGCAGTTCAAGTTATGAAGCAAATAAAGTTTTAATCATAGCCATTAATAACCGCTACTAGGGAAAATATTATTTTTTTTTTCTCCTGCAAATCTAGAGTAGGAATTCTTATAAGTAGAGAACTTTTTGATTTGATTGCCAAGTTTTGAGAATAAATCAGAATTTATAGAAAATTAACTGGTAAATCATGAGAATTATTCTGAATCTCATTGGAAAGCTTTAGAGAAAGCTGCTGGAAGCTTTCTGAAGAAGCTGCAGAGGCTCGGAATCAAATGAATATATTGGTTTTAGTTCCGATCAGCTTTTATCTGGTCTGAGGCCAATAAAGAAGAAAAGAAACAACAATTTTTGAGAGACTCCTGGATTTGGAGAGTGATGAAAGTTGTGAATCAGATGATTAATTAAGAAGTGTATGTGTAATTTGCCCATTTTAAAAACGGTTTGAAACTTAAAGTTTGGTAAAATAATTTAATTAAATACTTTGCGCTGCGAAACCCAGATTTTATTGACGGAAATGGTTATTATTTTCAAGATTAATATCACATCTCAAAAGCCAGAGGTCTTAGATGTTTATATATTTTTTTCGAAATCAGCAGCCTGATATTGTTGTCCTGTGCGTTGGTGAGAAGATATTGTGAATTTGTTCATTGACTGGGATACTGGAGTGCGTTGTATAGGCAGCGATTGTCGCTTGAATTAAATTCAAATTGGTTCAAGCAACATTGAATACTAAATATTAGGGATTTCATTATTATAAATCACTCATTACTTCTGCCTCAAGGTATTCAGGAGAGTACTCAAAAATATATGCTTTAATTATCTTAAGCATTATCTTGGTTTCTTGGGGCTATTTTTTTTTTTTTTTTATATTATCAAGTTGATTGCTATATTGGAATTATTGTGGTCTAATGGGGTTTAACATATTTATATACTCCAACTAGGGCAGAAAGCACGGTTTACCCTACACCAACCCATTCCAGATACATTTTGTGGGTCCACCACAGAATATATTTTACCTCGTACAAGTCTTCTGTGCCAAGCAAGCTGAGGCCTGCGTTCCAACTCACTCGGACATCGCTTCCCAAATAATGTTTCTAAGCACCTTAAAAAAAATAAAAAAAAATCACATAATATTGGTATTGTTTAAGTATAAATATACAAGTTATAGTTTTTCCACAATACGTTTATAGGATTTTGGAATGTAGAATTCTAATTTCAATAGTGTAAAAAGTTGAGGAATAGTGAGGGAAAAAATCTGATTACCAAGCGTGAATTTGGCTAAACATCCTCTTTTTACAACCGTTGGCATAGTAACAGTACACCCTTACCTAAGTAATGAACCTAAAAGGGTTGTACTGTTACCGTTTTTTTTTTTTTTTTTTCTATGTAATTTTCAAAATTGATATTAATAAAAAATCAATTATTTTAGTTCTATTAAACCTAAACATAAAATTTTTCAGCTGTTCTGCAAACTGTCAACAATTATTATTACATCTCCGACTGAGATATTAATTTGTAAAATTTTATTAGTGTAATAGATCATGCTTCATATACCATGAATAAAAAAATGATTTCGGAAAACTTCGGAGCAGAATTCAAACAAGGCTAGAAGTTTCAAATGCTAATAAACGAAGAAGAAAGGAAAGTCAAAATTGGATGTGATTAGCAAGGACTGATAACAAAAACAGTCCAACAAGCTGGAACAGAAACAAAAAGGTGAGGGTAGATAAATATCTGATAGTTGGGCTGCCTTGGTATTTTGAGAAGGAGAGGGGGAGGGGTAGGGCTGGGGCTAGCCACAACATTCATATCGGCCCAATATTAAGGGGGGCTGTTTTTTCGGCCAATCTCCGTCGAAATGGCACCCTTTTCTTTCATATGTATATCAGGCCCAAGGTAGTCAAAGGGGCCTACATCTTCTTTCTTTCTTTTTTTTTTTTTTTGTTCATGTTCTTTTATCTCTGTTTATGCACTCTCTGCTCCTTTGTATCGTGCTGGCTTTTTTTTTTTTTTTTTTCCGTGTCCCTACTCCGGGATTTTTACAAAGGCGGTTTTTAATTAGTTAATTAGACGAAGATGATTACCAGAAACCATAATGACAAAGGGACTTTTGTGATGTTAAAGCAGATTAAAACGCGCACTTGGGTTGTAATCTGCGCTTAGTTAAATTATTTAGAAGAGATGGAACTCGAATCATTGCATGAAAGAAGCAAGATGCATAAGTAATGAATGCTTACTTTGTTGTAAATTTGTTTTAATGTAGACATTTTTTAATCCTATCTTTTTTCAATGCAATGTAAATGTTTTTTCCCCAATCAGAGGTACCCACTTTTCTAGATGGCTGCATCTGCCCCAGGAGATTTAGGTACTGCTGTTGTTAATAATAAAAAATAGTGTTTTATTATATCACCATTATTTCATAATTGGGAAATTACAAAGTTGATATTCATTTGTAATTTAATTTAGTTTATTTATTAATTATTGTAATAATTTGTTCTCATCCAGTTTTATTATTTTTAGTCGTGGTTTTTAGTCGAAACATCGGTGCTCCTTAAAAAGTTTCGTAACATAGACGTGTTTTTTCTTACTCCTGATTGCATCCCTCTTCTTTTATTAACTCCATTCATATCGTTAATAAAAAATTATGTTTTGTTATGAATTCATTGATGAGTTTAGACACTATCTATAAAAATCAATTCAATTACGGTTCTATATGACGAGGAATTTGGTCTCCCTTATTGTCTAACGTTAGCATTCTAGACTGGAAGCAATTCCGTAAGTAAGATGACCTATTCCGTAAGTAAGATGACCTATTCCGTAAGTAAAACCTGTACCACTTACAACCCATGAAGGGTCTTGGGTTCAGTACTTAGGTAGGCTGTACTGTTTCTAAGCCAACGGTTGTGAAAGGAGGTGATTTGGCCAGAATTCACGCTCAACCGCCAGGTTTTTCCCCAATTAAGGGTACCCACTTTTTAGGAGGCTGGGTGTGCCCCAGGAGGGTCTCCCGACCTCGAATTCGATCCACGGCCGAAATAACAGAAAATAAATTTTCTGCCTTCAGTCGGACTCGAACTCGGGCCCGGGAGCATGGTAGTTAAGTGCCTTACCCACTGAGCTACCGCGCCTCAATAAGTAAGATGACCAGAATTTTGAAACGTCTAAATGCGATGCATAGGATAAACGAAGGGTGATCTAAATGATTCGGGGATCTTTCCTTAAATTTAAAAAGGAAAGAAAAGAACAACTTGGTGCGTTTCTAGAACCTCTGACAAAGTTTTATTTTATAAATCTTTATATATTGAAATTTGCAATTTTTCACATCGTTTTTCAGTTTAAACTGTTATTGTTTATATAATTTAGTATTTTATATACTATATTTCAATTGATAAATTCAAAAATTTTGAATGATTGACAAGGATGTAGTCTTAAAAAAAGCATGAAACATGGATTGGATCCGCAACTAATAAATTTCCAAGACCTACCACGGGTATTACAACCAATGAAATCCATGGACATCGGATATTTTATTCATAAATCTGTAAACAAATATATCACATTTTAGTACAACGTGAGAACTTATTGGAATGCAGTGGATAATCAGTTCATGAACTAGTAGTTAGCAGAACCACTCTTTTAATGAAACATGTGTTAATTACATCATCTGTGATACTTATACAGAAACAGGGCTATCAGTGGTGGAGATCATGACTGATTAAAAGTTCTTTTTCACTGTTTATCTTCTCGGACTTATTTAAATGAATAGTGAAACTGGTATTTTGATTTACTGCACTAAGGAAATAAATCTCTCGATCTACTGATGAAGTACATGCAAATAAAGCTGTCCCCAAATCACTCGATCGCTCAACAGGTGCAAAGGATTGATTTGATTAGTTCTTTAGCACTATTTCCATGATTAGATCCCTGTGTTTAGAAAGTAAACAAAAGTAGTAATAGTGGAAAGTAGGATTGATCAGTGATACGTGATCTCTGTTAGGTTGAAACATGAAAACAGGAATCTAGTGTTATTGGATCTCTCATGGTAGTGACTCAGATGTTAATTATCTACAGTTTATGATTACGGCTGAATAACCATTGGTGGATACACGAAGGCCTACAATGGCTAACAAACGCGGTGATAAGATTGAAATTCTGCCAGAGCACTAGACCATTGATTGCAAGGCCCAATCAATGACATTCAATCGCAATTGTAGCTCTGTTGAGCGAGCTAGATATGACTTTCAAAGTATCTAGATGTCCGAGAAAGCAATTTTAAAGTTCGTGCGCAATTTAAATGAACGTCAATACGGGGAGGGGGTAGTTTTTTATAAAAGCGTTCTAAATAAACTTGACAGGTTCTGGGGAAGGGATGATGACACGATAAAGAAAATTAGTCTCATCAGATGGCCGATAGCGTGGCTAATGAAAGGGTTTCGGTATCTGTGCTATCTTTATAGTCGGAGGGCACGTCAGATGCTATTAGATATTTCCACATTAGCTACATTGGCTCATTCTTCTCTGGCGGTAACGTTCGATATCGACTCGTTCACTGCCATTTCGCTAACAGCCAATGGCCACTTGACACTCTCCCATCAACGGGAGTCCAGTTAACGAAGTGCTTGTAACTTTTATGATGGTCAGATAATGATAATCGAATAGAGCTTTCGGTGTTCGAATTTACAGGTTTTACTATTATTTGTTTTTAAAATTATTTTTTTAGAATATATAATTTAATACATTACACATATAGCCAAAAGGCTATTATACAGTTAGTGATTCTCACATTCACATGGCTTATAATGTATTTTCTCTCACCTCCAAATTTTATTTTGTAATCTTGGGGAAAACGCACTCACACATTCAAGAAGAACTTATTTTATATCAAACTAGCATAGCCACTTCTCCCTCTCTCTTAAGTAAAGACCTTATAATTTTAACTAACAATTAAAGTATTATCTGTTTTTGATAAAAAAACTTGAATGCATAATTGAAGTATACAATCAAGAATTATTTCTTCAATTAAATTTTCACGCATAGTTTCTTCTTGCTTAAAATACAGGTTAGGTGTTAGAGGATTTCGTTGAAGCATAATTTGACATCCAATTTTTAATTTTAATGTGTCCGTAATACAGATGGTCACAGGCTGTTAAGAAACTCTTGCGGATAATGGAGTACTTTTTCAGTGCTTATAACTAATCGCTCATAATTCACACACACTATAAAAAGCCAAAAGGCCAAGGATAAAATTTAGATGTAATAATTTTTATTCGGCTGAAATAATTACATTGTTTTCATATGGTTCAGTGTGTCAAACCTTGTTTCTTCCAATCAGCATTGTACATTAAAATTTCAAATTTAAACATTATTATTGCTAAACCTTCCAATAACTATGAAAATGATGTATTTCAGTTGGTACAGACGAGTCCAGCAATTGTACCATTGTAAACTCTATATTGGAACAATGTTAACCATACATAAGTCGAATTTCGAACTTCATAAGGATTCACATGTCGCACCACATATTTAAACCTTTTGAAATAATTTAATTGATTATAAGTAATTATATCATTATTATTATCAATTATCATTTATTATTATTATTATCAATTTCAACCACTATACAACGCCGTACTTTTGGAACCTCTTATGTAGAATGGCGATCGCCACCTATCGGTAAATTTTCAAACTTCACTGCTAACCACATATTACCGCTTCTTTAATAAATTAAAAATTGCATTCAGTAGTTTTTATTATTGCTAAACCTTCTTGGAATTATGACTAAGATGTGGTTACCCTTTGTTACAGATTGTACCAATTATTGATTTGATTCAGTGGTTTTTATGTTTAGTGATCACAAATGAAAAATGTCTTGTCCTTTTATGAAAAGTATAGATAAAAAAAAAGTTATATGAATATTAAATCCGAAAAAAATAAATAAAAAATATTTTTTTTTTAAATTTAAACATCTTTCAGTTTCATACAGTTGGATAATTCATCATTTCAACATGTAAAAATAAAAATAATATTTTGTTGGTTATCCTCTTATTTTAATTACCTCATGAAGCTGCTTTGTCATTGATTCCAACAGTTTTTTTTTTTTTTTAGTTTGAAAACAGTATTTTCTTGTGATATTGGGATTATTTTAATAACTCCCATCAATAAATTCTTTGTTTTGTTGAAAAATTAGCGATCTCAATTACGACAGGAGCAATGTTTAGTAATGATAAAACGGTGTTATCTAGAGCTTGAAAGTGATAATAAAATTTAATCATTTTAATAAGATTGTTATTAAAAAGAGATAAATATGTGAGTATGTAGAGCTGTCGCGAGTATATGAGTATTATGAGGAATAAATATTTTCCATGTAGAAACTAGTTGGCTGAGAGATGTATCTATATTACAATACGAACTAACTGCAGACAACGAGGATGAGCTCCTGGCCGTTCATTCATTACAAGTTCATTTATCACTGCTCATTCACTGATTGTATTTATTTTTCATAAAGTGCAATTTAAAACAGTATTTCAACCATTATATTTCCCAGTATAATTTAAATAGAACGAGCAGATTATTATTTTAAAAAATAAATACCCCGTGAAAGTTTTTTTAAGAATTCTCCCAACTCTAGGCAGCTGGATGAAATAAGGAAAATAAAATACACCAACCGTTTCGTCTAAATTTTATCCCAAGGGACTGGCGAGATGAGAGAGCAGCCGGAAAAACTCTGACATAGTTTATGAAATTATTGTCTCAGCTTTAGAAAAAAAAAATGAACATGGTAAATGGATTAAGCGAAACTGGTGGCTCTTGGGCGGAATAAAAAAAATAGATGGCCCACATTATCAGATTTCATATTCTGGAGGAAAATGTCGAGGAAGACGAGAATATACCTGGAATATGTAAGTCATACATTGGATTATATGTGGTTTTGATTTTAATATTTCATCATAACAGTCTTTTTTAGGTCTAAGTAAAAATGCATTTTTTTTTTTTTAATGAAAAAACAACAACAAAATATAGGAATTTCGTTTTGTCATTAAATGATAAGATTATTTTACTAACGTTAAAATTGATTCACATTTCAGACAACTACAGAAGGCCGAAAAGGAGCTGGCTGAGGGATTTCTTGAGCTGTGTTAGAAAATAAAGATGGGTTTTTATTCCCCCTATGCCTCTAACGCTAAATAATTCAGAATTTCATCAATTCACTGATTGTTAATCTCTTTGTTTGAGATAAAAAGAACTGTTAATGAAAAATAAAACCTTAAAATAAAGAATCCTTAAAGGATTCTTTGTTACACACAACAGGTATTACGATACTCCGTACAGGAAAAGAAACAGAGAATCAGAAAAAGTACCAACACGTTTTGTTTCTTGAAAAATTAATATATATATATATATTTTTTTTTTTTTTTTTTTTTTTTTTTTTTTTTTTTTTTTTTTTTTTTGCATCAAATGTTTTAAATTGTTAGTATATTTTTAGAATTATTGATGGACGACATTCGAAACAAGTCTTCGATTAAAAAGAAGATTCCATTAGAAGTGGCCAATTGCACTATTTTGCATCAA
Organism: Euschistus heros; assembly: GCA_003667255.2. Classification (NCBI taxonomy): domain Eukaryota; kingdom Metazoa; phylum Arthropoda; class Insecta; order Hemiptera; family Pentatomidae; genus Euschistus; species Euschistus heros. Next base: position 1,253,669 of record RCWM02000234.1, read on the forward strand.
AATACTTCGACAAAAATGTTTTTTTTTATTGTGTGTTCGAAGTGTGCTGAATACGAATCCAAGCCAGAGTACTCAATCAAGCACCATTTTTTTGTCAAATTTGTGTTTTAGGTCGAAAAAAAAAGGCGTTTTTCGACGTTTCGAGCACTTTTTTTTATCATTGAAAACTTTAACAAAAAACAGAAAAACCTATTTCATTTTGAAACTTTTATAATGTATTACAAAATTAAAACAATAGGAGAGCATAAGTATTAGGTGTTGTTGCGTAAATGACATTGTTAAAGAATTGCTTATATCATATGGGGTGTAACATGTTGTTGTCAAAAATTAATATTTTGCATTCCAATTTGAATTTATTCCCATCCAACGTGGGAGCAGGTTTTGATGAACACGGAGAAATATTTCATTAAGAGATAGCCTAGGTGGAAAAAAGGTATAGCGGTAAATGCAATGAGAAGATGCTTGCCGACTACTGTTGGACACTACAACAGGATATACGTGATGTAAAGTACAAAAGGAAAAACAAATATACACATTAATTATGTTCAGTATTAAATTTTATTATTTTATATATTACTCTTTTTTACCCAAAAAAGTGTTTTAAAAATATATTTAAAAAAGCGCTATTTCAGTTTGCTGTTTTTATAAACAACCTTCAATCTCTAAAGAATGGTGCTTCATAGAATTTTTGTTGCTATTGATAAGAATTCAGCATATGTAATATGAAAGTCACAAAAAATGTACATGGGAGTGAAAAAAAATATAAAAATAAAATAATAATACTCTATTTCAGGTTAAAAAAAAAAAAGTAACGTCTAACGGATTTTTTTTTAAGATTCGAATCCTGTAAGCTGAACATATATTATTTGGTTCATTAAAACTATTTTCAGGGGGCAACAGCCCCTGGAAACAGATTTTTTTCATTCAATCATCAATATATTAGTAGAGACCTTGAAATTTCTTCTTATGGCCTAAGAAGGTATTCAGTAGAAGATCGATGAAGGAATGAAGTAACATCGCCTTGATTAGGTGTAATTTGCATCTTTGAACCATCGAGGTATAATTTCAAACTAATAATGGTTTAAATGGTTATGGTTAATTTAGACGGCGGCGATGGCGGTCAGATGGTCATATATAGGCTCACCGATCGCTCTTATTGCATCATACGCCTACTCAGAGCTGCTCTAATTCGGATATAGTAAAAGGCCCCCTCTGTATCTGTATAAAAAGAGCCATTCATATTTTTTTGGTATATTTTTTTGTTATTTTAAACTTTTATTTTGACAATATATCACAATTTTTCAGACGAGCAATAGGGCTTAAGCTCACGTTTATGCCTTGTTTACAAGAAATCAAAGTAATAATAAAGTAGGATGAAATTATAATATAAAAAGTTTTTTTTTTACTATTTTTATATTTATAACTGTATAAATTATATAAAACAAGTAAATTTGAGGAAAATGATTACACTGACATGTCAATAACACGTAAAGATCTACTCACTAGTAGCACTTAGCAATACGTTCTACATTAGAAGGTCTCTTGGCCATCTTCTTTGTAGACACCTCGGAGGATTATCGGGGATGGGATGTGCACCCAGCACACATCGAAATAATAAAATCAACAATTTCTCAAGTAAGCGATATTTTTTTTTTCTGAACTGTGTTATTCAATGGAAGTAAAATAAATAACGTTTTGGACAAAAATAGAAATAGTCAAGGAGTTTAAATATCTTGGAGAATGGATCAGCTGGAATAGCCTACAGAAAAAAGTAATGGAATCTACTATATGCAGCTGAAACACTGTCCATTACCAACGATGGCCCAATCTAACGGCTAGAGATCAAAGAAAGGAAAATAATAAGAAAAATTCTAGGCCCCAAATTTCATAACAACAAATTAATCAACACCAGAAATGAAATTCTACCAGCAAATTCAGAAACTTTCAGACACAATGAGGAAGAGAAGAATTTATTTCTATGCACACATTCTCAGAATGAACCCAAATAGACTAACTAGAAAATTTTTTTACTACTTCCGCTGCAAAAAGACCAAACCAAATTGGTTTAAGGAAACAGGGAATGACTTAAACGAACTCCGTATCACAAAAAAAAAAAAATAAAAAAAAAAATAAATAAAAAAAAATAACTAAAAGCAAAAAAGAGAGGTTTCAATTCAAAGTTAAAACATCCCAACTTGTTATAACTGCCTATTGTTTAAATAATTGCAATATCGTAACCAATGAAGCTCTCCTGAGGTAGGATGTTTGCTAGTTAAAATATACATCTTCATAAGATTGCTACGAGTAGTTTCTCTACGAGTTCTGTCAAGGCATAATTCTCTTAGTTCAACTAATTCGCTAGATGTGTATTGTTATGCAGCTGTTATTTTCAATTAATTATTAAAAAGAAAAAAATGAAAAGATATTATTGTATTATTCCCTATACTGCTACGACATTTAAAATACATCTGCTTTACCTACTATCGTACAGATGCAAATGCCCTTAGGTTTCGCATTTTTCCTCCCAGCAGTGGGAGGGCTGGGCAAACAGATAGCCAATGTTCCAACTGATCGGGGCATTGAAGCCAATAAATAATGGGTTTATCTCATGGAGCGAGGCGGAGCAGATAGCGGCTATCTCCCGTCCACACTGAATTAACCTTCCTTCCGTTCATGCATCATCACCCCATCCCTAGGAGTCAGATAAGCAGGCATTAGTCCGCTCTCGAGTGATCCTCTTCACTTCGGAACCACCTGAGGAAGCCTCGACTATGGTTCAGTATAACTCGTAATAACCTTGCCGTCTGTATCATTAAGACCGGCTCAAGATTTCAATACTGACTCTCCCCTCAACCAACTTAAAGCGTATTGAGATGAGCGAGAAGAAAATAGGCAGTTTCAGAAAACAAAACATAAAAAAACAAAAATATTTTAATTGGGAAAAAATGCAGGCTTCATTACATTGGTTATCCGTATGATACCCCCTTTCCCGTACCTAGTAAGAATATTTAAATGCATCAAACCGAACAAAAAAGGAGAATTAAAAACATTAAATTTGTAAATTATAGGTTTATACACAAGGTTTTTAAAAAAATAATATTTTTATTGATATTTACAACTGTGTCTACACATACATCCATAAATGTGTGAAAAAATAAATATATCACAACACTAACGTGTAAAGCAACCACCCAATGGTCGTTAATAAAAGTTCTATATTTGAAGGTTTCGAGGCCATCCTCTTTTTAAATGCCTCGGATGATTACCAGGAACAGAATATGAAGCAGGTTGAGAGACTAGTGGATTTTTTGGTTATGGAGTTTACTATGAAAGGACAGGTAGCTGGATTGGACTAAATCAGCAACATATGGAACATAAAGATCATTGTGGATAAGTTTGTTTGTGACAAAGTACGGAGCATTGAGGATTTTTCGGAGCATTTTTGAATTGGCACTGACATCAAGAATATAAAAAAATCGATACCGACACATCACTGCTAGTAATTATCAAATATCTTTTAAAAAAATAGCAATTGATCTGAGCAAACCATAAACTGATGATGCGATATTTTGGCTATTGGTTAGTAGTGTATTTAGCTGGTACCAAATAAATAAATAATATTATTAATTATTACATGTTTAAAGCAAATAGCATTAGTATTAAGAGTACAGGTAGCTGGGTTAAGGTATAGCCTAGGTACTTATATGGGGTTACTTATCTCCTTTGTCCTTCGGACAACTGAACACCCTTGATAAAGTTTAGCAGATCAAGGATGCAAAAAAGAAAATAAATTCAAATGTTAGATGGAAGCGGTATATTCCTATTTGAAATGAATCTTACAAAAGACTCATTTACATGACATTTATCAGACCTATAGTAGTTAGATGTTGTAGTGGAGCCCCAAAGTTCTACCAGTGGGTGGTTGCTTCGCAAGCAATTGTCATGTGATTATTTTATGTTATTATCACATTTTCTAGATGCATGTTTTTTTATGTAAAGTTGTAAATTTCAATAAATAGATAAAAAAAAAAAAAATAATAATTCAATGATATTTGTTAAGCAACATATTAATTTTATTTCAAAATGTGATTTATTGAGCATATAAAAAAAAAAAAAAGAAAAAGAAAAAATGCATAATAATACAATGTAATAAAAAACTGTACATAAAAGAAATGGTTAGGAAGGCAGGCGATCCTTTTGCTCTTCCATCTTTGATTTTGGCGTAAGTGTGGAGTTAACTGTACGAGTTGATTTTATCATGTAATTTTAAGCAGAAAAGTGAAATGTTTTGTATTTGTTGAGGACGAATGTTTTGACAAAATGTATATTGATGCCATTGTGCGTTTGATTTGAAATGTATCACGTTGCGTGGACAATTCTGCGACGGATTAGAGGTTGAAGGGATTTATTTTATTTATGTACGGCTGATTAGCTGAATCTTCTGATGTTCTGCCCATATTGGTACTACATTATTGATATGTCTCTTGTTTTGATTTATATTAATTTTTTTTTTTCAATTGGTATTAATAAATGTATAAAGTAAATAATGTAAACGTTAGTAGGAATAATGAATATGAATATGAATGGAAGGCAAAATACATTAGTGAATTTGAGTAAAGGTTTATCATGAAAGGGTAGGTATTTACAGACATTAAGTCCAGAAGATGAGAAAATTATTTAATTAACAAAACAGCCAAAATATATTACTATTTATATTTAAGGTTTAGTTAGATTTGATTTATTTAGGTATTTATTTGTTTTTTTTCTTTGGCCAACTAAGGTCCACATGTAAAAATCAATTCCTTCTTATTTGTGTTTTTTCTTTCCCTTCAATATTCTTTTCTTTTTTCCTCATGTCTCTTTTTTCTTTCATCAGACCTGTTCTATTATTGCTTGTTTTTTAGAATCTTAAGTTAAAAACTTTCTTTCTGAAGGCTTGTCTCTGAGCTACTTCTTCTGCTTTTATATTTTTATTTCTAAACCTCTTTCAATTTCTCTGTTCCAGGTTGTTTCATTTTTCTTTCCAAATATGCTTGAAGATCTGTTCTGGCAGCTTGCTTTCGTCCTGTTCCAATATTCAAAAACATTACTTTTCATTTCCTTATTGCTTTGGTTCTTTTTTTTTTTGTTGATGTTTTAATATATTTCATTACCGGTTCTTAATTTACAGGCTTCTGTGCTTCTTTTAGGACCTAAAATTTTCCTCATGATACTTAATTCTAATATCATTTAAGACGAATTTTGCTATTCTATTTTTTTTAATTATCTCGCCTAGACACTTGTACATTTTGACATTCTCCGTTTGCCCAATGTCTGAAGCTAAAAATGTTAGCGCATTTTTTATGTCAATAATGATTTGTTTTTCTGCAGAGATCATTAAACTTGCACTATTAGCTATCTTTTTCTTAAGTTTGAATTTTTTTTTTTGCATCTGATAAATTGCCCGATGTTGTAGCAAGATCATCTCCAAATGCGAGGAGGTTTACTTGAATATACTGTCTAGTTGTATATTTTGATATTTTTTATTATGTACTTTTTGAAAATATTGAAAAAGGACTGATATAATGTTGAACAAATGTTGAGAATAATCATTCCCCATACTCAAAATGTCATAAATTATTGCGCTTGTACTATGAATGAAATCCACTGATTGTTAGCTTCTAATACCAGGGAAGGATAATAATATTATATACATATATATACGTATATTGTTGTCCAACTTGTTCAAACTCGGTCTTCGCAAGAAAATTAGTTATTTGTTACCAAATTTTAATGACGTACAATTTTTTCTGAAATATGTATGTTACTGCATAACAGTACACAACCTGTACATGATCTCAATAATTCCGTTTCCAGAATTACCTTCAGCAACATCAACGCAACCAGCTCTTCAATTAAGTAGAAGATAAAAGACCGTTGTCTTCGTTTTTAAAATCAGGGTGAAGCCTCGGGACATCAAAAGCCATTAATGCGTTTTGTAAATGAAAAGAAAGGATGAAAAGGAAATTTGAAAGCAATGGCTGATTAGAGAGGAAAGGAGGGAGGGGGGAGGGTAGAAGGGACTGGTTCCATAATAACAGTCAATATAAGGAGGGACTGAGTTATTGGCCCCGAGAAAGGAAACGGCGAAATGAAATTCCTGACAATTGTATCAGTCTTTGTCCGATGGCTGGAATCATTGAAATTCATTTCTCATCGGACACAACTTATTCCGAATCGAATGGTCATCTTCTGATTTCACTGGGGTGATAATTTAGAAATATTTTATATCAATCTAGAAAGTTTTTTTTAATCAGCATTTCAGTATCAGGTTAAATTATAATTAAAAAAAAAAAAAAAAAAAAAAAAAAAAAAAAAAAAAAAAAAAAGGTTTCACAGAGAGAAAGTCGAAGTTCCAATGTTAAAACGTATATCATTGAGGAAAATCTATTTTCACTAACCGTCAGTTTTATGGTCTGATTGATTACTATAACATGCGTATGTAGGGTAGTGTAAAATTTAATTTTTACAATGGAATAGGAAAACATTATGTGTAATTGTACCAATGTCATTTAACACCTTTAATCTTGCATAAATAAGAAAGAATAATGCAATAATAGAGCAGCCTCACCGCATGTTCGAGGTTGTTTAGATATCGTACCAACATATGTCACATTCAAACGATTTCAATATTGAAATACTTCACGGATTATAAAATAGACAAGGAAACAGTATAATTTATTTATTTTTATTTTAATCTATTTTTATCTTTTAATTTCGTTTTCTGTTCTATTTCACGATTTCATTGTTCACACCTATTAAAAATATAGCGCTCACTGAATTAGCTTACAATATATGTAACAATACAGGCCTTATAGAAATTATGAAGAAAAGTACTCAACAATAACTCGCCCTGGCATGGGTCAAAATACCTAGTTCAATAAAAATTCTATTTGAGCAGATATCTAACCCATCATCTTTTCAGCCTTCTGAGAGTGTTTCTGGTTATATCAATCGTGACCATGTCTAGTAAGATTATGTTATGTCCACGTCTGTCTCAAAATCGTCAATAAAGGGTATGTAAATGTTTGTTTATTAAGGTACCGAGGTGATACAGTCTTAGTATTTTTATCAAAATATTTCTATAATCTTGCAATTAATTAGAAAATGTGATATTTTCCTGACATTGGAAGATATGGTGCATCATTACCGAATGCTTCAAACCGAAGCTCGAGATGAGCTGTATAAGAGTAATGAATTGATTTATTTTCGGGATCTATATATTCTGAAATTGGGTTGCTTTGCCCCTTGAAAATCAAAAAACCTCATGACCTCCTTACTCCATTCACCTCTTAAATACTAGAACCCAACCCATCAACCTATACACTCCGGCGCATCGAACTGCATACTTCGAAAAATCCTTTAGTATCCGTGCTTCCTCTTTATGGAATTCATTGCCCATCTAAATTCGAAAAAGCTCCACTCTTACTTCCTTTAAACATCATCTATTTCTTTACCTCCTCAATTTTCAATCTTCCGATCAAATGCAAAACATGAATATTTATGTAATATACACAATAATAGTATACATAAGATGTATCCTTTTACAAGATTTCTCATTTATTTTGTGACTCATGATTTAATTATTAATAAATCTTTATTATTATTTATTAACACTAATTATCATATCCAGACGATTGTCCTATATGCTGTAATCATATGTTATTTTTAAGGGACAAGTAGACCCAGAATAAAGTTCATTTTCTTCTTCTACAGATATATGGATACATTTCTTGACTGTTACTATAAGATGTTTAGTAAGGTTCTTCAGGTTCAGTCAATAAATAAAAACAACTATTTTGGCGATATTCTATACCTATATATTCTATAGGTATTTTTTAAATAATTTTATTTGTTGTATGTTGTGAGAATGTTTAACATAATAATATAAGTGGAAAATGACCGTAAAACCTAATAACATAATTTACTCAAACACAGCAAGCCAGGTCATGGACTATGTACAATCAGTAAATTTAAGAATGGAAAAGTAAAAGCCACATGTTTCTGCATATTCATTTTATAAAGGGATCTCCCAATTCAGGACGGATATTTTTTTAAATGAATTTCCTAAAGCCGAGTCGACTTGAAGACAATGATGACGATAAGTGCGAGATCCAGCCTAAAATCCATTTCCCGCCTCCCCCCTCTCCCCCGAGGAGGAAGTGGTCTGGAGATTGACAAGGGTCGTCTAAAATATTCATCCTGTTGGCGAGAATTTGTGAGGGCGGGGGTCTTGAGAATAAGAAATATGAGCCGGGATGAGGCTGACGCCATAACCGAGCTCGCGCTCACACACAGTTTAAATAATTCCGACCCTGCATTCGGTTTATTGCGGGATACAGAACTCCCCCCACCCCCCTCCACTCCCCACAAACCGTTAATAATAAATCGCTAAAATATTAGGGAGTGGGGCCAACCTTTCGGGAAAATGCTTTTGAAAAATTAGAACTCGCTCGGGGGAACAGTTTGCATGGCGTCTTCCTGGCTTACAACTTTGTTCCCTCCCTACTAGGATGCATACTTTATTTAAATGACCCAACATACGAGGCGGTTGCCTATGATCAAGTTTCGTACGAATTGGAATATGGGATAAAAAAAAAATAAAAAAGAATGATTAATTTTTAGCACTTCAGTTAAAATTTTTTATTCTAAGACTAGTATCGAATGTTCAACATGCATATGCGTAAGCAGATAACACAGCATTAATACAGACAAGTCAGTATGAATTATTACAAATCACAACATATTGCTTTTACTCTTCGACGTGAAACATACCCCCTCAGTTTTCTTTCAGCGATTTCTCAGATAAACACTGTAGACTACCTTGGTCTGACGTTTGATATGAGCTTCCCACATCAAGAAAAAAAGAAAACCTCTCAACCAAAGACCAAGACTTTTATATTCAGTCCTCTCCAAACGTTAAACTCTACAACATAAACAAAGATGAATAATTATACTTACGTACTGAAACCTATTTGGACCTACGCTTCACAGATATACTGGACAGCTAAAAAGACACATATCAACAAACTCCAAATCTATAAGCATAATCTAAACAAACAACATAAGTTGACATACTGACCTTCTAATGCCAACAGTTAACGAACAAATACGAACCCATTACCAACAACTCCACGAAAATTACATAGACGTCCTAACTCCCTTATAGACAACATGGCCACAATACATATTCCAGGCAACACCCAGAGAAGGCTAACAAAGAGCCGGATGAAAAAGACCTTTTAGTCTAAAATAAAAGAAACAAAAATCAGGACAGGAGGTGCCGAGGTGCCGTTGGGTTCTGCTCCCTCTCATGCCTTTCACGCTATTTCCTTTCACAAACCAGACTCACTGACTGTCTGTATTGTAATACACATGTGTGAATAAAGAAATAAAGTTAAAAAAAAAAAAAAAATCATTCATCATTAGTTCTAAAATCTGTATCGCTACCCATAAAGCAGATATACACCCAACTTAATTTCTGTACTTAGTAAGGAAGTTTTGACTATCGACCAATGGCTGTTACAGGAAGTGATGTAGGCAGTAATCACGTTCCACAACCAGGTTTTCCCCCAATTAAGGGTACCCACTTTATAGTCCCCAAAGAGAGTCTCCAGACCCTGAAGTAGATACACGGCTGGTGAAACAGAAATTAAATTCTCTGCCTTCAGCCGGTCTCAGATCCGGGTTCCGGGTTCTGTGTCTTAACATAAAATTAAAAAAAAAAAAACAGCAAGATACACAGAGTAAATGTATGTATTTTAAATATGTAAGATTAGAAATAAAGAATATTGGTACCACCTTAGGACGCAAAGCGAAAGGCTCCTTGAAGCTATCACTTCCTAAAGTAAACTGGGTAGTAAAAGAAAGAAAGGGGTGGGATATTTAGCTAAATAGAGAATCCCTTAGGTTTTCTTTTCCTACAGGTTACAAATTTAAAACGGGACTATTGTAAATAATTATCTGGTCACATAAACAAAACTTAAGATTGGTTTTAAATCTATAAAATATTTTATTATTTCTTGTGGAAATGGTTTAACATTAGATCATTCTACATTGTACTAGTTTCACTTTCGAGTCTTTGTTGTACTTTATGGTTCTCATCATTTATATTTATTGCTAAGCTGGAATTCTGTCTCATTATTGTATGGCCTTCTATGTTCCTTTAATCGCATATTTAATCTATTAAGTATTTTTAATAGTTATCTGTACAATCTGCGCATCAAACTGCTGAAGTCTTGAATTTTCTTTATATTTTTAGAACTAATTGCATGCTCATGAAAACATTCCTATTCACTATACAGACCGATCAGCTTTCTCTTAATCATTTCAAAATTATTTATTTTCTTTTGTTCAGGTATGGCATACGATTTGGGGTTCCCCAGGCTGTGTACAGTGTGTATTTTACATATTGTATAAATGTATCCTAATTTTTTTTTTTCTAATTATTATTTCTATTTTTATCATAATTATTTGTTTTATTTTTATCTCTAATTATTATTAATTATGTATGTATGAGAACTTTTATATATGATACGAATGAATTCATCATTAGCACTCTTACTTCTTGCTCTTAACTATAAGAATATAATCCCATCTCTATTCCGCAATGGCCTCCAAACATTTCGAATACATTTGGACAATAAGCCCAACTAGACTTATCTCAGATTTATGATCGACAACACCCTGCTCTCCTGTTTATATAAATTATATTCCACTGCCCATAGCTGACAGAGTATGTTGGGTATGTTGGCTTCTACTTTGACAAAAGACTTACATCGAACTCTCACACTAGATTTAAAAGGCAAGAACTTAACAGACGCTTCAGCCCATTGCACAGACTACTAATTTGAAAATAGATTTGACAAAGCTAATGGGGCATACCATCTTTCTGTTGAAATCGTATTCCAAAAAAAAAAAAAAAAAAAAAAAAATAAATAAAAAAAAAAAAAAAAAAAAAATAAATAAATAAAAATAAAAATTAATGTCTAACATTCAAAACTAATTTTTAAATAAAAATATTCAGTAGCAGTGACAAAAGTCATCAGCCCTAATTTTTTTTTTCCATCTATACCATCATACGTACTTCAAGCGATGATCAATTTTTTTTTTTATAAATATCGTTTATTCATATGCTCCTGATGGCTTACAAACATTTTACAAGCAAACATTGTGACAGCAACATATAAAAAGCATTAATGCTGAACATTCAATTTGCAAATATGAGTGTATTTGTGAGCTCCTGTCAATTAAGTGGTTTTACTTGTTTTTTGTTATTGTTTCATTTGACTTGTATCAGTTAATATAATACTGCTGGTCGGATAATGGTTATTCCGTGTACACATCACAATTATGTACTCTAGCCTCATATTCCCGATTTTTTTTACCAGAGAACTCCCAGTTGTTATATTACCGAGTTGTTGCAATATGTTTGTATTGAACGACAGAAACATATGACTCAATTAAAAATAAAAATCTGTTGAATGAAAATGTAGGAAAATAATGATACTTTTTTCTATTTATTGTTGCTTTTCGTTCATGGTATTATTTAAACATATATTATATGTATTTTCTAGACAAATTAGTTGAATTATTTATAAGGTCACTATAATAATTTTATATTTTTTGAACTATAATCTGCATTTAAGCAGTTAGTTGTTCTACTTATTAATAATATGGAGAAAATGAACAAATACATGTTAAAAAAAGAATATAAAAGAAAATCATTAGAACTTTAGATATCATAGTACATACTTATCTAAACATTCTTCGCCCGCTCTGATGAGTAAAGAATTTAGATAATCTTAACCAATAATAAGTTTTATTTACATATCGATAAAAATCTTGAAGTGTAGAAAACATGCAAAAAGTTAAAAAACTGAAATAATAAGACATCCAAATAAATTACATTTCAAGTTTTGTCTCCAGATATTTTGAAAATGATTTGATAGTTAGGGTTTCTAGTTCTGCAATGTCGAAGATCTACTGCAACGTTTTTTTTAAGTCTAGCTGTGCGATTTATTAATCGTAGTAGTAAAATAAAGTTCAACTGGAAGTTTTAATCGTTTGAATAGAAATGGTCGGAATCATTTCATTCTAGGAATAAAAACAATTTCTTCAGTGGCTATTCTAGTTGGAATTATAGCCGCAATGATATGTTTACGCATAGCTGTAATTTTAACGTAAAAACATAACTGGACATTTTAATAAACAATTTTTAATTTTAGTGAATGAGTTGGTAATTCAGATATACTGTACTTTCGGTAGATTTTCAAACTTCACCTGGATCCAGATGTCACACCACACATATATAAGCTAATAACATGCAATTTTATAACGATTTCATTGGAAATATCTAAATCATCTTATCAATTTCAAACTCAATATAACACCGGAAGACTGTATGAAGGATTTTGGATTGTAAGGACTGGATACGTGAAGAATTAAAGGTTTAGTGGGGCTTCAAAGCTCAACTCCGTATTTATAAATGGGTCTAGTTCCTGTCACTTAAATAAGTCTTTTTAAAAATTTAATTTGAGCTTTGAACGGTTGTCTATTAAATGTTGGAGTTGTCGAAAATGACCAGCAGTTTCTAGTCTGGTTTGTAGCAGTCCATAATTACGAATTATGCTTTATTTGTATATTACTATCATTATAATTATTATTATTTCCAGTTATCAATTCTTTTTATTTTTCCTTTTAATTTATTTTTATTGTATACTTATTCTGTAGTTAAGAATATTTAAATATTGTTAGAAAAACTTATCTGTTATGCGTGTCTCTTGCATGAGACTATACCCTTCTGTAAATGAAATAAATAAATAAAATTGTATGTGATGAATACAAAGTTAATTACCATTATTATTCAACCACTTGATAATCCTATTTTATGTTCATAAAATATACCTTAATACCATTAAAAAAACAATATCAAGGTAGAGGGCAAAGATACATAATTATATATAAAAAAATTGCATGAAGCAAGTGGAGAGCAGCCTGAGCTAAGATAGATAATAGGAGAGGGGAGTGGATAGGTTGGCCGTGGGGCTCCAGCCCGGAGGACCAAGTTGCGGACAATGGCCCCGGGGACAAAGACGATAACGCAAGAAGCGACGCTATTGTTCGACAAGATCTAGCTCAGATGTTCCCCGCTCGGTTATAGATTGCCTGTTTTCAACACTATTTGAATATTTTCATTCAATAATTCAATTGATAACTAACATTTTGGATTGTTTATGTCCTCATAAATAGCGAGAAAACTCACATATACGTAGTGTGCATATAACTAATAGGAATACGTAATTAGAGACGGTGTAACTTCTGCCTTGAATTCCATGTAAAACCTACATGGGTTTTATTAAGAAAATATATTTATAAATGAGTTCATTGTTTTATTTTTTAAACATAATAACAATAAGTACTTAATAATAATTGCTTAAAATGTTGCTGACACATCAAATTAGTGGAAAAAGGATGAGAGGAAGACCAAAACTAAGGTGGGCGGATGGTGTAGCGGAAGATAGTTAGGAGCGTCATAAGAGTCAGTGACTAGAAGGAATCCGCATAAGACGGCGACGATTGGAAGAAGCGGTTGGAGAATGCCAAGACCTATAACTGAAATGTAGCGACATGATAATAATAAAAAATGTAATAATAAAAACGGAATGCATTATATGAGAGTATTAATAAATAAGGAAATAAATGCTTAGTGAACCCGAAGGTTCGATGCCAACACTAACCTTTGCCCACAAACCTCCCTCCAACCCACCCATCAAAACCCAAATGCACACTCACTTGATGAAATCCTCTCATCTACATTTTGGTCTATTCCTAGGACGTTTACCAGAGGGAAACAATTCATTTAGGAAATATTCCTAAATAATTATGTTGGCCCTTTATGGAATTCTGTCATAATTAAATACGACGACTTTACAAGCATATTTTTACCTTCACGCTGATATTACTTGAACGGTATTCCCGCAATGCCGTGTTATGAAACCTTCTAAATTTTCCATCATGTTCATCCTTTTGTTTGACTAACACTAAAGTGTTGTTCTTCTCCTAACGTTTCGCGTCCATAGAGAACAGCTGGTAGTATAATTGTCTTATACCTATATAATTTTTTTTTTTTTTTTTTTTTTTTTCTTTTGAGGGCTGGAAAAATCTTCGAAAGAAAATCAAGTTACAAAATAAGAATAAAATTGAAAAAAATAATTGATTTGAAATTTCTTTCATCAGAATTTTAAACTTTATTTTTTCCTTACTTGTAAACCATTTTGTTCTCAACTATCGTTTATCTGGTGACATTGGAACATTACAATATTTTTCTTATATTGTTGGTCGATTTATAATTTTATTCAAAAAGGGTCAAGAATATTTTCATCGAATTTAGTTTAGTAGCCATTACCTCTATGATAATGAAGGCGAGATTTCATATATATTTAATTTTGTAATCATTTTTTTGTATTTATATTTTTTATAAATTACTCCAGTCGACATAAATATATCCTTAATTAGAAGCAGTTGATAAAATCAATATGTAAATTAAGTTGGACCCTCCCAGGCGGTGACCCGGGGTTAAATTGAGCTGTTGCCAGAGGAATGGTTGAAACCACACAGAACTCCGAGCTGAGTGTATTCCACAAAATTAGGGGTTGTTTGGACGATAATAGACTTAAGTGGTCTGGAAGTCATTATGTTTTATATCTTGTCTCTCATCTAGCTGCATGATATGTCAGGGTGACTTTGTTACAGTTTACCGTTTATTATTGATTAATCTAAATTCTTTATTGTTTATCGCATGGTATGGTTCTGTTTGTACAAGATAATGCTAAGGAAAATATTTTTTTAAGTATTAAAATTGTACTATCGATCGCTTAAGTAGAACTAACAACTAAATACTGATGATCTCAGGTGAATTTTACACAGTTTAAATATTTTTGTAATTGATAAACAAATCTGAAAATTGCTTTGGGGAATTTCTGATTTACGAATCATTAATTATCATCTGTCCTTGTGATATAACACAGTTAATTATCTTTATCTCACAAATTATTTTTCACCAGTCTATAGATTTCCACAAAATAAAAATATAAAAAATGTAAATATGTTTGTTTCCCAAAAAAATCTGGTGCAGTAATCGGAGATAGGTGTACCTACTCTATACGGTAATTAATTGCTAACCATTTCAAATAAAATAATATATTTGAAAAATATCTGTTAAAATGAATATTTAAAATACCCAGATAAATGTACAATAAAAAAAAATACAATAAAAGAAGGCAGTTATTAACATTTTGAATAGTTACTGATGACAACTATTATTTATAAAATAAGTTTAAAAAATATATTCCTTTTAAATGATACAAGTTTGTTAAAATGCCCTTTTGTATGAACACAACCAGTGATTCCAACTCCTTCAAGAATGTCCATACTATTTATGTTAAAGTTTACTTTGGCTATTTCTTTAATTTCTTGAGACTTGCCTTTCCAAGGGCAGGTTTTGATAAAAACCGATTGCAACCCACTGCAACCTATGTTGTCCACATGCCACAAATGGAAACCATTGTCCACATGTTATAACATCCATGTAATCTACCGGTGATTTGGAGGCACTCGTAAGTTTCTCATGTTTTCTCGTATACATTAAAGACGTAAATTCACGAATAAATCAGCTTTACGTGCCTCTTGTAAAGCTTCTAATATAGCATGTATTTTGTAGCTTAAGCGACAATGAATCTGATGCTGACCAATCGTAAAAAAAAAAAAAAAAAAAGAAGATTTATACAACGTACTATTATTATACCTACAGCACTATATTTATTTAATTTTATTGATTTATTTTTCTGAACGCATTGTAAGTATTATATTAGCTTATTGTTTTTATTATTTTTTTGTCCTATTTTTTTCTCTCTTCTTTTTTCATGTATATATTTATCACAAAGTTCTATTTTCAATTGCATTTACACATATTACCTTTTATACATACTATTATCTTCGTATGAAATTAAGACAGCCAGACTATTGTACAACTTACTATACAAGTCTGTTATTCTTAGGGGACAATATGTCCCAGAATAAAGATTATTTTTTTCATTTCGTTTCATATTTATACCACTTAGTAATTTAGTTTAAAATGAATTAATAAAACGATTTAGCCGTCTGAACAGCTTAAAGCATTCTTTCTGAGATTCTTTTAATCCTCTTATACTATTCTCTGGCTTCCTCCTTCTTGAGCAGCTGATGCTGTGCTACGACGAACAGTGGGGCAAAACTAAACAGCAAAAAACGGGGCAGGAAAGTCCTAAAAACTAAAATTGTCCTTTCAAACGTGATGATAATTTCTGTTTTAGTTAAGGCTCGCAAAACAAAATAATGGTAATTATCGAAGTGATAAACGCGTCATTGTCTGGAACTGATGATCGGTGAAAGGGACAAAGGTCAGTAGCATCCAGTCAGTGTCTGCATCAATTTGTTATTAACAGATCGTTTTCGTTATGTTTTTTTTTGCATTACAGTATTAATACTGTATATTTTTAGACAATGGGATCATCCGTCTCAGGTATATAATTTTGAAATCTAGTAATATTTGCCTCTAAATATATAAAAATAAGATATTGATTTTAGTTCACATGTAAATGTAAGGGTTGTTAGTAACTTCCAAACCGTCCAAGCATATTGTTCCCACCATATTCTAGTACATTTCTAACTATTATGATTTCGGTGACAATGTTCCCAAACTGCCCCCCACCGTCACAAAAAATATATTTTCTTTGTATTGAAATAGACGAAAAAATTATGTTTCTCCTATTCTATACACCTATCTACACAAGCTCACTAAAAAATGGCAAGGGCCGCGAGCAGTAATGAAGGAAAAAACAATTGTTAACGAACCACGAGTCAAATCCAAGAAAGTTTTTTAAAAAAAGTGGGGTTTGATGTTGACATGCCGAAACTGACTTTGGAACTAGTAACGATGTAAATACGGTATGCGTTTTTCTCGCATGCTGATATTTCGTCAGAAATTCCCTGTGCTTAGGCGGGAAGCGACGAGAGGGAGACGAGAAGTAGCCGGTGAAGAGGCTTAGGGAGAGATCAGTCGATGGAAACAAAGAGGGAGCCTGATCAACACTCTGCTCGCTCATATCAGTGCGGTACAGAAGATATTACATCATTACAACGTGGCCGTATCAAGTCGTGGCTCATCGATACGGCAAAGTATTAAGTAGAAAAGTAACCATAGTACCCGATGTCACCGACTCTCGACAAGTTTCTTTCATTGTACAGGAAGCACAGGAAGCTCGTAACAAGGATTTCAAAAAATATCGTGAACATCACGGAAGTGTAGTAAAAAAAAAAATCCCAACCATGATATATTCAGTACCTTTTTGTTGTGTTCAGACCCAATTCTAACAAGTAAACGAAAACTACCAAAAAAAATTTTAAGTCACAACCGACAGAGGCTTTAAACTTTCTTTCTTTTTCTTTTGAAATAGAAACGAAGAAGAAGACAGTGAAGATGATGAGGAAATGTTGTTGATAGAAAGTGTGTTACATATTTTAATGAAAAGTGTGAATTTTTTTGATTTACTGTTAAGTATAATTTACGTTTTTTTTCCGTATTGTACACAAATAAAGTTAGTAATTTAGGTTTTTTCAATGTTTCAACGTATGATATATAGCTTTAGGAACCAATATTGATGATTATTTAAGATGTAAGTAAGAATAAATTATAAAATCTATTGATTTTCAATTAATTTGTTATTAAAATAAAGTACAGTATGTGGACTACAGTGTAGTTTACAAAATGACAGACAGATGGCGAGAGCTTATTCTATCACAATGGTAGTGTGTTATCTATAAATATAAATTGATAATAAAATTTACTTATTTTGAATTAAATGGTTATTAAAAAGAGATAAATATATGGTGCGACATCCGGGGTCTCATTGAAGTTCAATAATCGACCGATGTGTGGCTAGCCTCAATCTCCAATTCAGTTTGCCATTTTAAAAATATTTAACCTATCCCCACCGAATTTTAAATAAATCATCTTCATAGTTTTAAGAAGGTTAAGGAATATTAAAGTTTACCGTAATAATAATTTAAATGTTCAATGTTGATAGAAACGAGGTTTGTCACACTGTCATGAACTTTTATGGTTACAATTAATATCTAACGAGATGAAATTGATAAAACTATTTCAGCCGCACTAAAAATTATTGCCCGATAAAAATATCGATCCCTTGTTTTTTTTATATTGTGTGTAAAATACAATCTAGAGGCCTTTATTTGTAAGCTCGGGTAATTCACTTTATTGTCTGTCAAAGTTTCTTTATAGTCTCTGTCTATCTGGATTACCAACTCATGCATTAAAATTAAAAATGGGATGTCTAAATATGCGATTTTAATTACACTTAATCAGCGTAATTTCAACCAGGCTACAAATTACTGCTATGCGTGAAAATATCATATAAAAAATATTGCTCCATTGCATACTTCAATGTAAGATTATTATCGATAAATAAATAAAGTTTTAATTATTAGTTAAACCATCTACGTACTTTACTTTTGAGAGCGGGCGAAGCTGCGACAGGTCATGCTAGTTATATATAGCCATATTCGCACATGTTTAATGACAACTGCTTTCAGTTATTTAATTTTGGTATTTGGCTCTGAACTTAGGAACAGTAAATAACTGAGTTGCCCAACTTGATCCTGCCACCCATGACATATCCTGTCCCTCCGGTTGCTCGCTATGCTAATTCTCCTGTTAGGACTGACGTGCTTAGGACGTCCCTTCCTAGCGTGAGGTTATAATTTGGTAGGAGTGTCTTGGGAAGATAGGAGGCCAAAATTGATATCTGCTAATCGGCTTAGCTGCGCTGGTGATTTGCATGAGTGAAGCCGGTGCAATTAAATTGAACCCTAAGCCTCAAGGGCAACTTGGCTAATAAGATTACCTCCCCGTCCTTACCTTCATTAGGCGTCCTCTTCACCCGGCCTCTATCCTTCTCTCGAGGAGGTTTTCGCTTTAGGTGAAGCTGCCAGAAGAGAGCTGTTCTCTCGAGTGGGGAGGGGCTCTTGGTACAGTAAGAGACTGATTCCTAAATAAGAAAACGGAAATAAATAAACGATGGTGTGGAAAAAAAAGTTCAATGCCATAAGATTTGAAAATATTAAACCCTCTGACGCTTGCGGTCGCCAAGTTGCCCAAAGGGCCGTCCTATTTTCATTCTTAACACAGGATAGTACTCAAAAGTTTTAATTTTTTGTATATTGCTTATCGTGTACTGATATTGGATTAACTATCAATTATGAAAACGAACAAAATAATTTGATTTTAACGATGTATCAACAGAAAAAAAAATGAGATTAATAGGAATATGACCAGGACTTTCAAAAGACAACGCATTATAATTTTACTGTGTGTATCAAATCTTTAGTCTTGTAGTTTATACAAATCAATACATATTTTGGTATAAATGCAATACTCAAAATTAATGATTAATATAAAATATACCTTTAACCGTTTTTAAACCGGCCGAAAAAGTAATAGAAGAGAACAGGTTATCTTCGAATTAAAATAACGCAGGAAAGGAGAAAGACTATTAATTAAATGAAGATAGACGGTAGAAATAGAAAAAGTTCTAGAAACAAATGAAATGGCTCCTTTGCATAGAATTTTGAATTCTTATTATTAAACATCTGATTTATATCGACTTATGATCAAGAAGATTTCAAAAATCGGTCCAGCAACTTAAAAAAAAGGTTTGGAGAGAATTATGGTTGAGGCAGGTGCTCGTAACTGGATTCAACAATTTTATAACGGCAAAAATTTTCGACGTACTACACATAATTTCTTTGAATTGACTTGAGCTGGTCAAATTAGTTTGGTTTGCTACCTGTGTTTCTCTATATAGGTCTTCGTATAGTTCTGAGTTTTCATCCACCACAGCTCGCTATTATCATCCAGTGATAAAGTTCTGTCATGAACAAAGGCTCTTTAGCCTTTGTTCCGACCGAGTTTGAACAAGTAAAAAAAAACAGAAACAAAACTATTTAATATAAACAGTTTATTATATAAAGGGGTTATTTAAAAGAAACTAGATAGCCTATATTTTTTTTTCTTCTGAAAACCCAATAATTATTAATAATTAGAATGGATCTATTAAATGAAAATTGTTTAGGTAACTCCGTCAAGAATAGTTCCCTTGACAATTTAATTTTTTTTTTTTTTTTTTTATTTGTAAGCAGGGCCATGCCCTATACAAAGAAGTTCGGCTATATATTGTGTACAATGAAATAAGATACAAACATTAATACAACTACAAATATTATGCACATTATCATACTCATCTAATAATAATTCAAATAATATACCAAAGCACTTTGAATAAACTAAGAATTAAATACAACTAATAAAAATTAAATAAATATTTTTCTATCTAAATAATAAAAAATACCTAATAAAATAATTAACACTTTTTTTATATTAATTAACACTTTATAAACCTTTAATTAATTTAACACTTTGACAATTTAATTATGTCTTGTAACGTATAGTTAAGCCGTGCTTCTTCCTGATTGAATTAACTAAATTCCAAGGGCTTTGTGACGTAGATTTTCCAAACATTTAGTAACAAAATATCCCGAGGGGGGGGGGATATAGCACTAAAGGGGCCCTGAAAGGGGGGGGGGGTAAAGCTCTAGCTCTCTTTGGCTTCCGGCAGTTGGCAAACTTCCTCCATACTCCCCGGATGTCTTATATCATACCTGTAGCTTCCTCGGCCGGTGTATTGTCGGTGGTTCCCCTTACCACTAACAGATTCCTTCCTACCCTCCTCCCTCTGTATATTATCCAGCTCACAATACTGCTTCCAGCTCCAGGATATTTAGCTCAATCTCGGTACCTCTATGGAAAGAAGAAGGTCACTGACACACCGTACTTCCTCAACAGGAGTGTGGTAGTCACTTGTATTTCATAAACGTTGTGTTTTTGGTATATTAGAAGGTAGTATCTGTCCTAAAAATATTTATTTTAACGTTTCTAAAAATAAAAAAATGTCCACTACAACTAATGAAGGTCTTGAGTTCAGTACCTAGGTAAGGATTGTTACTAGACTAACTGTAGTCTAGTAACAATGTCGATTTGATTGGAATCACGCTCAACCGCCAGGTTTTTACCAAATTAAGGGCACCTTCCTAATCGAGGCGGTGTGTTTGGAGTATCTTGAGCATTCTACAACACTAAAAGCAATTTCTGCCGAACTAGTTTCAATATATCTCTGTATGAATTTAATTAAAAAGTTGGACAGCGGACAATTTCTAATCTACAGCGACTCTTACTCAGCCCTTTAGGCAATCCAAATAATGAAATTAGCCCTAAACATGAATAGAAATATTAAATTTCTTTAGGTCCTTAGTCACACTAATATAGAAGGAAATAAATTGATAAACATAAGCGCAAAGGAAGCAAGAACTATGTTCCCTTTTCCCAATACCTAAGTCACTCTCAACAACTTTAATAAATCTATATTTAACCTTTGCAGAGAAGTATGGTTCAACTTCTGGATAAAAGTACCTAAAAAAAAAAAAAGAAAAAGAATATATGAAAACTCTTTTTCAGCAGCACCTCTCCCAATAAACAGGAAAGACAGACAGTAATAACACGCCTTAAAATTGGACACACCAAGTTGACCCACCGTCACCTATTTGAAGGCAATCCTCCACTCAGGATGAAAAAAAAAGATAGATTAAATCAAAACACACTTTACAGTCTTTACATATAGTAAATAATAAACAAGAACAACACAAATCTATGTCTTCATTGAAGAGGATTTTTAAAAGGTTTCATAAATGATAAACAGTGGGGGACGCAGTCGATTACAACCTTAAAGTTACAAGGATAGTATTAGGAAAAGTTCACGGGAGTTAAGGCAATGAAGAAAAGATAAAAAAAGTATACTGGAATATTTTTAACATTGTTTTAAGAAACATTCATTTGTAAATTTTCAAATTAGAATATATGAATATAGACTCCCTGAGAAAGTAAGTCAGGAACAGTAGAAACTAGACTGCCAGGCTCTTGAAACCCGAGTTCGAGTTCGGCTGAAGATAAATCTATTTGGTTATTTCAGTCGTGGATCGACTTCGAGGTCAAGAAACCCATGCGGGGCATACCTATCTTCTTATAAAGTGGGTACCCTTAACTGGGAAAAATCCGTTGTTCTAATAACAAAACAACCTTACAGAATCCAAGGTTCTAGGATAACCTTGCCCCTGAATAGATAAAAATAAGTGAAGCTATAGGTATTTTTATTTACATAATCTAAGTAAGTATCGATTAAATCAATGCCGGTATCGAAACAGCTAGACTTAATTTATGTCACCGCACCTTCATTCAAAGATTTTGAACAAGGAATTTTAATATAGTCACTGTTCCTTCTTCCCCCAAGATATTAGACTCACAAATGACATATACAAGGGGCTCTCCAAATCATTCATGCCGCATTATAATTCTTAATTCGGGTAATTTCCAAGGGATGTTAATTTCAAGGAAATGATATCGAGGAAATTGGGATAATTAACACGTCACACGGTTAGACAGTTAATTATTTCAAATAATTGCTATAACGCCTGCAGTTGGCTCATTAGTTGTCTGCCATTGAACCTGATTGGCAATAGCTGTCATAAACATGGTTCTGTCCTTCTCTTCTCTCCATGGATCACATCCACTCTCTCTTTCATTCAATTACTAATTAATTAACATGACTGAATTTACCGGATAATTATTTCCGGTACGTTAGTTCTTCAATTTTATTCATTCTGACAAATGTAGTATTTTAAGTGATAATAAGTAATTTATTATTATCATCTGCATTATTATAAACCTTAATAATATTACTTCATTTATATTAAATGAATTATAATATTTACATAAACTGCCATGAATTTTATTTTAAACAATGACAGGAAAATAAAAAAATAATGCTAAATACTCTTGATGAACAAGCAGTTAAGAAAAAAATATATCATTTCTCTCTGACTGGGATTAACAATAGATTATGGATATGTCAATCTATGATGTACTGATTTTCCCAATACATAATAGTTAAAATGGTGAAATTAATTAAATTTAAAATTTAATTAACTTAACAATTATTGATGATTCCTTGATGGTCCTTAATTAAATTGATCTGTAAATGGTCAGCAAGTTTCCAATTCAAGCAACAACAGAGCTAGAGCGTGTCAAAATGTTAAATTTTTTTGTGTGAAAAAAAAATTACAAAAATAAGGTACAGACCCTCACCCAAAATGACATTTCCATGTCAAAAAAAACGTGGTGTATCTTAGTATCAACGTGTCAGCTTCATAGACTGCTGTCTGCCTACTACCCAAATACCAATACCCATACAACTCTTAATGTAATACGTACAAAATAAACTTTAGATTACACAAATGTCATAAGAATAATAAATAGTAATTTCGAATAAAGGTACCTATATCGAATTCCGTGAGTGGAACATTTGAGCTACCATATTTTTATTTTCTCTTATCGGGTAATATTTTAATAAATAAGGTTTCAATAAATTAAAGATTTTTAGTTATTGACAGTTGACTTTATATAAATATAAATAAATATAAACACTACAAAACTATTTATTAATAATTTTTATTGCCGATTTGCTGCTTGTGTGTGTTCAGCGAATTTATTGCTAATAATAGTTTTGGAATGTCTAAAAAAAAATTCAATAGCAATATATCAATTTCAATTGGCCCATGTTAAAGTTTTAGAGCGTTTGTCGATTCTTCATTATTTGATGTTTTCATGATGGTTTGTTAACAATTGAAGACATTGGTGTAAGAAGGTGTTAACTCAATTTTATTGAAATGGCAGGAGAAACTCTTTCACGTTGTTTAGAACCTTTAGGGACATAATTATTTACTCTTATATTTTTTTTTTATTTCATACTTCTTTTGTTCTTCTATTTTTTAATTTATAATCAGCACATAATTAAATTAACACCTTATTGCAATGTCTGAATTTTTATTAAGTTGTCACAATGGTTTCAAATATTAGTCGTTTTTGAAATTAGCAATAGAGATAATGAACTTTGGAATTGAATCCTTGTTATGTTTGAGATATCAAAACGCTGGATTCTGTTCTCATTAGTTAATTGAAATACAGTAAACTCCCGATTATCTGCGAAATCGGTTGGTGTGTCGACTGTGGGTTATCTAATTCCACGGGTAAAATACCAAATAGCCGTAAAAGGGCATAAACGAACAAGCATATATTTCAATAATTTTATTTATGATAAAAGTTCCTCCTTCTTAAAAAATGTTTTTTTTATTTTTTTTTTATTTAAGGAAAGTAATACAATCTGCCTCAATGTGGGCAATAAGTAATATGGATGGTTCAATGGATCCATTCACACAATATGTGCAATATGAAATAAAAACAAAGAAAGTGAACAATAAATAAAATTGAATAAAAAATAAAAATAAGTACAGAATCACACAATTAAAAATTAAAATTAAATTAAATCTTAAAAATACATTCATACTTTATTTACAATATATACACATCTGAGGGATCCCCCCGACCTGCCTTGTACCTCCACTTATAGAGGAACAAGTCAGGCCCCAAGAGATTCCAGCGCTTCTCTCTCAGCTGCGTCACTAGTATAAGATAACACCAGTGGAGGCTGAGTGAGAGCGCTAAATTACAGTCACTCAGAGCATGAGTGGAGAAGCTGGCCATTGCCAGGACTCCATGTCGAACTTTATAATAGATCACGAGGCCACTGCCTTTTTAACCTGCGAGGAGGATTATAGGGGTGAGTGGAGCTGGATAGGGATTGTGCTAATGGATTAGGGTGATGCGTAAGTTTTTAATGAAATTTTGAAAATTTGACAGGTATGGATTCTAGGACAAAAGGTATATTAAGATCGTTATGTAAGGTTTTGTTTGAGACATAATATGGGGCGTTGGTTATGGTTCTCAGGAATTTGAATTGAAAGGATTGGATACGTTTGATGTTCGAGTGTTTTGCTGTTCCCCAAATTTCTAGTCCGTAGGTCCAGATAGGCTTTAGGATTGTCTTGTAAATTAAAAGCTTGTTGTCTATTGTAAGTTTTGAAGTTTTGCATAGTATGGGGTATAGTTGGCCGAATCTTCTGTTAAGTTCTTGTCTTTTAAGTCTAGTATGTGGGTTCCAAGTGAGTCTTTTGTCCAAGATGAAACCAAGATATCGCGCTGTATCAGATCTGGGTAATGGGATCTTATTGAATAGAAGAGTTGGGCAGGAACTACGACGTAGAGTAAAAGTCACGCGGGCGCATTTGGATTCATTGACTTTTATTCTCCATCTATTGCACCATAGTTCAATCTTTGAGAGGTGATTTTCTAGGTTAGAAAAGGCTATTTTGGGATCATTATGTGATGATAGTATCACTGTATCATCAGCGAAGGTTGCAAGGAACGTGCCGGGAGTGGTAGGAACGTCAGCTGTGAAGAGGATGTAAAGGACAGGACCCAAAACGCTGCCTTGAGGAACTCCGGCTCGGATAGGATAGCAGTCAGAAAATTCAGAGCCGCATCGGACTCGGAAGGAGCGATTTGTAAGATAGGAATGAAGGATGAGGTAGAGGGTTTGTGGTAGTAGGTTCTTAAGTTTAAAAAGCAGTCCGGTGTGCCAAACCCGGTCAAAAGCTTGAGCAATGTCCAGAAAGGCACCCGAGCAGTATTGCTTTCTTTCCAGAGCAGAGGACACATGGTCAACAAGACGGAGGCCAGGTTGAACTGTTGAGTGCTTTGGACGGAATCCAAATTGATGGGAGGGGAAACTGGATGTATCAAGTATAGATAGGATACGCTTAAGCAGGATTTTTTTCGAATATTTTAGATAGGATAGGAAGTAGGCTAATTGGTCTATATGAAGAAGTGTTGTTAGGAGGTTTCCCTGGTTTTAAGAAAGTTATTATGACGGAGTGTTTCCACAAGACAGGAAAGTGGGTTGTGCGTAGGATGCAATTATAGATGTAGGTGAGGAACATTATTGCTTTATGTGGAAGTTGGCGGAGGATTTGAGGAGTAAGGAGGTCATAGCCAGGAGATTTTCTTTTGTTTAGTTTTTGAAGTAGGAATTTGACCTCAGAGGGGTTCACCGCTCTGGGAGGTAAAGAGAGTGGAATGGGAGAAGATAAGAACTCTTCAACTGAACTGGATTGAGCGGGATAAGGTCCAGGATTTGGAGTAAATGTTTGGGAAAGGTGATTGGCTAGTTCCTCTGCTTTTTCCATGTCTGATGCGGCCCATGAGCCATCACCTCTCCGGAGGGGATGGGAGATGGACTTGGATTTTAGGATTTTTTTTGTTATGCTCCAGAGGGAATTATCATGAGTGGAAAGGTATGAGAGGTAGGTACTGAATGACTGGGATCTAAAGGAAGCCAATTCACGCTTAACTAGTTTCGTGTAGTAATTATAGGTGCAACGATCAGATGGATGCCTTGTGCGTTGCCACATTGTTCTATAATGGCGCTTGGCATGGATGAGGTCTAAAAGGTTTTGGGGTAATGGGTTTTTTTGGAGGGTTTTAGGGGTGTTATTCGGTAAAGATGCTGTCCAAGCGGCTTGCTGGATTTTGGTAGTGAAAGAGTGAACAGCATCATCCAGGTTTTCCGGGGTTTTTAAGGGAACTCTGAGGTCAATTTGGTCGGTCAGGATTTGTTGGAAGAGTTTCCAGTTTACTGGACCTCTGATAAATGAGGGAAAGGGTGATCTAGGAATTGGTGATACGGATAGGTTTAAGATTCATGGGCTATGGTCTGATGATAGGTCGTCTAGGCGGGTAATGGAATGATTAAGTGGCCCTAGGCCTTTGTGGATAAAAAAGTCTAGGAGATCGGGATTACGATTAGGATCGGTGGGCCAATATGTGGGAGAGCCGGGGGAGAGGATATTGCAAGGACAAGAATTTAGTGCAGACATCAGTGTTCGCCCGCGTGAGTTGGTTGTTCTGGCTCCCCATTGCTGATGTTTGGCATTTAGGTCTGCTCCTAAAATAAAGTGTTGTCCTAAGGAATTTAGAAAGGAAGAGTAGTGGGATTCGGAAATGGGTTTGTTTGGAGAGGAATACGCTGAGACGATAGTTATTGGAAAGAAAGGGGTTTGGATTTTTACAGCAGTGGATTGAAGGAAATCATGAACTGGTAAGGGGAATAGGTAGTGAGCGAGGGATTGGTGTATGATGACAGCGGATCCAGCATGAGTGGTGGATCAGTCCGTCATCAGTCCGTCGGATCTGGGTGGTCAGTCCGATATGTTTCGTACTGAGGTATGTTAAATAGTCGTTTGTTGGTTAGTCTTGTTTCGGTAATCAAGGCTACGTCGATTTGTCTGTCTTGTAATAAAGTAGTTAGTTCGTTAGTGTGACTGCGAACACCATTAGCGTTCCATAGGAGGATCGAAAGTGACTTAAATGATGACATTTAGGGATTTCTGGGTGGTGGGATTACAAAATGTGATAGAGCAGTGGAAAGGAGGGTTATGAGAGGGGTAACGATAGATTTGAACTCTGAGAGGAAAGATGATAGTATGTTGGTGAGGTTCAGAGGAATTCGGAGGAGGAGGGATGGATGGAGTACAATTTGGTTTGGTGGCATAGGTGTTTTGCATTGGATGAGTGACGGAAGGATGTGGAATTTGGGATTGGTGAGAGGCAGGTTCAAATTGCTGCAGTGCCTGAGGATGTGATATTGGTTCTGGGCCTCTTAACAATTCAGAAAAGCTCACTGCTTGGTTAACTTGTTTGGATGGCTGTCTTGGTCTGGATGGCTCTTCCCTTCTAGAGGTTGTCTGAATTCTTGATTTTATAGTTTTATATGTCTGACACCCCTTATAGTTGGCTGGGTGCCCTTGGTGGCATAATGCACAAACTGCAGGTGTTTGTCTAGATTTATTGCACTCTTCAGATTTGTGCTGTTCACCACACTTTTCACAGCGTGGTACGTGATGGCAATACCTTTTTGTGTGTCCATACGCCTGACTGTTGTGGCACTGGACTATTTCCCGCTTAGGGTATGGCTTTTCTATGGCTACTCTTGTATAGTAAAGTCTGCTGACGTTATTAATTTCTTCAACCCCAGGTGTTCTGTCGAGGTCGACGAAAAATAGAGGCAAGGCTATTTTGTTTGATGCGCCCGACTGGTCTTTATTTTCCCTTTGGACATTTATAACTTGCCTGACCCTAAAACCCATGGCAGTCAGTTCTCGTTCGATGACATCGGCTGGTGTTGATGAGTGCAAATGCCGGATTACCACTCTAAGTGCTCTCTCCTGTTGAAGTTGGTAGGTGTGGAAATCTGCCTTGGTATCTGACAGGTACTTCACAATTTTTCTGTAAGTTTCTGGCGAGTCTGGCATAATCTTTTCATTTGTCCGGCTATGAAATGTATATTTTCCAGTGCCTACTATTTGATTTAATTGCACGGAAAGGAGCTCAATTTTTTTAATATTTCTTACAAAGATAGGCGGGGGCTTAATTTCTTTTTTGGGTGGTATTAGTCTCTATTGTCTCTGATGTATTTGATAAAACGTGGTAAGGGTTAGGTGTAAAGAATGGCGACTCATCAGTAAACACTTGAGTTGAAGGGCCTGGTAGTGATTCCATGTCTGTTGTGTTTTCTGGTGTGACAGGAGGAGTTATTCTACTAGAGCGTTTTGGTTTCTGTTTTGCTGGGGAGTTCCTGGGTGTGTTTCTTAAACGTCTAGATCTTTTAGGGTTCGTTTTTTTACTGGACATTACCATATGGAAATATCGCATGCTATTACAGTGCTCATATAATTATTATAAAGAGAAGAAAACAAAAAAATAATAATATATATATATATATATATATACATATATATATATAGATGTATAGGTATACGTATAACAATACGCAATAATCTGAGGAAAGTGCCAGTAGCACCTCCTCCGACAGCGACTGGCGAAGTACTGGCTTAGCCTGGTGGGGGTACTGCTAGATAAGATGGCCACAGTACACGCCAGTCTCATGCCACTCGTAAACACAAAAGTCTGTTATATAGTTTATAAACAAGCTGTTTACTCACGTTAGTACGCTGTAATAAACAGAAATCCTAATAGATTGTTCACAATGTTTTTTTTACATGCTGTTTTATTCTAAAACACTGGTTAAAAGGACACTTAACACAGATAGATCTAACGTGCTACCGTACGATACAGGCGCGTGCGCAGAACTCCTTGAAAAATGTAATGAAATAAAATAAAATTTTAAAAAATCAATAACTGAAAATTTAAAAACAAAATTTTTTTTTTCGAGAATCGAGAAGGTATAGAAATCAAGAGATGTTCGGAGTGTATGGATGAGGAAGCTTAACAATGAATAATAAAGGCGTTTTAAAAAAAAAAATAGTTATATGAAAAGTAAACAACATGGGAGCTAGTTAAGATATCTAGTATTCAAGAGGTGGAAGGAGGATCGCCGATAAGTGGATATTTTTTTAAATTTTAAAGATCGGAATAAAAATGTACCAAGCTTTATTACAGTTCAACTTCAGATAAGTCCGCCTTAACAGGGAATTCCAATAAAGTGTGAGGGAGCAGTATTGAGACATTAAAGACGAATATTTTGAAGGATTTAATTTTTAAGATATTGAACATGTAGAACATCTATATCTGTAGGCTTAACTGATTCAATTTCGTTTTCTATAATTTACCCCCTGAATTAGATCGTATCGGATATTTTGTAACATGAGTGGAGGGAGGGTGTAGCGATCAAGTCCGCTACGCAAGAAGTTAGCAAACTGTCGTTAGCATGTATAGCTCTGCCTTTAATGTGAGTTCATAAGGAAGTTTAGTTCAAATGAATTAGCCTTATAATAACTCTGTGTGGTCGGGATCATATAGAGAAAATATATAGGTTGTATTTAAGTGTATTTATATACCTATAGTACTGTATGTTTAAACAGTAGAAGGAAATAAAAAGACTTTTCCAAGATACTGATCTGGAACTACTTAAAGTTACACTAAAAACCGACAACCTTGAGCTCAAAACTTTCATATTCTTAATTTTGATTTATCGAGTTACTATTGAGAAATTTCAAAATATTTCTCAAGTATTACGCTCAGAAGAAACTTCTGAACTCAAAAATAAGATCAGCGAGATGTCCGCTTCACGTTATGACCACAGACAAACTAAAGCTCTGACGTCCTGTCTGGACTGAGAATCACATGATAATTTGTTTTTATTTTTAAACAGCGTCTTTATTTGGTTTTTCGGCAATAAGTCATATTAGGACGCAGGCCATAATTGGGCCTATCTTATATTAAAATTAATAAACCCCGTCAATCAAAAGAAATAAAAAACACTTTGTTTTAAGACAAATTGTCTCCCAAGATGAAGTGTAATGGAGTGTTACTGTAGTCTCGTTGGATTAATTTTAAATAAATTATTACGTAAGGTAATATATTTTATCAAAAAAGTAGAAAATACTGCTTAGTAAATATATACAAGTAAAAAGGAAAGGTAAGGTAAATAAAATTCAAAGGGAAGAAATACTTTATAACCAAAAGATGTTTCATAAAATGTACAGTAAAAACAAAAAGAAGGTAAAAAGTTTTTTTTTTTTTTTTTTTTTTTTTAATCTTTTATTAATTGAAATTTACAACTGTATTAGAAAATACATCCAGTAAATGTGCTGTATACAATACAATATGATAACATGATTAAGTCTTGTAGAGAAACTACCCATTGGTAGTACTCTAATGAAATTTACAAAAGAAGAAGATCCCGAGGCCATCTTCTTTTCAGGCGCCTCGGAGGATTCCCAGGAATGGAATGGGAAGCAAGTTGTGCAACAAGTGGATTTGGATGCGGAGTAAGTTTATTATGAAAGGAGAGGTATCTGGTTCGAGCCAAATCAGCGACATAAGGGATATTAAGGTCATTGTGGATTACTTCATTTGTGACAAAGTAAGGAGCATTAAGGATTTTCGAAGGATTTTGGATTGGAGTGATTGGATGCGGGAAGAATTCGATGGTTTGGTGGATCCCCATAACTCTATACCGTATGTCCAAATAGGTCTGATAATCGTCATATAGATTAGTTTCTTATAGTGAATCGGGAGGTTTGAACGTTTGTCAAGTAAGTGTTGCAGCAGTCGAAATCGACGTGCAGCTTCTTGTCTTTTCAATCTAGTATGAGGGTTCCAGGTAAGTCTCTTGTCCAGATGAAATCCAAGGTATCGTATTTGTTCCACATTATTTAGCGGTACACTATTAAAGGATACAGGAGGACAGGATGAGGTAGGTTTTCGACGGAGGGTAAAGGTTATTTGTTGGGATTTGCTAGGATTTATCTTAACTCTCCAGTCATGACACCATTCTTCAAGAGAAGTGATGTGTGACTGGAGTGTCTGGGATGCAGCAAATGGATCTTCATTGACTGATAACACGCTGGTGTCATCAGCATAGGTTGTGAGGATAGTGTTAGGATGTGTTGGGATATCAGCTGTATACACTGTATAAAGGATGGGACCCAGGATACTACCTTGAGGAATACCAGCGGTCTGGGGAAAGATAGATGAGTATTTAGAATTGTGATTAACTCTAAATACTCTATCAGAAAGGTAGGAACGGAGGATGAGGAAATATGTAGATGGAAGGAATTGGCGAAGTTTATAAAGCAGTCCTGAATGCCATACCCGATCAAAGGCCTGTTCAACATCTAGAAAGGCACCCGTGCAATACATCTTGCGCTCCAATGCAGATGAGATAACATCCACCACACGATGGCACTGCTGGGTTGTGGAGTGAAACTGACGAAATCCAAACTGATGGTCAGGAATAATGTGATTGGAATCGAGGAAGGGATAAAGGCGTTTCAAAAGGAGCTTTTCAAGGATTTTTCCCATGATAGGTAGGAGAGAGATAGGTCTGTATGAGGAAGGATTTTCTGGTGGTTTTTTTAGGTTTTGGAATCATTTTAATAATTGATAATTTCCAGGAATCGGGAAAATATGTAGTACGGAGGATAGCGTTATAAATATAAGTTAGGAGTAATACTGCTTTCTTTGGAAGACATTTGAGGATTCTTGAGGTAATAAGGTCATGTCCAGGAGCTTTGTTGGAGGGCAATCTACGGATTATGGATATTATATCTGATGGGTGGAAGGCTTTAGGGGGAAGGGTCATTTGGAGAGGAATAGTCAGTTCTGCTTCAATACGTTCTACATGGTTAGGATTTAGGATGTCAGGATGAGGTTTAAAAGTGTTATGTAATTGTTCACCAAATACCTGCGATTTTTCTGAATCAGATTTGGTCCAGGTTTGAGCTGGAGTGAGGAGAGGATGATTGAAGGTTTTGAATTTTAAAAGTTTTTTGGTCGTGGTCCATAATGATTTGTCGGAAACAGATAGTTGTTCAGTTTGTTTCTGTAAATTTTCAAATTTTAGTTTTTTAAGTTCTGTTTTAAGTTTGTTGGTTAATTTTTGGTATAATTGGTTTTGTCAGATGGGTATCGAGTTCTATGCCATTTGGCTCTAGCTCGTCGTTTTTCGACTAGTAAGACCCGAATATATTGAGGTAAGACCATGCCTTCTGAGCGTATTATTCTATTTTTTAAGGTATTTTCTGCTATGCTGGTTTGTATTGATTTAGTAAGGTGTTCTATTGCCGTGTCTATTTGTTGAGATGTTTTTAGAGGAGTTTTTAAGTCTATATGGTTTTCTAAAGTAGACCGGAATTTGTCCCAGTCTACTCGTCCAGTTATTAAGGATGGAGGAGAAGGTTTGATAATAGGAGTAAAATGTAATGTAAGCAAAACTGGGCTATGATCAGAGGAAAGGTCATCTAAGGAATCTATTGTAGTTTGGGAAGTAGGTATTTGAGAGGTGACGAATATGTCGAGAATATCTGGGCGTTTTTTAAGGGATGTAGGCCAGTAGGTAGGATTGTTAGGTGAAAGGATAGGGTAATTGTTTAAGGATGATACACGGGAAAGTACACTACCTCGGGAATTGGATGTTCTACAGCCCCATCGCTGGTGTTTAGCGTTGTAATCCCCACCTGCAATGAAGCGCCGCCCAAAGGATTGGAATAAGGAAAGCAGAATATTATGGGAAAGGCTATTTCCTGGAGGACAATATACAGCTGAAAGAGTAAGGTTTAAATGGAAGAATGGATAGGATCAGTGCGGTAGACTGAATGGTGTCAGTTGGAGAGGAAGGAATCAGGGTGTGGGTTAGTGATCTATGGATTAGGATACAAGTACCACCATGGGCTGTTTTGTCGGGGTGGTCAGATCTGTAAGTGATATAGTCTTTGATGTGGAAATAAGAAGTAGGCGTCAAGTGGGTCTCGGTAATTAGGGCAACGTGAATGTTATTGTCGTGTAAGAATATGTCTAGTTCATTTCTGTGATTGAGCAAACCATTTGCGTTCCATAAAAGAACTGCCAAGGAGTTTTGGATCATCGAGGAACAGTAGACGTGATTTCTGTCAGGGCTCTTGTGAGAAGGGTAATTAAAGGTCTGATGGTTTCTTGGAGTTCACGGAGGAAGGAGGAGAGAATCGATGAAATATCACCAAAACCTTGGGAGGAAATAGGATAGGATTCTGATATTTGAGGCGGAAGGTTAAACTGTCTTGACGACGGTAACTGGAATGGGATTTGGCTTGGATTTTGTTGAGGTGTGATTTGCTCATAAGTTTGTAGTGGAGTCTTGGTCTGTTGGTTTACTTGTTGTGGAGTCTGTTGGGTTGTTGATGGGGAAAAGTTGGTTATTTTAGGAGGTCGGGATGGAAGGGAGGATTGAGACGCCTGATTCTGTGGCCGTCGATTTCTTCGTTCAACCGTCGTGAATTCATGAGTTGGTTGATGAAGTTGAGATGACACCGCTGCTGAGGTTGATGGCTGGGGTTCTGCAAGTTGAACGGCTGGAGTGATGGGTTGTTGATTCAGAGGTTGTTGGGCTTTTGATGTTGATGGCAGTGGAGGAAAGTGTCTAGAAAAATTGTTGACTGAAATATTCTGTTGATTCTGGATGGAAGTTACTATTGTTTCGGATGTTTCAGGAACAGGATTTCTATTTGTGGTGGAGTTTGGAGGCTCTTTGCTTCTGCCTGTATTTGTATACCTGGCAGCCCTTATAGTTAGCAGGGTGACTCTCACCACAGAGGACACACAAGGCTGGCGTATCTCTTGTTTTTAAG
Organism: Euschistus heros; assembly: GCA_003667255.2. Lineage (NCBI taxonomy): Eukaryota > Metazoa > Arthropoda > Insecta > Hemiptera > Pentatomidae > Euschistus > Euschistus heros. The sequence goes on from RCWM02000234.1 coordinate 1,287,953, forward strand.
CATGTTGCTGTTAAATGTGGCCCTGCACATTTAACACATCTTGCCTGACGATTACAATACGTTTTCGTGTGGCCTAAGTTTTGACATCTAGTACATTGTGTACAATCTCTTTTTTAACTCGAGGTGCTTCAAATTTTACCACGGAGTACACCAGTCTTTTGATGTTGAAAACCTCCACATTGTTATCTGCTGGCTCCAGATCCACAAAGAACAATGGGAGTGGGGGCGTTTTTTCAGTGCGGTGGAGTACGTTGGATACATGCCTGACGCTATGGCCTAGCTGCTCCAGGTCTCTTTTGATGAAATCAGGAGGCACTGATTGGTGAAGTCCCCGAAGTACTACCCTGTAGGCCTTGTCTTCTTTTAATTGATAACAATGGAACTGAATGTTTTGAGTTTTTAAGTGGGCTACCAATGATTTATAGTGGTCTTTTGTCTCGGTGTTTATTTTTATGTCGTGGTATCTGGATTGACATTGGAAGTTTGTTTGACCAATTAATTCTGAAATCTGTTGACAAAATTGGATGTAGTTATCTACGCCCGTAACGTAGATAGGAGGTGGCTTTATATCGGTTTGAGGTTTTGGTGGTTGTTGTACTGAGCTTTCTGAAGGTATGTTAGACAATGGCTGAAATCTGTTTGCTATTTCTATGGGTGTAACTGATGTGATGACAGCTTTACTGCGTGTTTGTGGTGGAGTGGGAGGTTGATTCGTTTTTTTTTCCTTTTGTTTCTTTTTCTTTCTTTTTTTTTTTTTTTGTCCGGAGAGTTCCCAGGGGGCTCAAGAGCAGTATTTCTTTGTCTTTTTGACAAAGTTCTACCCTTAAGGAACTTCGAGTCCGATTCGCTGAAGTCGGAACACGGCATTTCTTCATCGGAGTCAAAGCAGGATGATTTTTCATACTCCATGGTATAAATAATTATTTTTGCTAATAGTTATTAAACAAGAATATTATTTAAAGAGAGAGAAAATAATTAATTAAAAACAATGTACATATATAAATAAAAACACATCTATAAAATAAAATAAAAAAAAAAAAAAAAAAAAAAAAAAAAAAAAAAAAAAAAAAAAAAAAAAAAAAAAATCTTTAACGAGCTGCGAACTCGGGTGCTCTAGAATTGGAGCCGATCGCTCTACTGATTACGCCACCTAGGATGATAGTTTCAGGTAGGCCTAAGTAAGTGATAGCCAGTCACAGCCGTCTGCAGGTCGAAACTCTACCTACGTCGTGCCCAACTATCCCCTCACACACCTAATGTCCACCTTTATAAATTAGTTTCTAGGGACTCACCTAGCCGGAAAACTTCACTAATTGTTCAATTATGTATATACACAATATTTGCAAAGAGCCAAGCTGATACGTGAGCTAATACCACTGGTATTACTTGAGTAAACAGGGAGCTGTTTTAGTTAGCTGCATAGCAGTAGCGGCCATGTTCCTCAGTTAGGTAAAAAGTAAAATTTAAAAAAAACATCAGTTAGAAAGAACTTAAGTAAATAAAAGACATTTTCTCAGTTTAAAGTACAATGAAATATAAACAGTCAGTAATAATTATAAAAATAGATAAACAAATTTGCAAATTCATAAAATTTGTAATTATAGTTCAGCTAATTCTTTATTATCAAGAATGTTACTTTCAAATTAAGCTCCTATTAGCAAACGTCTGGTTGGGTTGTAGATGTTTTGGAAAATGAGAGCTTTGAGTGAACCTTTGGAAGGAGGAGTGTCTAATATTAGGAATGAGAGGGATCCAGAGATTGGTGGTCCTGGACAAAAAAAAAAAAAAAGCTTAAGTAATATATTTATATTAATATTTCAGATGTACAGTTGGAACTCGTTATTTCGTCACTCGATAATTCGCCTTATTCTGTAATTCAGGTTTTTTCTTTATTGTAGAAACAGATGAAAGGAAGTATGAGTGCAGTTGATGAAATCCCGTAATCAGTTAATACTGGAAAGCTCTTCCTACAAAATCATTAGCATCTGGCTCAGCAACTTCTGCTCCAGTTTATAAAATCAGAAAAGATGAGCAAGAGGTAAGGAGCTGGTTAAACATGGATAGTACGGATGTGGGACATGAAATTTTAAATGACAATAGAATTATGGAACAAGTGCTGAGTGCTCAAAATGAAACAAGAGATGAAAAAGATGATGACGATGACGTTTCTAATTCTTCCACTATTCTATGCAAAGAAGTAGAGGAAATGTTAACTATGTGCATTGAGTGGTACGAGCAGAAATGTGAATCAGATATTTCACACTTGATTGGGTTGTGCGGAAAGTGTTTTTTTTTTTTTGTGTGTGTGTGTGTTTTTTGTCATTTAATAAATTACAAAAAAAAAAAAAAAATTAAAATTATATAGTTTAAAATGCTTTTTTGTTACATTAGCAGCAAAATTCCGTAATTCGTCATTTCCGTTATTTCGGCACCCCCTTTCCCTCATTCAGGACGAATTATCGAGTTTCTACTGTATATTCTTTTTTGTTACGAATTCGAATTGACCCTGCCCATTATTCGAAAAATTTTGTTCAAGTCTAAAATGGATCTAGACAATTACCTTTTGAAAGGATTTAATTACAAAAAGATAATTCGAACTATCCAGGTATCATTTTTATAATGGAGTTCTCTTTAGAAGTAAAGCTTAAATATGGGTTTAATTAAAAAATAAATAAAACATTATTAGTCGAGATATTTAAGATGTCTTCATGCATGTATTCGCAATGTCTTTTGAATATTCATCCAGCGGAAGATAAAATAAAATAAGAAACAGTTTAGTTGTGATTATATATAAGGACCAACGTAATAATTAATATGCAATAAGTAAAATATAGATAATAATTCATAACAATAAAGATTCTATTTCTGACTATAACGGTATTTTATCAAATAAATATTCATAGCTAGAGGTGAACTATTTCAGTTTGATTACTCACCGGAATAATACAATGCAATATTCCGAGTGCAATCAGAGTGTTTTAGAAAAATATTTCACTTTATACCAATTAGCACGGCACTAGAAGCAAATTGAATAAATTGTTTTTGGAAGCGAACCATAACAATGAATAAACCGACGAAACCTTGAATGCTATGAATTTTATTATATTTATTTAAATTCACAACTTAATAATAAGAAAACAGTATGTTTAAAAATAAATAAAAAAATAATATTTGATATTACTATTTAATCCCTAATAGCGTAAAGAAATTTTTGATATATGCAATAGCAAAAACTTTTCCATAAAATATTTATTTAGTTGAAAATTCATACGCTGGTGCAGAGCTGGTTTGGGATTAAGAGTTTTAATTGCATACAAAGGGGTGTTTAATAATCCCCAATAGCCACAGACCCCAAACGGTGAAAAGGCGCTCCCTACACAACTACAGCTCAAAGCTATTTAAATAAATTATCGTTTAGCGGATAAGTGTTTAATTTCTAATTGGCATAATAAATTCATTAAGCCATAACCGCTGTAGTCAACTGAGAATATTTTATTTCCAACATTCACTTTAGGTCTTGTTTCTATGTAATTCTTCCACTATTCTCTTTGTAAATTTGGGGTTCATTGTAATTATTGTAATTTCTGGGGTATATCGTTTTATTCAGGAATAAAACAGGAATTACTGTTACAAGGTAAATTATAATTTTTTTTTTAGTTTTTTTACCTCTTAGATAATTAAAATTTAAGATAAGGTAAATTGGTTTTTAATTAGCTTGAGGTTAAGATAAAATTTAAAGAAGTTTAGCTTAATAACCGAAAGGAGGTAAACTTTAAGTTATTAAATCAAACTCCATGTACTTACAAAGTGGTGATATCTTAACCATGCTCAATTTGACGAACGAAGCAAACAGCAAGAAAGTACCAATAAACCCCGAAATCCAGTTGCTATACAGAAACAACGCTATGAACTTAATCTCTAATACAGAATCTAGCCTCCTTATATTTATAGGCTTGGAAAATCGTGAACTAAATACATGATATGACTATTACCGCTAGTAGATTAGTTGTTTTGTTATGGCAATTTATTTTTAGTCTAGAAATGTGCTCATGCTATTGTAATAGCTGAATAAATAGGATTATATAAAAAAGTAAGAGATTTCCACCGGATCAAATACATAAATATCCTTTGATATTCTGTACACTAGTGTCTTCTCTGAACTCCGGAACCGAAATTCGAGTCTTCATGAAGCAGATAATAATTTATTTCGTAACTTCAGGCAAGGATCTTGTGGACGAAAGACACTTCTAGGGAGCAACAAGTCTGTTTAAAATCGATACTTTTATTCGGGGAAAAACCAGGCGGTTAGGCGTGACAAATCACCGTCACGTTTCACAACCATTGGTCTAGAAACAGTTATCATAGTGCCAAAGACAAAGACCTTCATGGATTATATATTTATAAATATATATATTTTTTTTTTTTTTTCTCTTCTGTAGTAACCCTGCAGAAGAGACGTTTATTTTATAATTGTGCATACACCATGCAAAAAGCATATAATGTTTTAGGTAGCGATTCTTCTTTAATACAATTCAATATTTTTAAGCTACAATAACTTTAAAAAAAAAAAAAAAAAAAAAAAAAAAAAAACTGAATTGAATAAACTGAAAAAGAAAAATGAGTATAAATAAAAATAAAATGAAAAATGTGTCAACGCACAATTAGTTGTTCACAATTCTTCAAGTAGTGTTACTGCAGTTTTAAATCGTTCCTGTATTCCAGTAGTTCCTTTTTATACTTGCGGTATAAAGCTTCTTGTTGAAGAGGCCATGTACCTCCTTCCATTAGAGAAGCCCTAACTAATTTGTGTCTTTCGTCTTCGTATAATTGGCAGTCATTTTAAATGTGCAAGAATGTTTGTGGAGTTACTTGAGGTACATTACAATTAATTCATTGATCCTATTTGTGGAGTTAGTCCGTCACATTCACAAGCGTCTGAGTTTTTTAAGTGAAATCGTTTGAGATAATGGTTCGTTGGTCCGTGTTCTGTAAGTAATTGAGTTAGTTTGTGATGAGTACTTTTGGCTATTTTATAGTTTTGTGGTGTTATATTTGGAATGTATTTCTGTAATGGTCGTCCTTTAGTAAATTGTTGCCAATGCCTGTTCCAGTCCTCAATCAAGTCAGTTAGTATGTAATTTTTTAAATACGTGAAAGGAACTGCATTGTATTCGTAAGTTAAGTTTGTATCATTAGCAGCTGTCTTAGCCAATGTGTCTGCTTTTTCATTACCTGAGATGCCACTGTGTTCTTTTATATATATGTTTTGAAATAATCTATACTATTATATAAAAGAAAAAGCTATTTTTCGTATGTGATCACTAACCGTACTGAACCAACCTGTACCAAATTTTAACTACATCATCTTTATAGTTTCAGGAAAGCTAAGCAATAATAAAATTTACAATAATAAACTTTTTAATGCACAATGTCTAGTGCAGGAAACGAAGTTTGGCACACTGTCAAATACTTTTATGGTAAGAAACTAAAATCCAATCGGGTGAAATCTATCTGCTAATTAAAATTATTATCCAGTCAAAATATCGACCCTTTGCTTTTTGATATTGTGTAAAAATATGATTCAATGGGTAGGAAGCCCTGATAATCGGGTCTATCGTCCGCAAGAGTTTTTTAATAATCACTGTCCATCTGGATTACGAACTAATAGTTTAAAATTTAAAACTAGATTGAGTTAATTTTAAACACATAATTAGTGGAACTTTAACCAGGTTAGAAATTACTGCTATCCGTTAAAATATTACTGAAGAAATAATGCTCATTTGCATACTCAATACAAGATGTTATCTATCTATTTATTAATACAATTAAAACTTCAACTATTAGTTAAAATTATCTCCGTTCTTTACTTATGAAAGTGGGCGAAGCTGCTACGGAGGATGCTAGTTATCATACGTGAAATATAGTTGGGATGCAGTCAGGAGTTATAGAATAACATCCAATGCTCCATTATTTTTTTTTTTTAACTTGGGATTTTATTATACCTGACTAGAATGTATTTTATTATAACTGACTGCATTTCAAACCTTCTACTTCATTCAATATATTTCACAAACAATATTGTTTATTTTATTTTATTTTATTTTTTTATAAAACTGTTATTTAAATAAATTATATGAAAGATTTTCCTTTACATATTTTTCTGGCTGTAGTGAAAAAGTAGATTATTCAAAATTGTGCGATTTCCAGGAGGTGATTTTTTGTTTTAGATCGTTATTCTAATTCCAGTAATTTCTGTAAAAATACCATTTTTTGCAAAATAAATACTTTAAGGCCTTATAAAGGAGCACAACTTAGCCAATCATTCATAATCTGATATAAAAAATCCTGCTTTAGAGATTAACAGATAACTGGTTTACAAGGTAATTTAACATTCACTTCTAAAACCTACAAAATCATACTGAAAACCTGAACACTTCCGACAAGTCATTATGGATGACAACGAAAAAGCTCCTTAATTACAAAAACTTTAATCACCCTCTACTAACTGATTCTCAAACCTGGACAAGATCAGACGAAGAAAAATCCCAAATTTTTGGCCTGCACCTTTTAAAAACTTTTAACCCACATCCGGACATATTCAATCCTACTCACATTGAATGCATTGAAGCAAAAACTAAATGTCCCCTCCAAATGTCTCCTCCTCCGAATGCATTCCATCCTTCAGAAGTATCCAACATAATCCTCAGATTACCTTCCAACAAAGCCCTGGATATGACCTTATTACAGCTTATATCCTAAAACTCCTTCCTCAGAAAGCAATCCTATTTCTTACATACATATACAATGCGGTAATTCGCACCACATATTTCCATGATCCTTGGAAAATATCAATAGTTAAAATTATGCCTAAACCCAAAAATCCACCTGAACTCCCATCCTCGTATCGTCCAATATCACTTTTGCCTATTATGGGCAAAATCTTAGAAAAACTCATCCTGAAACACCTGTATCCTATCCTAGATACCAATCATATTATCCCAGATCATCAGTTTGGTTTTCGAACGTCACACTCCACTATCCAGCAATGTCATCGTGTGGTGGACGTGGTCTCCTCAGCGTTAGAGCGCGGAATGTACTGCACGGGAGCCTTTCTCGACGTGGAACAAGCCTTTGACCGAGTCTGGCACCCAGGACTGCTTTACAAGCTCCGCAAATTCCTTCCCTCAACAAACTTCCTTATTATCCGTTCCTATCTCAGTGATAGAATGTTCAAAGTAAACCATAAATTTTCTAACTCTTCCCTCTTTACCCAATCTGCCGGTGTTCCTCAAGGTAGTATCCTAGGCCCTATCCTTTACACGATCTATACAGCTGACATCCCAACTCATCCTACCACTGTCCTCACTACTTACGCTGATGACACATGTGTATTATCAGTAAACAATGATCCCTTCCTTGCCTCCCAAACACTCCAATCTCATATCCTAAACATTCAAGAATGGTTTCAAAAATGGAGAATCAAAATAAACCCAAACAAATCACACCAAATAACCTTTACCCTTCGTCGTAAGCCTACGACTTCCTGTCCTACAATATCCTTTAATGACATTCCACTAATCCCTGTTGAACAGATCCGCTACCTAGGACTCCACTTGGACAAACGTCTTACTTGGAATCCACATACAAGACTAAAACGATAAGAAACTGCTTGTCGTTACAGACTACTTCAACATTTACTTGACAAACGTTCAAAGCTTTTAATTAATTACAAAAGACTCATTTACTTGACTGTGATTAGACCTATATGGACGTACGGAGTTGAACTTTGGGGCGCTACTAAACCATCAAATTCTTCCCGTATCCAATCCTTACAATCCAAAATCCTTCGAAAAATCCTCAATGATCCTTACTTTGTCACCAATAAACTTATCCATAAAGATCTTAAAGTTCCATATGTTGCTGATTTAGCCCAAACCAGATACCAATCATTTCATAGTAAGCTCCATAACCACTAAAATCCCGTAGTTTCTCAACTTGCTTCCCACTCAATTCCCGATAATCCTCCGAGGCGTCTGAAAAGAATATGGCCCAGAGATCTTCTTGTGTAGATTTTTTATATTTTTTTACTTAAGTGCTACTGATGAGTAGTTCTTCTCAAGTTTAGGCATGTTATTGTAAACTTTTTTTAAACACATTTACTTGATGTATACTTGTACAGTTGTAAATTTCAATAAATTGATTTAAAAAAAAAAAAAAAAAAAAAAAAAAAAACATCCACTTCTTCGGGACGGTCACCGATTTATTTCCTTTTGTACGAAGGTACAGTGTATTTTAGGCTTGTTTTATAAGATTTTGCAATCCTAAAATCAATCAATAACAACCAAAGCATATTATTAATAATATAACTGTAGTTTATATGCCTTAAAGTTGCAGATAGAGAACAGTATTAGAGGGAGAGAAGATTGTGTGTTCCCTGGCCGAGGTACCAATAGATAGAAGCCCCTTAGCTTAATGAGGGCAGGAGGTTCCCATTTGGGAGCTCTAATACCTCACACGGGACCACATTATCTCTCATCTTGGCAATAGATTTATGCCTCTCTCCTATCTCATCTCTCTTTTCTAATAAGAGCACTAATAAAAATAATATTGTATATTTCCCCTAAATTATATTATCTAAACTGTATGGTTATATAAAAAGAAATCAATTGATTTTTTTTTAATGATAAAAGTTTATCCAATAGTTCAATTCCCTCTTTTTATTTGTCGCATTATAACTATCTATCTCTCCTCCCTTTTCCCCCCATCTCTCAATCTCTCTCTCTCTCTCTCTCTCTCTCTCTATATATATATATATATATATATATATATATATATATATATATATATATATATATATGTATATACGAGTTGTGATCAAAAAGTTCCAGGACTAAATTTTTATACATTTATTCATACAACATACAGGTTATTCAAATTTGTCTCCTTCGAAGTACTCCCCTTGGGAAGCTACACACTTTTCCCACCGGTGTTTCCACTGATCAAAGGCCCCAGGAAACTCTTCTTTTGTAAAGGTGTTTAGCAGCTCCGTTGTTTTTTCTTTAATTTCGTCAACTGTTTGAAATCTTCGTCCTTTCAGGTGTCTCTTGAGCTTCGGGAAAAGAAAAAAGTCGGCTGGAGCCAGGTCAGGTGAGTAGGGGGCCTGAGGAATGACAGTCATTGCGTTTTTTTACAAAAAAGGCCATCTTTAAACCTCTTGAACCACTGATGGCAGCATGATCGGCTTAGACATTCTTCACCAAAAGCCTCTTGTAACATCAAAAAGGTTTCAGAAAACGTTTTGTTCAGTTTCACACAAAACTTCACACAAACACGTTGCTCTTCTTTCACATTCATTTTCATAAAATAGCCAAACTCTATAAAACTAACCTCAAACAAACTGTGCTAATGTTACTTTCAGTGATGTTATGATTGATCTGCAAACACAGCTGTGTTCCTGTTGAGTCAGGCAATACAATGCTGCCAACCGCATCGCTATATATATATATATATATATATATATATATATATATAGGGTGTTCAGCATAAGGCTGCAGTTTTGTAACTTCGAGAGATGATTCTAGGCATCATTTGCACCAAAAAATTTCATATAAAGTTTTTAATTTTGTTTTATCAAGAAATTTCTAATTTTTGACAAATAATTGTCTATACTTCCCGAACTATTAAATCTAGGGAAATTTCAATATGCTCATTAGAAAGAAGATTTAATTTCCTTTAAATAAACTTATTTAGACTTCAAAATGGCAGCGTCCAGTATTTAACTTATTGATCCAAACATATGAAATAGCAAGTTTCTAATGCTTTTCCAAAACTTTGGACATATGTTATAAACGTGCACTACTCAAAAAAACTTTTACACACAACACCTTTTGAATGGTACACCATGAAAAGTGATGATTTCTAAAATTGATACTGAAATCACTTATTAATTACAAAAAAAAAAAACAGGGAGATGCAAAATCGGCAATTTGGGAAATACTGAGAGAATGTTCAGAAATGTTAAATAGTTTTTTTCTATGTTTTATTAATAAAAAAGTAATTTAATTAGAATTACATATTTATCTTATTCTAATATTTGAAATTTGAGAAAAGTTTAAGATTATTTAATTAAAATTTACATACTTAATTTACAATAATTGTTTAAAATGTTCTCCCTCTTCTCTCATACATAGCACCGATCTTCTTCTGACTGCATCTTGGCGAAGTTCATCATGATTTTGCCGCATTATATTGCAGCACTCATAAAAACTGAGGAGGGAACTAATGTGGTTCCAGATGCATGGATTTCCGACACACAATGGAAGACTGATATCTGAGTGGATGAACCAATATTTTAGGGAGAGATGGATAGGCCGACATGGGCCAAGAAGGTGGCCAGCTAAGAGTCCTGTCCTTATACCACTGGACTTTTACATATGGGGTACACTGAAGCAAAAAGTGTACAAAGTAAGATCAGAAACCCGAGAGGAGTTGGTCGAAGAAATTTATGAGTGCTGCAATACAATGCGGCATGTGTTATGCAATGCAATGCAATGTTATATTAATAGAAATTACTTTTCTATTAATAAAACATAATGAAAATATTTAACATTTCTGAGCATTCTCTTCCTCAAATTGCTCTAGGTTTAATAGTTCGGGAAATATAGTCCATTATTTATAAGAAAATTAAAAATTTCTTAGGAAAACATAAAATTAAAAATATCTTTGAAACGAACGAGAATCGAGCTATAATTTATATGAAATTTTTTGTTGCAAACGATGCTTAGAATCGCCTCTCGAAGTTACTGCAGTCTTATGCTGAACACCCTGTGTATATATATAGTTAATATGACTGTAAAAGACTTAACAACATTAGGGTATGACTGATAAAGAACATTGTACTAAAACTCGGAAATTGGCCAAAAACAGAACAGAAACTTATGACAAAATTTAAATCATATAGACTTAGATAGACAAATTAGAATTACAGTCTAATATTGTTTACGAAATACCGTGTGAAGATAGTTGTGGCAAGTCTTATTATTATTATGATGTATTATTATGTATTTCAGTACATCGGAGCAATATCTTAAACGTCGTGTTTATCAACATAAATCGTCAACGTCTATAACTAAAAACCCCCAAACAAACCTGACCAAACAGCCCTCACCACACATTACAGGTAAACAAAACATTCGTTTAAATTTGATTCCCCCAAAATTATCCACCATGATTAAAATAATTTTAAAAAGAAATATTAAAGAAATGATAACATAGACAAATTTAAAAATCGCGCAATAAACAAAAAAATCAGACGTTCTAGATCTCAACACCTGATATTCCAATTTAATACATTCAGACCAATAATATACATTTACATTAATATACATCATACAAATCATTTATCCATTTATAATTATATTACACCTAAATACAAAAGCCTTTTTATACCTGCATCTGTGGGAAAACCACCAGTTTTGGGAAATCCCCCCCTAACCTTGTAACTGTTTTTCAAAAATTCCCCAGGTCAGATCTGTTCTAAAATTGTTAGAATTTAGTTAGTCAATACCTTATCCACCAGTAACATTGTGTAAGTAGTTTCATACTCCTCTAAATTCTGTAATTATATATATTTTTGTTATTCTAACACATGTTGTTATATTCTTATATTATATTCTGATATCAAGTAGTGAATTTTCTGTAATAACTTATTTTATTGTAACCTGTTTTTTCACTGTAGGGTATGATTATGAGAACAATATAGCCTCGAAACTAGTTCGTAGCCAAAATAGTTGTTTTTTATTTATTGACTGAACCTCAAGAACCTTACTAAACATTTAATAGTAACATTCAAGAAGTTTATCCATATATATATATATATATATATATATATATATATATATATATATATATATATATATATATATTTGAAGATAGATGTAGTAGCAAACCTTGGAAATGAAGAAAATACAAACAGGCAAATGAATAAATAAAACAAAGTTATCTTTCGATGAAATGTGGTAGAATCACCATCTAGCACGCCAAAAACCATTTCTTGCAAAAAACAAAATTTCTAATTGATTATTTGACCTGGAAAACCACATTTAATATTTTGGTGACTTTTCATTATATAAAAAAATGTTTCTTATAGCCAAAAAAAAAAAAAAATTCTAGTTTTTTTTTTTTTTTTAAATCGTATAATGTGATTGAAACTACTAATTAGAATTGGGAAAATCTTTCAAAGATTCCAAGAGTAATTATTCAAGAATAAATTTCGAAATATTGTTTGCCTCTTTTTGCCTTTAACGGCTTTGTGATTTTTTTTATTTGTATGAAGTCAGGACCACCAAGATGGTGTGTACACCTAAAAAATAAAACCGTGAGCTGTTGTTTGTGTGATGGTGCGGTTGAGTTATATTAAGCAAAGAAATCAGTTCCATCCACTTTATACGATTAGAAATAAAAAATATTATTTTATCGTTATGATTTTCTTTTTTTTTTTTTTTTTAGAAAAACTTATTTTTTTTTTTTTGCTGTAGAAGAAATTTTCGAAATGATATTGATGAAATTATAAAGCGATACTTACAAATAAATAAAAGAAAACAATAGTATTCGCTCATAAAGACCGACTTTTAGGGTAATGACTTATTTAAGTTGACTATAAGTATGAAATAATTATGGTAAGTAACCAAAGGATTAAAAGTTGTTTTCCAGGTCAGGTAAACAATCAAGGTGGGATTAGTCCATAGACAGTTCGAATGTGATTGGTTTTATAATGGCTTAGCTTTCTTGGATAAAATATAATATAAACGATAGATTTAGCTAAAGAGTTTGTATTTTTACGAAAAAACGATTTTTGGTGCACTGAGTTGTTTCTGAAACACAGTGCGACGGTTGGAATATTTATCGATATTTAAATAAAAGGAACCAGTTTCCTCAAATAAATTATTGAAATACATATAAAATTGAACAAAAGGAATATAATTAAAATCAAATTACATTTGGTTGATGTATTGAGACCAATAATTTGTTCCCAATTAATTTGTTTTTCCAATGGAATAATTTTCCCTCTCTTTTTCATATGAGTTTTTAAAATATTTCCTTTTTTCGTTTGCATATATTGCATCCGTCGTATTTACATGAAAACATTATTATCCACTTCCTCCATTTAATAACGTTTTCAAATTGATTGTTGCTTGTTTAGTACTAAATAAATATATATTGGAAAAACAGGATTTATATCGTGTTTTTTTTTTCAATGAAAAGTCTGTTTTAGGGGTAAAGCTTAAAAAATTTGACTAAATAAAAATTTTAATTTCAGTAAGTAAATTGGAAATTCGAAAAACAGTTGATTGTGAGGCTTGAAGATAAAAATAAGTTAGGCATACAAAATACTCGGTCACAAGGCTTTGTATGAACCACACACATCAGTTTTCACGAGGATTTAAATGTAGATATTTCATAAATAGGTTCGTTTGGCTGTTTGTTAGTATTAGACTACTATATGTAAATAAACTAATCGCTGTTAAATTAAATCGTAAATTTTTGTTTAAATATTTTTTTTATTTTCGTTACTCTTTCACAGCCAAGAAAGGGATGTTAAAAGCATTATAGTTTGCTTTCTGTACAGTAGAAAATATTCAAATTTTACACAAACACTTGAAAATGAATCTTTATTCTGGTGCATAGCGTTTGATATTCGATTGCTTTGCTGTCCTCCACAGTTTAAGTCCATATATTGAAAAAGAATTTGATGATAGAAAGGAGCAATAAAAATAAAAAAAATAGAAATAAAAGATGGAAGTATGTTAGGATTGATCAACTAATTGCAACTTCTATTGGAATTATTTTAATATCTATCTATCTATCTTGTATTGGAATGTAAGACAAGAAATCAAATGTATTCGTACTCACCTGTGGAGATCTAACAGATATCTATTTCAGATATTCAATTTCTTGTCTTACATTTTTAAAAACATTAGTATATATAATCCATGTAACAAAGTGCAGATGTTTTGAAAAAAAAAAATTGTTGTTTTAGAACTGAAGATGGATGTTTAGCATTTGAAACTAGTTTTCTGATAAAATAATTCCAATAGAAGCGGCAATTAATTCATTACTCCTAGTTGAATTGATACCTCTATATCATTATGCGTTCCTCAAGTGATAGAGGTATGTATTTATGTGGTTTCGGCAATCCTAACTATAAAATTGTAAAATTTGATTTAATTTTGACCAATCCAAAAAATAATATTTTCACATATTATTACCTCAAGTCAACAAAAACATTTTTGTACGCATTCTTTATTGATATTTACTACTGTATACAATATCTACTCAGTAAATGTGAGATGAAATGATTACAATGGCGTGTTATTAACTTGTGAAGAACTATCTATCAGTAGCACTTAGTAGCAATAAATGTTCTACATTGGAAAGTCCATCTTCTTTTCAGACGCTCCGGAGGGTTATCGGGAATAGAGTGAGAAGCGAGTTGGAATTCATGTGGATTCAAGTGGTTATGACGCTTATTATGAAAAGACTGGTACTTTGGACCAAATCTGTAACTTTCGGAATATTTAGATCATTAAAGATTGGTTTAATCGTGATTAGATAGGGAGTATTGAGGGTTATATGAGTGATCCTTGAATGTATTTGGTACGAGAAAATGTTTAGTGGAGCCATAAAGCTCAACTTTTATGTTCAAATGGGTCTAATTACTGCTTGGTAACTAAGCTTGTTTCTGATTTGTAAATGATTATTTTGAAAATAATTGACTATAGCTTTGAACGCTAGTCTAATAACATTTAGAGTAGTAGGAAACGATGAGCAGTTTCTTGTCTTTTAGGTCCCGTATGTGAATTCCAATTAAGTCGTTTGTCTAAATTGAGTTTTACGTCGCGGATCTCTTCAACGAGGAATATTAATAAAGGAAACTGTAGGGCAGGAAGTTTACACGATTGATAAAAGTTTATGATATGAGATTGGAGACACATAAACTTAAGCGTTCAGGAAAACAATGCCTAATAGACTAACAAATAAATTATTCATATCTCCGCTTCTATCATAATCTTTATGGACTTAAAAATATAGCTTTAGTTGGCTTGCTGAATTCTACAAGTGGCAGACAAAAAAGGTGTTAGAGGTGAGATCTTATTTTTTAAGACGTGTTGCTAAGTGCTGCCTTTGCATCACGCTGTAGTCTTTATTGGAATAGACTGTTTGATAGTTTTTACTTTGTTTTGTAACAGTTGTCAATGAATAGGGAGTATATAGTTTATACCTATATATAGTATATAGGGAGTTAGGAGTATAAATAAGAGTTATGTTTTTCCTTAAAACAGTAATCACAAGTTTATCTCAATTAATTTATTCATTCAATTATCAAAATGTAATTAAATTACATTAGGTTGATTAGATGTAGTTGACGAAGAGTAATTAATGGAAACAGTGTGACAATGACTACAAACAGTAGTTCAAAGCTAATAGATTAAATGGGCATTGTAGTTTCTTGTATTTCATGTAAATACAGAGCAGTAGTGAATTTTTTTAAAAATTATTTCTATTAACAATGAGTTTGTTTTTTTTTACTAATGTGCAATGAATTTGCCATACATTCACATCGACAGATCCAGTGTTGTGTAAGGACCAAAATTTTTCTATTTTCCGTGCCGGTACAGGTACCTAGAAATCGATTTTCGATTTCCGGTTTCATGGTAAAAATAAGTAGCTTCTATATGAAATAATCGACATGAGAACTAAAGCTAAACCACATCTTATTAAAAGAACAATAATAATCCTAGAAATAAATTAATAAACCGAAAATAGCATAATTATTCACAAAATACAATTTATAATTTGATTTTGGGTAAAAAAATAATGCTATTACATAAAAGGATTTGCCATTTTTCGTTAGTGATCACTAACCACTCCAAGAACGGAACCGTAGAAAATT
Source organism: Euschistus heros (assembly GCA_003667255.2). Classification (NCBI taxonomy): domain Eukaryota; kingdom Metazoa; phylum Arthropoda; class Insecta; order Hemiptera; family Pentatomidae; genus Euschistus; species Euschistus heros. Next base: position 1,303,905 of record RCWM02000234.1, read on the forward strand.
TTATTTGTATCACCTTTTTAGTTCTCGGATGGTTTTTCAATAATAAAATCTACTCATTTTATATTAATTAAAAAAGCGTTAATATGTGGATAACTATGAAGTTTGAAGATTGATCGATAGGTGACGAGCACTATTCTACTTAAGAGGTTATAAAGTTGCGGTGTTTTAAAGAGCTTGAAATTAATAATAAGATTTGCTTATATTTAATTTAATTATAATTAAATATTTTTAGAGATGTGGTACAGTACATGGATCGCTGTAGTTTAAAAAACCAACCGATATTTGGTTAGCTCTATTCCGCAATAAAGTTTACAATCGTGTAACCACTGAACCTATCTGTAAAAAAAATTAACTTAATCATTTCCATATTTCTAGGAAGGTTTGCTAGAAGTGAAATTTACATTAATAAAAATTTAAATGTTCTATGTTGATTGGCAGAAACGATGTTTGTCACTGCCTTATACATTTATAGTTAGAAATTAAAATCCATCCAGACGGAATAATTTAAAATAAAATAATTGATGTCTAATTATGCCCTTATGAAATCTTCAAACATCTTATCAGCACAATTTGATTCAAGTTAAAATTATTGTTATGGGTAAAAATGTTATTGTAGAAATATTGCTAATTTGCATACTTTTATTTTTATTGATAAGCAAATAAAACTTCAATTATTAGTTAAAATTATTACAAGTTCTGTACTTATGAGAAGGGGCGAACCCGCAACGGGGGTTACTAGTTAATTACAATTTAATAGGATGAATATTCCATAGGTTCTGAATTTCATTTATTGATCACAGGAAGCGCAAATGCCACTAAAACGTTTCATTCTTTAAACGGAAAAATGCGCTGATATTTCTCGGAATGTAGATTTTAATAGTTTATTAGCGTTCGAAAACCAGTATGAGCATTTACTAATAATAATCTTGATTTTGGATTAACGAAAATCCTCTAAGGGCAACTACAAAGTATAATAAAATTGTGTTATTGTCTGCCCGCATTAATTGTTTTGTGCTTCAGCTTCGGTAATTGGAAATAGTAATTCGATTTCTTAATTTTTCAATGCAATAAATATTGCTTGGATGAAACAATTTGACGTTTGGATTTCAATAGCAATGCTTTATTTGAAAGAAACGAATACACAATAAAATTATTGTCAAAACTTTAGTTGTTTAATGGGTAGTTGAAGTGATCTTTTCGTATTAAATCATTATTTGATTGTTGCAGAAACGAGACATTATTTGCTCTTAAAAATTATAACCTCACAATTGTTTGGTAACATGATATTGGAAAAGAAATTGTCCAAGCCGCCATTTATGAGCACGTAACTCCTTCGATGGGAACAATTTCTGAAAGAGGTTCCTAGTAGCGGACGTCACGTCATTTCTCGGCAACGATCTGCAAGTCTGTCACGGTATATGTGATCTGACATGATTAATATCGACCCAATGTCATGCTTTCTCGGTCCTATCTTGGCTGGCGTATCTTCCCTCCATGATACATAATCGATAATGCAGGATAACATTTAAATAAAAAATAAGGCTAGGCTCCAGATTTCAATACTTTTAGAAACCAAAATAAAAAAAATATCAGTTAGAATCATATCTATGATTAGTTCATATAATAAATCAATTCAGGTATAGCGGAAAGACTGGAATTGTCTGTAAATAAAAAAAAAAAAAATGTAATGAGAGAATATGGTTAGATAAATATGGTTCCAATCAGGGAAGGTGAAGAGTACAGACTGAGTTTTAATTTTTGCATGAATTGAGTGACTGAAATGGCTGGGTCACCTAAAAATGGATGAAACTAGATCAAAATGTAGAAAAATGCTGCCGATCTCACCTTTCTATTCTAATCCGTTGCAGATATACGATAAATCAAAGACTTTTTTGAGTAAACCACGTTTTTTTTTTTTTGGCCATAAAAGCTGTAATATCTCCTCTGTTTAAATATTTTTCAAACATTGACCACATTTTTAGATTTAGCATTAAATTTACTAAAAGAGCATAGTACAAGTAACCTTGAATTTTACAAAATTGTGACCTAAAGTACAGCTTGATCTTCACCTTATTTAGGGAAGTTAAAATTTCTTGTATTATCTCAACGCTTACCGATTTTCGAAAAACCTATCCACAAAACTTCAAATCCCACATAAAAACGCAAATTTAATTAGCTTTAGAATGATATGTTGAAAGTTTTTTTCTCGATTTTGGTTCGATTTCATGGAGAAATTCACTTTTAAAATCGAAAAAACACTGTGTTTTCATTTGCCATACAAATCAGTTACTTGTGTATATAAGACGTTGTGATAATCGCTTAATGAAAATATTAATTTTAAACATAATAAACTCTTCATTGGAATAAAAAACAAAAAAAACAAAAATTATGGTTTAATACAAAATAAAGGAAAAATGTCAGTAAAGCGACACCAGAACAAAGGATCTTAAGTTATTACATTTATTTATTTATTATTATTATTTAGGATTTATTTTATTACATTTTCAATGTAAGGTTTAAAAACCGAATGGTTAAGAACATAGACTTCAAGTTTTCCGTTAAAATGCAGATTATGTTAAAGAATACCACTTTTTGAGGTGAATTTTATGTACAGATGTGTCATTTTTGTACTGCTTCATAGTTTATCTAACAGATTGAATAGTAAAAATTGCTAGGATTTGTTACAAAATATCCTACTACATATTCTTCATGATATTCCACCTGTTCGGCAAAATATGATTTTCCAACACTATGGTGCTCCTCCACATTATTCAAAATCTATACAATAATGAATGAACCAACGATACCCTACATGGATAGATAAAAATGCCTTGAGCTGTAAAAACAGACACATTTGTCCATAATATTTACCTCAAAAGGATTGGAATAGAAAGGTAAGGTCTGTGGCATTTTTCATGATTCAGTTTCACCCTTTTTTATTTATTTTTTTCTAAGAGATCTATGTATTTAATAAAAGTGCTGATAATTTAATTTTGTGTACGCTTTTTGAATTTATGTTGAATATAAGACCTTCGAAAGTATTTGTACGTGTGTCAATAATCAATTTTATTCCTTAATCTAAGATGCGCAACCTATGTAAAATTTCAATAGGTAAAGATTTTAATCAAAGCATGGGATTGATTCGATTCAAATCTCTCTCTTTTCTTTCTTAAGTATAAGTCTGTACTGAAACACATTAATATTCACCCATAAGTAATAGAGGATGGGTATCGCTTCTATTTTAACATTTTACATATCGAGAAACTAATCTACCTCAGGGTAGTAACCGGACGTACAGTCAGCAATGTTATCCTGTTGACACTGACAGTTAGAAACCCGATATTGGTAAATGAACCATATATCTGTAAAGTCAATTAGACCAGGGTGGTCTGCATTGGAGCCATTGGTGGGCAAATTTATAGACGTATTACAATAATGATTATTGAGCAATATCAGTTGTCATTAAACTAAACCACAACTTTGTTGCAGTAAACTATGATTATTGTAATAGATTGTAAAATAAAAATGAATTTCGATAATTAAAAAAAAAGTAATAATATATTTTCATTTAGAAAACAGCTTTTACTCGCATATATCACAATCTACGATATATATTACTACGATCTACGGCAATAGGCGGTATAAATAATAATAAATCAGTTTTTAGAATGTTTTAATATTCTATTAAATTTAATTTAAACGAAATTTAAGATTCGTCTTTTATGGCCCTAAGGGGTAGAGAAATAAAAAACAAGAGAAACAAAATAATAAAAAAAGGCACTATTCATTTATCAAAACTTAACCCTGAAAATGGAACATTGCTTGGAAATAAATAAAACTACATACTAATGAAAATACAAAAAATCCAAAAAATTACTTAATACGGTAACAGACAGTTATTAACATTTCGGATCATATGTTTTTAGTTTGATAGAAGTGTCTACTGAAAAATTATTACTATATGCTTCTCTTTAGGGCATACTTAGTAATGTTGGTGACAAATATTCCATTCACAGGATATATGTAAAATGAAGACAAATAAAAAAAAATAAATAAGAAATCTAAATATGCAAAATAAAAATAAATAAATTTAAATTTAAATGTAATCACACAATATATACACTCATACCAGAGAACCTCAAACCAAGCTTGTCTCTCTAGCAATGAGCAGACAAGCCCGACCCATCGCTGCTCTCTCGGCCGCGTCACTTGTGTCAGTATCCAGTGGATGCTGAGAGAAAGTGCTACGGCACATTCGCTGAGGACTTGAGTAGAGAATCTGGCAATTGCCTGAACTCCAAAAAATGTATGTTTAGGGTCAACCAGACAGTTATTGGCACCGTTAAGGCAATATCATATATTAGAATTTCAAGAAAAAATAGTAAAAATCAACTTGAACTTTATTGAGACTATTCTTTAATAACTTTAATTTGTGTTTCATACAAAAGTTTTTATCAAAAATATCGGTGGAGGGATATTTTTTTTTTTCAATAAATTAATAATAATTCGCTCATATTACAGTTATTGAAAACCTTAAGGATTAGTAATTGACAACACAGTTATTGACACCCATTTATTCTGGTAAACCCATATTTATTCAACCTTTTAATTGCAATTGGATTTACTTAATGGAAAGCATAAGCAAGTTACCTAACAAAATAGACTTATAAGGATGTGCATTCTAGATCAGAACAATATCATCTTAACTAATATCGTATTTTCTCTATTTGTTCCTCATCTTTTGAAGTTTGTTCTGAAACATTTGATTTTATAGGAATCCACGCTTGTTAGCATTCAAACTACTTTCGGGTTTTTGCAACACTTGAAGTAACTGTTTTTTCTTTCAGACACTTTTAACTTTGAAACCACCCTGTTACATCTTCCTCTGCAATGAATGTATTGGCCCTGGTGACTGCCTCAGAAGTTCGTTCAGCTAGCGAAGGATGCCTGAAATCTTTGAGCAAGCCATCACCGAATATTGTTTTTAAATAGATTTTTTATATTATTTGTAGTTAGGAACTCTTTCAAATGCTCCCTTTTCTTTTTGGAAAAACTTTATGTGCACAAAGCTCGAACCATCCTACTAAAGTAGGAATGAGAAGATAATTGGTTAATCTGAACAATAAATCAGATTCACTAATCTGAAATGTAAATATAACATAATAGGTAAACATAGTAAAAGCCCCCGCTCCTGGGGGGTGAGCTTACAGTGGGGGGGAGAAGGTCCAAATATTGTGTTTTTCGATTATATCTCAAAAATAGTGGACTCATGAAAAATATGTTTCAAATCAAAATTAAAGGTAATTAAATTTCCCTAAAATTGATTTAATAATATAAATTTGTCGAAATTCAGACGATTTTCGAGATAAACGTTATCGAAAATCGGTGACTTTTTTGGGAAAAAAAAAAAAAAACAAATGTTACCTTAATTTTCGTCAAACTTTTGCTTCTGGTACCTTCCACGATAGTTTCTGAGAAAAAAATATCATAATCTAAATCGTATAATGATCGCATATTTCATGCACTCTACAATGTGTTTATTGACTGGATTAAGGTTAGATTCTTTTACTCAAGTTGTGCAACATGTGTCAGCGCGGACGTGAATCGCTGCTTACGTAAATGTCGCATAGTGCAGAATATGTAAATTTCGCGTTTAGATGATAAACACTATTTATGTAACTATTTCGAAAAGATTAATATTTATTTTAATAATATAGTGAATATAATTATTAGTTTTATTATTGTCATTAATTATTATTGATTGTGTGTGTTTACTTGTATATATGATATGAATAAATTAACTGTGCTACCTATTTGCGTTCACTAATGCAGACCGTAATGTATATGACAATCAAAACATTCATTTGTTAACACCATCTATCATCTTCTCCACCCGAATCCGGAGGTTTTATTTGATGGAATGTTTTTTTAAAAAATAAAATAAAGTCTACACTCAAATCTAGGATAATTATGCATTGAATCTAGCCATGGCAAGATCTGAGATGCATGCGATAATGTCCATATAAAGGTGACACCAATAAATATTTTCAAACTGTGGCTTCGTGTACAGCGAGGAGGAATAATAACAGCTTTTATATTTAATTTGACCTCCTATCGATTTAGTCACAACGAGATGTGTGGCCACGACTGAGGGGGGGGGCGGTGGCTATTAATAACATTTTCGAGCTAGCGGTCACTGCATGTTCTTCTTTTATAACATTCGATGATAATAAAATATTAAAATATTTTCCCATTTAAAATAAGAATAATAATAAAAGAAAAAAAAAATGGGTAGTTTTTAACAAGTTAAAGACTTGTCATGATCTAGATAATGCAGTTATGATATTGCTTTTTAATTATCGGAGTTGGTTTAGTTTGTGATATAACGGTACTTTCTTTTTACTGTGCAATCTAAAGTGATGTCACCAGCTTTGGATGATCCATCAGTATTTGGATTATGTTTTTATACCCCGAAAGCTCGCTTTAAAAAATATATTTCTTTTACATATAAAAATCCACATGAGAGCTTATAAAGCAAACAAAATCTATTTAAGAAACAACAATAACTAAAGAAATGAATTATTAAACTATAATCTAGGACCTATCTATCACTCCATAGAAAGCCTGGACGACCTTTCCTCAGATCATAGTCCTTTAATTCTAACCCTTTTTGTCACTCCAATCCCAAAACCTCCTTACCCATCATTTATAAGAGGGCCAGTAGGCTGGAAGCTCTTCCGTCAAATAATATCCGACACTATAGACCTCAGAGTATCCCTAAAAACCCCCAGAGACCTTGACGATGCAACTAATTCCTTCATAAACATAATCCAGCAAGCAGCCTGGGCTGCAACCTCACCTCGTTCCCTTCCCAAAGTTCGAAAAGAAAATCGTTTAACCCAAGATCTACTGGACCTTATCCCATCTATACGCCATGCCAGAGCCACTTCGCAAAGAACCAGGCATCCAGATGATCGCAAATCCTATTAATCCTCTTCATTACCAAACTCCTTAAAAAAAATATAGCTACCTTCAGATCCAAATCCTATAATTTCCATCTTTCTTCAGTCTCCTCTTCAGATTACTCCCTCTGGACTACCACTAAACAATTCCTAAAATATTAACCTGCCTCCTATCCCCTCCGACGCGAAGATGGTTTATGGGCACCTTCTGACGAGAACAAATCCGAAGAATTCGCCCTGCACCTATCCAGCATATTTCTTCCCCATCCTGAATCTAATCCCACCCACACAAAAATGTTTCATGAATCTCTTGATTCACCGATATCTCTCTCCTTACCTTCTAATGCAATAAACCTCTCTGAGGTCAAATTCCTTCTAAAACAATTAAATTCCCGAAAATCAGCTGGATATGATCTCCTTAGTTCACAGATCCTTAGGCAACTTCCTCATAAAGCAATCATATTCCTTACCTATACAATTGCATCCTCCGGACAGCCCATTTCCCTTTGCTATGGAAGCACTACATTATTATCCTTTTCCTGAAACCGGACAAACCTCCTAACAACCCTTCATCATATAGACCAATTAGCCTTCCCCCAATCCTTTCAAAAATGTTTGAAAAGCTCCTTCTTAAACGAATCCTACCCATCATTGAATCGCAAAGTATTCCTTCACACCAGTTTGGATTCCGCTCTAGCCATTCCCCTATCCAACAAGGCCTGAGAGTTGTTGATCATATATCTTCAGCACTTGAAAGCAAGCAATATTGCTCCGGCGCATTTCTGGACATAGTGCAAGCTTTTGCCCGGGTATGGCATGACGGTTTGCTCTTCAAGCTCAAAGCCCAGTTACCGCAATCACTATTCCTAGTTCTTCGATCCTACCTCTCTAACCGTTCCTTTCGAGTTCGCTGCGGGATGGAATACTCTTACTTCTACCAAATAGGGGCAGGCGTTCCACAAGGTAACGATCTTGGTCCAGTTCTGCAGATATCCCTATATATCCTCTATGCTGCAGATATCCATAGCTCCACAATGATTTTTTTTCTTTTTTTATTCATATATTTACATATTGTGTGAATTGTATGTCATCTCTTATATTGCCCCATTTGTGGCAGATTGCAGCCGTCGGCTCGCTTATTGATTAAAAAACCGGTTCTTTTCTATGTTGTTTTTTGGGCACCTATGAAAAAACAACGACAATGAAGCTTTGTTTTGAAGGTTCGAAAAAATATTGAAAACTTGTTTTGAAGGTTCGAAAAAATATTGAAAACTGGCTTAAAATTAATACTAGCATCTATGTATGAAATATCGATCAAAATCCGTAAAATACCCAAACCGTAAATAAACCCACTAATCATGTCATAGTTGTCATATCTTGCCACACATTGAGAGTGCTAGCGTGGATGTTTCACAAGATTTAATATAAATTAAATATATAAGATGTAACAGCAATTTTAACTTTGAAATTTAAAAAAAATATACTTTGGATTGGACTAATAGTTTCGGAGTTATAGCGAAAAGAGTGTGACAAACGGGTTTTCGCGGAGAAGTGGGACAGACCGCAAGTTGGCCAATTTCTACAATTTTTCCCTAGTCCATAACTTCGGCAAAAACGGTCAGATTTCAGAGTTGTTTCAACAATTAATATTTAAAGACTTTTTTTTTAAAAAGCTTCGTTGTCTAGTTATAGGTGAAAAACCGAAAATACGAGAGTGCTATTAGTAATAGAGAGTGCTCGTATTTTGCTATTTTGGTAGGAAACTTCAGTTTCGGATTTAGCACCCCGAAAAACAAAGATTTGTTGACAATATAAGTCTTTTCTTGAAAACAGCATTTTGGGACCTTATTTTACGGGACTATTAAAAAACATTAAAAAAAAAAAAATCTTAACTTCTACCAAAAATCCCTAAAAATAACGCCACATTATAACAAATTAGTGAACATAACTGGCTGCTTATATTTCTTTAGAGCTTCAGGTTCGGTAAATTTAAATTCTAACCCTATTTCTGTTATCCAAAAGGAGATTTTAAATTCAAATTGAAAGAGAATCAGGTGTCAACAAAAACGCTTTTATTAGGTACAGTCATTTTTTTTTTTACAAACAGCCGAAATCGGACCTAGACTTGGGTGTTAAAATCCAGTGCCTCACCCACTGAGCTTCCGTACTCCATATTAATTTACAACATTTATACCTTAATATAGTAGTTTTATGTTGTTTTTTTTTCGAGCAAAAAGAGAATTGTGTAAAAAAAATTTACAAATGAGTATCAGTATATATTTTTTTGTTTTTCTATTAACATTTTCTCATAAATAAAGTAGCTTGAATAATTATACATTAAACAAGAAGGTTCTTTTGTTCCATTTGCAAAACCAAAAGGTCTTTTGTTCTATTAATGTTAAATGTCGTTCAAGAGTCCTTTACCTAATTATTTCACAAAGAGATCAGAGTAAACCGTTTCTTGTAATTATGAGCTATTTTATTAAGCCCTTATTTCTGGAAGGTATATTATTTTAAATAATTAGATATGATGCATACTAAACATATTTTTATATTAAAAATTATTTGATTTATTTAAACCACTATAACTTCGACATTTTTTTTCGTGTTTTGGCTTAAACATTTTTCCATTTAGTAATATATATATATATATATATATATATATATATATATATATATATATATATATATACACACTGTAACCATCTAGAGTAATTGTTTTCATTTGAAACCGGATAACTGTGTTTAAAAAAAAAAAAATAAAAAATACAAAAATACCCTAACAAATTATCCAAATGTAATATTCCATATTGAAAATTGGAACAAACAAAACTTGTATTTTTGGTAATGAACTCACAGGTAAACAAGCTCAAAGAGGCACTGCCATCCTAATACCCCAGTATATTATTTTCCCTTTTAAAAATCAAGCAAATTCAAAACTATTAAATAGTTGCTGAAGCCATGAGCCACACCAATCTCATTAACTCTTATTTAATAACTAAGTGGCTACCACCAAGATGTCAATATTGCAATGTGATACTCACAATCAAGTGTATTTTGCACAATTCACTAATTAAAACATAGATTTATCAAAAACAAACAATTAACCTCACAACAGTCGCGAGTATCTGTCAGATACATATCGGAAACGTTTGTTTAATTTTCTTTGATCCTATGCCGTCTGGGGATTTCCGTTATTTTGTACCCTCTCATTTTCATACAACCCTACAATAGTCTTAATAGAGGATTTCTACGGCAAACAGTAAGGTAGAAAAACGGGATTTTTATCTAAAGGAATTTGCGCGTCCATCCACGTAAGCTTTTTAAATATTTTACTTTAAATTATTCGCTGTAAAATTCGTAGTTTATTAATAATTTAAAGTAACATAAAAATTGTATTTAAACTTGATTTAAACGAACACTAAAATTACATGGAATTTTATGTGTCAGATATGCCTGGCCTCTAATGATTGTATTATTTTATCAATTCAGGTATCTAACAAGAAAAAAAAAAAAAAAAAAAAAAATTATCCGTTTGAACTGTAAGGCGTGTTAGCAGTTAATGTTTGTATTTTTATCTTATGTATTTTTTATATGTAATTCATTTGTTTTTTTATAAGTTCTTTAAGAATCTGAAAAAAATAAAAATAATATAAAGCCTATCTATTTATAAATTAATGTTTTATAACTTTTTAAAAACCCAAGAGATATATCAAGCGAACTATACCAATTAACATAACTTTCCTAACATGTATATAATACTTATGTTGTGATTAAAAAGACTGATATGCTTATTACATACACATGGTATTAGTTAAACATGGTCCTAGTTGGTGTTGGAGATGCGCTTATCAGAAGGTTAACACAAATAACCAAAAGTTTTGATGACCTTTAAGTTTTTACACCTCAAAACATAAACAAACAAACCACTTAAACAAAGCAAGTCATAGAACAAAATGCGAGAAACTGTTGACATTTTTCTAATTTTCCCCTTTATAACAATTTTAAAAGGAAAACAAGAGATTTTCATTGATGGCTTGTTTTGTAAAACTTAGTATAGTTTCGATCTTTTGAGAGGTATAAATGGTCTAAATTATGATGATTTTTTTTTTTTTGTATTTTATTTTACCTTATTATAATGTGTTTTATCTTCGTATACAAGGTTATTATGTTGCACAATTTCAATTATATTTCATAAAATTTAGTTAGATGATTATTCAGTTGCTTAAGATCTTTCCTAAAAGAATAAACCAATCTTTATTTATAAAAGATAAGAAAATTCAGTATAATTTGTAGTGGTGAAGATGACTGATGATTCCTTCTTCATAGAAAGCTGACCATTGCTCCCCGGGGAGGGAGCGATCTACCAATTACTCACTATCGCCTGTTTAATGAAAAAGTATCGCTTCCACCAACAGATCATTTATAACTTCTCACTCCGGGTTGGGTTGATAGATTACCTTCGAGTATAATCCTCGATTTTTAGAAAACCCTTTGAGGGAGAGAGCGATATATTATTCCCTTCAGATATCGGCAGGGCCTTGATTCGTGGAGTGGATGGAGGAGGCTGTTGGCAGGTAAATGTGGACTTGACCATTAGAGTACTCAATTCACTGAGGCCATTTACAGGAGGGAACTGAAAGCCACCCCTCAGGCTCTAATTAAAAAGCTTCATATCAAAGCATCTTTTTCCAGGTTTATTTCTTCCTTAGAAAGGTTATTTAGACGGGGAAAAAAGAAGTAGGTAAAATTCGTCCTTGAATTAATAGTCAAAGTAAAAAGACCTTGATATCGTTTGATCTACAGATAAAAAAGAAGGTTCTTCCAAGAAAAAAAAAATTGTACCAATATTTACTTCCATATTAACCAAACAAACCACAAGTAAACTGTATAGGAACAATGTAATCCACAAAGAGGATCAAATTTTTATTGGTTTTAATAAAATTATTTAGACATAATCTTTAAATTTTAACCTAAGACAAAAATATGAAAATTCAAGATTTTATAAACGATTCTTAAAGATTTTAGATACAGTGGATAATTTGGTGATAAAGACATTTTTGAGATTTTTGAATATAATTGAAAGAAAACTTTATTCTAGGACAAATTCACATAAGGATAGCAATACATAAAATAATGATAATAATAATAACAAATAAAAATCATATCTGGCTCAGAAAATTTAAAAATAAAACAAGATAAATAAAAGTGAATACAGATTTACATTATAATAATAAATAAAAAAAGAATAATTATCAATATAGAAATAAATATTTTATAGATAATTGTAGAGATAGAAAAAATAGTAATGAAAACAGAAAATAAAAGAAAATAAAAAATTATCTATACAAAAATGTAACTATTATCGTAGAATGACTTAAAAAAAATAAGCTAATGTCTTATGCTCGGCATACTAGAATTATTTAAATTAGGATACATCCATATAATTCAAAAGCGTCAGTTTTTAGAGAAAGAACCTGGTGAAAAAAGAGTGCTTTGAACGTTCCGAAGAAAGTTTGCAAATCTAAAGGTATGTACCAAGAAATTATTCTCGAAGGAAGAAAGAGGAGAGACAACTTAAATGGGTGTAAGTGTGAGAAACATGGGAATTTCTTAACGTTCCGAAGACAAACCTTATAAAGCAATTCCTAACTAATTTTAATCTGTCCTCAAGAACCATCGAGAGCCCACCATATATTACACAACCGTAATCAAATTGGAGGAAGATAAGGGAAGATATTACAGAGGAAATGAGATGAGTGGAAGAAAATAGAAAAAAAATAGAAGGCAAGATTAAAAGATATTTGTTATTTATTTGTTGCAGGTTAATTGGATTCGGGTTTTGAAAGTTTCTGAAGGAGATAGGTGGTTAGAGCATAAGTGTAAGTAATGTGCAATGTGTGATGTGAGAAATCTGTGTGAATAGTCTAATTTTAGGAAACAGGTATTTTTTATCGAAAATGATTCAGAAATTACTATCATTTCTGTAACAGACTCATCACTAAGCCCGTTAAATACAAAATTAAGAAATAAAATAGAGCTCTCTGGTGGTACATGTTACCCGAAATTCACAAACACACTAAATGCACTTAACCGAATATTCACAGCTATTCGGAGCTACAGAAATATGGTATGTGATATTTTTCGTTCTAAGGAAATAAATTGGAGTTATTGCCGTATTTAATGCACCTATGGTGATAAGCAATTTAGTTGATAAGTTGTGAAAAAGCCACAATTTCAATAATTATATATTCTTTGCAAATGCATACAGGGCTTTATGGAGAAGTTTTCAGCTCCTAGTCTAAATTATTGTTATTCGAATCACATGTATATTAATACGCCATTTTTATTACTGGATTTTAGGGAATAGTTAATGATCAAATAACTTTCTTTTATCTTGAAAATTATGATTTTATATAGCACTATGACCACAGATATATTCAAAACTTCATCAAATCCTTATGGGAACTGATTTAACAAACGCTACTATTTATCTCAATTAGTGGTCTCAAGCTACCACACACCCCACTCCCTTCCCATCCCTATGCTACTAGATCAGCTTTCATTGTAATTTCTCGTATTTCCTTTTTCAGAAGTGTCATTTCCTTACTCGGAATTTCACATTATTTTATAGTAGTAAGACACGAAATCAAACATTAGTACTCACCTCAGGAGATCTAAGAGATATCTGGAATATACCCATCGTGGGAAGAGGGAGGGGGCAGGTAGGTTAAATTTTAACAATATTTTTTATGATCTGGCCCTGAATATTGTTGTTTCCTACCATTTTTTAAAGGCAAGTGATAAATCGTTTGCTATGGTGTACTATAAAGCCGGCTTCACACATTCGTGTTATGTCATAACACGCAACACGAAACAGACATGCTTGTCAAAGATTGGCGAATGTGTGGATGGGCACTCGGCTCGTGTTATGTATTACAATATTGTTTCAGATCCTGTTATAGCCATATAGTCAGCTCCACACATTCGTGTTATGTCATAACATGCAACACGAAACAGACATGCTCGTTGAAGATAACGCATGTGTGGATGGGCACTCGGCTCGTGTTTTGTGTTATCAAGTTGTTTCTGCTCGTGTTATGGGTGTATCGCTATAGGAGGCGGTTTTTAACACACATCAAAGGAAATTTGTTTCCCCATAACAAAAGCCGAAACAGAGAGAATTGCTTATTTACAAATTCGCTTAGCAACAGCGAATAATCGTGAAACCCAGTTAATCATTATTATCAATAATAACAGTTTAAAAATTTTTGCTCTTAGTTCAGTTTGAAAGTAAATAGATCATGGCGTAAATAAAGCTTATGCAAACTTTATTAACACATGAGATAATGTGATAAAGAAATAATAAGAGCTGACTCTCAGGAGATTAAGTACCCTCGCATTAAAAAAAAAAATGGTATTTGAGGGACAAAAGAGTCCTGAAACAATGGTACAGTTTAGATATCAAATAAAAGCTGATTAAATTCCCTTTAAATTCTTTCTTAAAGAAATTATTGTGAAACCAGTACTTTTGTTAGAATGCGGCCGAGAACTAGACTCAACGGAAAATTTTCAAATATTGTGAAAAATCACTATTTTTTGGAGAAATGTACTTCCGCAACCAATTAATCTGCATAGCTGCGGTTAGAATTAAATTGTCACACATTTAGTACTCTTTAATATAGTAAATGCTATGTCAAGCAAATTTTCATATTTTTGAAATATAAATGAAAAACGAAAATAGTGCTACGATTCCGCGGTTTATTGAGTACTACGAACAACCCACCTGATTTTGAGGTTTGAAAACTTGGATTTAAACTATCCTCTTGGGTCCTAACAACATGATAAAAAATGGTAGATACATGCATTTTTACGAACTTGGCTTATTTTAGTAGGTATTGATACATTGTCATGACAACAGAGAACTGTATCGTAGTTGTTTCGTGTTATGTGTTATGTGTTATGACATAACACGAAACAGGTTCAGCAAACATTGTTTCGTGTTGCGTGTTATGACATAACACGAATGTGTGGAGCCGGCTTTAGATACACCTTGGAAAGGGGCCCAGTCGATTTAGGATAGGCTGAATGTAAACTGAGTTGTTTGCACTTTTTTCTAAAGGTGTGTCACCTTGTACCTTGAAACAAAATAGTAATTAATGAGTTTGAAACCTCTTGTAACTTGAAAACTTATTATTATTTTTTTTTTCACATTCATTTTGTAAAATACTTGAATATAAGAAAGAAATCAAACGACCATCTGAGAAGCCACCCCAGATAGCCGCTGCTGTTAGAATTTATAAAATTTACTTTTTTTCCGAAATAACAAACAGCTAAAAGAAAAACACAAAATTCTTATGTTCTGTGGTGTCTATTTTAAAAAATTTCTTTTAAAAACAGACTACCAGTCCATAAAAACTCATATCACCTGAATTGTTGGTTCTAACACCAAAAAAAAAAAAAAAAGAAAAAAGTTTTTCTAGTTTAAATTCTTATCCTAAAATAAAACATTATAAAATCTTTTCCTTTATTGACAAAATGTTTTTTGAAGATTTATCATTTATTTGTTGTGAACTTTACTAGATCCAATTTTGATTCAATTTTGTACTTTTAGGCATAAAAACCTTATTTATCAAATAATCAACCTCATCTACCAGCAGTTTTACTGACAGGTAACATATGTATTTCACTTAATTGAAATCTATGCTATTATATAAAAGGACAAGCCAGTTTTCGTTTGTGATCACTAACCACGAAAACTACAGATAAATCTTTACCAAATCTTAACCACACCATCTTTATAGTTCTAGGAAGGCTTAGCAATAATAAAATCATCTGTTTTTTGATAATTTGTTATTAAAGAAGGAATATTATGTGGATAAAAGTGAAGTTATATAGAGCCTGAAATTGATAATCAAATTTAATTATATTCCATGAAATTAATTAATAAGATTTAAATATATGAAGCTACATGTGGATCCCAGTGTTAAAATATTAAGTTTTAAAATCAACTGATATATGGTAGAGGCCATTCTGCATTAGAGTTTACAATGTTAAAATACTTAATCCATCAGTACAAAATATTAACTACATACTACAACCATCTCCATACTTCTAAGAAGGTTTAGTGATAGTAAATGTACAATAATAAAAATTTGATGTGAATGTTGAGTGGCCAAAACGAGATTTGCCACACTGTCATTCACTTTTATGGTTATATATTAAAATCCAGCCAGATGAAATCAATAAAATTATTTCTGTCGAATTAGAATTGTTATCAAAACGTTGATTGTTTGCTTTTTATTTTGTGTTTTAAAATATGATTCATGAGCCTTTAGTTTTAGGCATTAATAATGTAGTCTATTATCCGCAAGTTTCTTAATAGTCTCTGTCTATTCGGATTACCAATTCATAATTTTTTTTTTTTTTTTACATTAATTGAGTAATTATTACAATCTGCTATAAATTGTGGCAATAACTTATATATATATATATATATATATATATATATATATATATATATATATATATATATATATATATATGACATCATGATTACATTCACACATTATGTACAATAAAAGAAAGAAAAAAAAATAATAATTGAAAAAAAAAAAACAAAAAAAACAAAACAAAAGTATTATGCTGTACATGAATAATCTATAATATCAAATACAATTGAAATATTTGAATACTACAAAAAATATAAAATAAATGTATATACATAAAAAGAAATAATAGTAAAATAATACTATATAAAAATAAAAAGCAAATTAAATAATAGCAATAAAATACAAAATAAAAAAATTAAAAGTTAAAACTACAATCATACTATATTACAATACACATTCATCCTATCATGATCTCCCAACCAAACCTGCTCCTCCTCATAGAGAGGCAGGCCTCGCACAGAGAGATCCCAGCTCTTATCTCTCAGCTGCGTCACTGGTGTTAAAGATAACCCAGTGGAGGCTGAATGAGAGCGCAATAGTACAGTCACTCAGGGCATGAGTTGACAAGCTGGCCATTGTCAGAACTCAACATAAATAAATTTTACAAAAGATCTCGGGGCCATAGCCGTTTTAGTCCGCGAGGTGGGTTATCAGGGCGGGTGGAGCTGGATAGTGATTGAGCAATAGGGTTAGGATGGAAGGAAACACTGCGATGTAATTTCAAAATTATAAGGGGTATGAGGTATGAGGACGTATATTGAGTTCATTGTGTAGGGTTTTGTTGGATACATAGTAAGGATCATTCACTATAGTTCGGAGGACTTCGGATTGAAAGGATTGAATGCGTTTGATATTCGACTTTTTAGCTGTCCCCCACAGTTCAAGTCCATAAGACCATGTAGGTTTGATGATGGTTTTGTATATGAGAAGTTTGTTCTCAACAGAAAAATGAGATGTCCTAATTCATAAATTAAAAATTAAAATTGAATATTCAGTTATGATTTTACATAATCTTCAAAAACCTAATTAGATTATAATATAAAGCTATATTACCAGGTTAAAAATTACTGCGTGAAAATATTATTGCACTAATAATGCTCATTTGCATACTTCAATACAATATTTTTTATTCATAAACAAATAAAACTTTAATTATAAGTAAACATTTTCAAGGTAAAAATTAAGAGTGAGGGCGAAGCCGTGGCGGGTGATACTAGTATATTGTATATTCGAAATAGGAATGAAAAGTGAACATTAAATATAAATGTAATAATATAATATAATTTAATCATTTATATTATTGTTCAAAAATAATAGAGTGGAATCGGAGGATGAGAGCTTTAGTTTAACTGACGTTCTGTGAAAATACAGACCGGCTCTGGAGGGCGAAGGGTGGATATATTTGAAGAGGGCTATTTGAATAGAGTAAGCCCCGGGAGCGGCTAAGCCGAACATTGTAGAGCCGATGGCGGGTGGTAGAGGAGAGATGATCCCTAATAATAATGGAATATCCGCTAGGAAAACAATCCTCCATTGGGAGTAGATAGCCTATCTTGACAAAGCCAGGATCATCTGGAGGGGCAATAAAGGCGATTAATCAAGGAATGTCGAACCGGAAACGTAATATATTACAAGGGATCCTCCCCTTCAGCCGACTTTCAATTATATTTTACAAATGTTCTCAACGCCGCCCGTTTAAAATGTATGAATCATTCTTTCCTAGCATCAGATTACCCTCCGAACGCTATTTTTCCTTCGACTAATTCTGCATCTCTGGAAAAGCTTCTTTTTTTTTTTCTTTCCTTCATACTTTTTCTCCCTTCCTCTTTCTCCTCTCATTTCCTATTTCTGAGCCGACAGTAAGAAGCTCATGCTTTCGCAATCTTGGCAATTTATTTCTTGTCATTAGTTACTCATTTCCTTAGGATTCGAGATAAAACGAATTTCAAAGAAATCTGACTTCGCGCGTTCTTCCAGGAAATTAATTTTTTTTTTAATTCTTCAACATACTTTTGAAATTATTCATTATTTAATGTACTACTTACTTTTCTTTGAAGTCACCCTTAATAGGGCTCTTTAGGAATAATAATTTTTTTAACGTTAAGAGAGATTTTCAGATATTATTATTTCAATAAAGTTAATTGTTTGTTGTTCATAAAAAAAACAGAGAGAAATGCTTAATTTTAAAGCATGAAAATACATGAAATACTTTTTAAATAGGTTGTATCGTCATATATATTTATTTATAACTATAAAATTATATTGATAGGTGATTTTATAGGATATTTTATCTCATAGTGCGACCAGATGGATCCAATCCTTTATTTCTGACCGTACCCAGATAGTCCAAATTCCTAACCTTCCCCCTTCCTCTCCCCTCCCAATCACCTCTGGTGTGGTTCAGGGCTCCTCAATATCACCTTCTCTATTTAGTTCCTACATTAATGACGTTTATCCCCTCATAAAACATTGTTCCTCTCATTTTTACGCGGACGACTCACAAATTTACCTTTCCTTTTTCCCTAGTGAACTGCAGGAAGCTATCGCAAAGATGCAAGCTGATCTTGACACAATATCCTCTTGGGCCTTTGCTAATAAATTGAAACTGAATGCTAGCTAATCCAAGGCTATTGTGTTGGGCTCCAGGGTCCTTCTCAACTCCTTACCTGGAATCCCTAATTTCTCCATAGACTCCAATCCCATAAACTTCCACAACTCCGTTACGAACCTCGGCATTGTCTTTGACCAAACCCTTTTCTGGAAAGACCATGTTTCCCTAATTATCCGCCGAACAATTTCCACTCTTCGACTCCTAAACCGCTCCCGTAAATTCCTCCCTCAATCAACTCGTCAACTATTAATTACCTTCCTCATATTCCCCCATTTTGATTTTGGTAGTGTGGTGTACGGAGGCCTCTCTGCATCTCAAGACGCAAGATTGAAGAAGCTCATGAACTGTTGCCTGAGATTCGTTCTAGGGATATCACGTTATGACCATGTATCTCACCACTACACAAGATTAAAATGGTTATTTCCCTCCTTCCGAAGACAATACTTCCTTGGTTCGTTTCTTTACAAATCACTTTCCTCTCAGTCACCTCCCTATATCCTGAAAGCATTAACATTAAAATCATCTGTGAGTTCCCGCAAAACCAGATCCCGTTCCTCAGACCTCTACCTAACTTCCTTTAACACAACATCCTTCAAACGCTCCTTTATTTCTAGAGCTTCGAACTTCTGGAACTCCCTCCCTTCCATCATTCGCCATTCCTCCACTTATAATAGCTTCAAATCACGTCTTTTCGTTTACTTATTAGAAACTCAATCTAATAGTCACATCAATGAAGAAAATATGTTTTAAAATGAAGTATGAATATTCAAAGTATAATATTGATTTGTACAAATTACTTTAGTACCATTGCACTAAATTTGTATAATTGGTTTCAGCATAATTATATTATTTATCAGACAAGATACATTATTTTTCCGTATAATTTATATTTCTTAGCTTTGTCTACCGCATTCTTTTGTTGAATATTTTTTTGTTTTTTCCTAATTTGTTTTTGTAGCTTATTTTCAATTTCGAACCTTAAGATGTAATTTGTTTTTCATGTGATAATTTAAACCTTGTATTATTAATTTTATTAGTTTATGTTGTAATTTAAGTTTTTTTTCAATTCCTTAATTTAATTTAAATTGTATTTCCTTGTCTTTATTATATTTCTAAATTATACATACGGCAGCTAGGCCGCCAATAATTGTTCATTATAATTATTCTTAAGGGGCAATAGCCCCAGAATAAAATTTATTTTCATTTCATTTCATTTCATCTTAAAATTTCGGTATAATTTAAGTCACAAAGGTATTATGAAAATTGTACTGAAAATAAAATTTTGATTTTAGTTTTCATATCCTATGTACCTATGGTACCATTATGGACTCCCAACAAGAATGATACATCTACATATATAACCGGAGTAATTGACGAATATGTCCTATATCCTCACTCCCTCAGGTGTATCAACCTATTGAAAACATATTATACATACATATTTTTAGATTCAAGATAAATTCAATGCTCTACTGAAAAACCAATAAATACCATGTTTTACTTTTTAAACAGGCCACGTGTTTAACGTGATACCAACGTTGTTTTGGTTAGAACTCACTCCCTAGGCATTTAAATGCAAAAAGTGAATATTAGGGAGTGAGGATATCGTGTTATACTTGAACTTAAATTGCTTTAGCGTTTATCTGCTTTTATAAAAATAAATTTCCTGATTTCACCCTCTCATACCATAAAATGTGGGAAATTTCTAGGCATTCAGCACAGCCGGACCATCAACATCAGCCCTAGAGGAACCAACAATTCAATTGCTGCTCGTTAATTTTTTTACTTTTAAACGTACAGCCTACATTTCTTTATTTAATGTTTAAACACTATACCCACCTACTTAGTTATAATGAAAGTTCAGGGAACATTATTTTAATCAAAACGATGTTTTTAATATACTCGTATTTTATTTAATACCTATTGTGATAGTCTTTATTTCGTAGCTTATTTATCATTTACAATCTATTTAGGTTTTATTGTTTAAAAGTTAATAGAACTGTCGTTATTAAGTGCAATTTTATATTATTTTAGTATATTTAAAGTTTAGTTTAAAGGTTTTAAAGTAGATGCGACAGTACTTACCTAAAAGGCTGAAAATGTAATTTATGTATACACGCAAGTTTATAATATACATACCTCGTTAATTTTGCTTTTCTTTTCTTAAATGTAATAGATACGGTATTATCCCCACTCCCTAGATAATAAACTTACTCCCTAGTCGTGGTTTTTCACTCCCTGGATCCAAACTCACTCCCTAGATTTTAATAGTTATTATTTATTTAATATATCTAGAAATATTGCAGATTATGTATGTCCACTTCACACACCTTAGAGAAACAATTTGTGAAAAAAAAAATCAATTTACATGTTTTATACAGTGAACATTTTTTTTTTATTGGAATTGTCCCGAAATATTGAAATCACCCATAGACAATCTATCTGAGGACCTCGAGTATAATATTCTTGGTTTTTTTGTTTTCTCCTTTCCACCCATATTCTTCTCTTATTCCTCTCCACCTCACAAAAGATTTATTTATAGTGGTCAAGTCTTGATCTTATTTTTTATGTTTATCTTTTATAAACATTCATCTACCTTCCAGCATTCCCCCTCTTCTAAAGTCACATATGCTTCTTTCCTGGGCCCATGAATATAATAAAAATGAATATTGAAGGCGATGTACGTATACCCTGTATACCTTGATTACTTTATCCTGTTCTCTAAATTAGAATTTATAAATTTCTCTATTCGTTGGTTATTATCTTACCTCAGGTATTGCTAAGGGATCCAGTATTTCCCCTCTCCTTTCCAATTCCTACATCAATAACCTTCCCTAATGCAATTTATCACTGTTTCTACCATCTCTACGCAGTTGATTCCAAAATATATCTTTCCTTTCCCCCTTGACAGCTATCTACCGCTTTACAATGCCTGGGAAACTTTAAATAAATTGCAACTAAATAAAAACTAGTTAATAACTAACTGAGGTAATTACAGTAGGCTCAATCTCCCTCCTTAATTCTTACTCCCATTACCTTTCCTTAATCTTAAAGGGTCATCCTATCTCTTTCTATTCCTCTGTAAAAAAATCTCGGGATTATTTTTGACCAAACCTGGAAATTTCAGATTGCCCGAATCTCACGCCGTTCGATAGTTCTTCTTAATTACTCCACTAAACTCGTCACCTTCTTCCCCAGTCTACCAGTAAGCTTTTAGTTCCTTCCTTATTATTCCCTTACCTTGACTGGATTACGGTGGCCTCTCGACGGTTCTCGAGGACAGACTGAAGCGAATCATGAACTACTTCGTCAGGTTTGTCATAGATAGTCGCTCACATGTTCCCTACTTCTATTTCCGATTAAATTGGCTTTGTCTTACTTTCCGTTGACAATATTTCCTCGGAACATTCATTTACCTTATTACCAATACTCTTCATCCTACCTATATTTATAATATGCTTTGATTCAGTTCTGCAGTCAATTCAATATTCAAGATCCCGACTTTTTGATCTGTATACCCCATCCCATAGGACTTCTGAATTCCAACGCTCCTTCCTCTTCCGCTCAACTATCCTCTGGAATTCCATTTCTGCTGATATCAAATTAGTGAAATCCCTGAAAACATTTAAATACCGCTTCTTTCAATACCTCATTCTTATCCAAGCTGCTTGCTAACTATTTACCTCTTTAATCAAAAGATATGCTCTTGCATTTCTGGAATCAGAGTCAGATTCAGTTCTTGCATAATTAAGATTCTACTTAATATAAATTTTAGTTTCTCTGAAAATAACATTTAGGCACTTTGATTATTCATGTAACTCTTAGCATTGTGCCAAAAGATTTTATATTTATTTTATTTTTATTATTTTATCTAATTTGTAGTGTTCTCTTTTTTTCATTTTAGTATATTTAACTACCATCTATGTACGTATATATTTTTATTATATTATTATCATTCTTCTTTATTTTTATTTTTATTTTATTATGCCTCTGATCAGATGTATCTGTTTTTATTTTTGTTCTAATTTGTTATTCTTAAGGAACTTTGTCTCAGAGTGATATCATTTTTCTTTTCCATCCTAATCTATTCAGATAGTACTAAAGGTTTTAAGGAATAAAATTATTGTTTCTAATGCAGTAATATATGTTAGCAAAAAATTGAAAGTGACAAAATATATACTCTTAGGATATTTAGCGGGTTATGGATCTTGTCTTTCAGCTAATATTTATGAGGAGAAGTCTTAACTAGGGCAGAATAATCAGTGTAAGCATGTTAGCGATGGTTTTGACGTACGTTTCATCTTGTTCCTTCCTAATCCAGAAGCTATTCCGCTATAAGCAGCTAAGAAGACTGGAACTGACGACTTGTTTTGCGTTGGCGGATTCATGCAAGGGGGGGGGGGTATAAGGCAAAACTTTGAAAAATCTCGTCTTTATTGGGAAAGCTGTAATTATTATAAACTTCTACAAAACATACGTAAGGAAATGTAATATCGAAACAGAGAAGTTGGTTGTATTCAACTCTTCGGATTCATGAATAAAATTTAAGGTACTGATAGTATTCGGAAAATAGGTTTGTAAAGTAAAAAAAAAAATAAAAATAATAATAACAGTAATGAGAATATCAACGGTTTTACAATCTATTTTGTGTCTTCAATTGTTTGGATCCAGAAGATTCTTCCCCGTGAGTGCTTTAATCTAGACCATGAACCGATCGCTATTTTTAAGAAAGTGATTGAGGTCACCCAAATCTCCTACATATTTATCTGTGTCTGCAATTGCCTTCCTAAAGACTTGCGACGTTATCATTTTTAATTTCAATATTTTCAGGGCATTGGAGTGCTTCAGCCAAGTGCCCGACGGCAGAAGAAGCATCGTTTTAGTAATTTTTCTTTTCACTTCAACCGGACTCGAACTCAGGTCAGGGAACATGGCAGATTAGTGCCTACTGCCTACTGAACTACGTCGTCTACCCATATAGTATAAAATACTTTGTTTATTTCAGTTCTTAAAATCTGCCATTGAATTTAATTTTTATAGCTCATATGTCAGATATTTGTTGTTTTTATAATTTGAACAACTCGAAACGCTTGGATTTCCCGTAAAAGGTATTTGGATTTCAGCATAAAAGGTGTATATAAACGCTCTCTTTAAAGATTAAAATTAATACGTCAACTAGTTTTTGAGTTTAGATACAAACATTAAAGAAAAAATTCTTGATGCTCTTTACTTTGTCGCAAATGAACTGATCCACAATGACCTTGATATCCCAAATGTCGCTGATTTGGCACGAACTAGACACCTTATCCTTTTATTATGAACTTAATACACACCCAAATCCACTTGTTTCTCAATTTGCTTCCCATTCCATTCCTGTCAATCCACAGGCGTCTGAAAATAAGATGGCCTCTGGATCTTCTTCTATTGTAGATATTTCATTAGAGTATTAAATTTTTATCATGTCATTATTTTGCAATGTATATTTACTAGATGTAGTTAATAGAACGGTTTTAAATTTCTGTTAATAAAAAAATAAACTATCATATAAGGATATAAGATCCAGTTTAGAGAATGACGTGTGTAACAATTTATGTAACTCTTTTTTTAAAAATCAACTGATTTTATAAATGGGACATATCTTCAAGAATAGCTGTTAAAATATTTTAAAATAATTAAACCTTGATTTTTTTTTCTTTATAATCCTTATCGTAAATTTAGCTGTTCCAACCATCACTTTGTTGAGTGGGTTAGGCCCAGTTGGCATGACTAGCCCATTCGCAACAATGCCCTAGTGATTTGATTTGTTCCTAGATCTGCGAACCAAAGTAGAGCAAATACGTTTTCCATTTCCAAACAGAAGTGGGCGAATAATGAGATAATTGGGAGCAAAGTGACACGCGAGGTGGAAATTGAAATGATACCCAGCCAGAGGCGGGAGCATGATGGTGTTTAGGCGAGGTGGATGAGGTTTTGGCTTATCGGAGAAGGTAGCTCCCTCTGGATTGTGCCTATTAGAATATCATTACAGTTATTAGAGCGGGCCGGGAGCCTAACAAGGCAGGAGCTAGATAAGGAGAGCTGCAATTTGCCCCGGGCAGCTCACGCTACCGTCGCGAGAGACTTGACACGAACAGTAATCATCCATATCCTCCCCGTTCCTCCTCCCTCCTCCACATTGGATCTCCTCATCCCGAGGAGGGTTCAACTCACCCCCCCTCCATTCTTACTCTAAGTTCTAGCAACGACAACCTCCTGATCAAAGGCTATGATATATCCGCAGGCTATATGTGCAGATTGGTATTGATATTGCCATCTATAATTCTATATTCTAGTACTGAATTACCTGCGTGAAAGACTAAGGGGAGGGGGTAGAAACTCTGTAGCATCTCCTCTCTCTTTCTTTCGAATCACCTAAGGACTACGGCATTCAACTTTTTTGCTGGGAATGCGCTTTGATGTTTGCCCAGTACATGCACATTCTCTAGCTTTGTTATTCTTTCCCTCCTTTGTCCAGAAGGCACCTGTCTTCTTACGGGACAGGTTGTCCAAAAACCTCCTTATTCGTAGAATCCACCTGAGGGATGATCGGTCTCTGAAGTAACTTTCAACTATTCCCAGCTCCTGAAAATCCTTGGTCACTTCCACTAACCAAGGTGTCTTAATCTTTTTTCTCTGCCAGTAGGAGAGAATCTGAATGGTCGTTCTTTCAGAATTCATTCTCAAAATGTGCCCGTAGAGGGTAAACTGTATCTTCCTATCCTCGTCCGTGATCTTTTCAATGCAGTTTTAGAGTTCCTGATTGTGCCATTTGTGTATTCACCATCTATTTTGACTGGTCCCATTATCTTTTGTAGAACCTTGATCTCTAGCTTTTTCGTTAGACCTTTCCTGTTGAGGGTCAGACACCCAGATCTATACAGAGCTTCAAGGCAGATGACAGCAAGATGTCTAAGTTTGGTATTGCGTTAGAGACACCACTTGTAAATATTCTTGGTCAGATTGTATGCCTGTTCTAACTTAGTAATTTGGGTTGTTAGTGCTACCCGTTCTGAGACAGCACCTCTCTCATTACCTTCTCCTAACTTTTTTTTTTTGTCCGTCAGATCTGAAACCTGTATTCTTCGGTGGCCTAATAAACTAACAATATACAAATATTAACAGAATTTCATACGTTTTTCAGAATTCTTTTTGTCAAGTCGAAAGTTAAGATGTTTACTTTTCTCAATCATTACTGTCCATGCGCTAAAGATGAAATATCAACCCTTTGTCGGGTACTATACTAACCATACTAACATTCTAACGGACGGCAGTTAACTATTTTCATAGATGAAAGGAAATGGAAATTCTCGTTGGATATTTCAGTAGAAGTTACTTTACCTTCTAAGAGAGTAATAAAATAAATCTCAGTTGTTCAGTGTACTGGGAAGAGAAAAATTGTGACCTGTCGTCCGTAATAAGTCAAGCGCCTGATGAAGTAACAAAATGAAAATTGAAATTGAAGCTTTTTCATTCAAGTGTATATTAACATTTATCTATGCATCTGCTGATACAAAACAAATGTTCACTAGTTATTTATAATTGTAGGTTGCCTTAGAAAATCCATTTTTCTATTTAATTCTTGAAGGAAGGCTAAACCGTTACTTATTTATAACCCAATTATATATTTCCTTTTTAAATACATAATTAAAGTACGTGGGGCTGCTTACATGTCATAGAAGACAGGTCATAATATAATTATTGCTTATTAATAATTAACAATAATTACGTAAACAATAATATGATATATGTTCATAATATATGTTTTAATGTGTCATAGCTTAATTAATTTGAAAAATTGCATGAGTAATAGGAAAAAGCAATAAAGCAAAAGATTTCTTGTTTGTTAAATTATAAAAGGTTTTTTTTTTTAATTTATACTTTTTTCAATTATAAATGAACAATCTTATAATGATGATCCTATAGTTGACTGTTGTATGTAATGTAAGTGAAGAAATGATCAGGGTTGCAGACAAGTAAATTTTTACTAAGAATTTTTTATTAAGTAATTAATTTTAATTTCAGTAATTTCTATTTAAATAAAAAAAAACAATTAAAATTAAATCATTTTTAAAAATTAAATAAAAAAAAATTAAGATTAAATTTTAATTTAATTTAAGTAAGTATATAAATGTAAAGTAATAATTAGTAAAAAATTATTAAGTAATAATTACTAAAGTAATTTTTTTTTTACTTCACTGCACCCCTAAAAAGTCATATAATTCAAGATGATAAAATCTTCACTAAGCAGCCCGGTGGTATTCCAAAAATTATTGCGCCTGTCGGAAATTTAATTTAGTGCTATCACATAGTTCACTCTATAAAACAATAGCTTTAGGCTGACTTTCCAGATTGCTTACCCAGGCGTGTATAGACATGTCTCCTTTCTTATATTTTCAAAATTGATTTACATAATCTATATATATATATATATATATATATATATATATATATATATATATATATATATATATATATATATATGTTAAAGGTTTTCTTCGTAGCTTGCAGCTAATTCATAGAAAGCTAATTAAGAAGGCCAGAAGAATGCTGTAAACTTCAAAAGGATTTCCAATGTCTTTACTCCTTGTTAATTAATCTGAGAAGTCCTCAGTATCGCTAGGCCGATAAGGAGATAAGGAGATTACTCATGTCGTCGGGTCCGTTATGCAGAAATAATTTTAATTAAAGCGAGCCTGAGGGTTGTTATCTGGTGAAGGGGCACACAAGGCGGCACTTCTATGCTTTGCTGAACTGGCGTAAAGATGGACCGAGCGATACAGCAGCTGTACTGGGTGGAGTTGACAGGGATAAGGGAGGGGAAAGGTCATTACCAGCGCCAACGTAGTTTCCTAGAAGAGTTAAAATGTATCAAAAGCAAAATAAGAAAAGTCGTGGTTTTCCTGGTACCTGAAAGATATTAGTTGACGGTCAAGTGCTCTTATGTTGGCGTTTGGTTAAATGGAGTCCCTTACACTTCATGTTCCCTCATATTTCTTGGGATTTTCAGTCAAGTAGATTTGTAGTTACTTATTTTTCATACCACTCGGAATGGACTACAAACGCCTTTACCCACTTAAAAATGACTATTTATTATGACTATCATTCAGACTCTTGTATAAAAGATAAATTTAAAAACTTAATAAACCATACTTTTTAATATTAGGATTTTCGAAAATATCAAAGATATCAAGTAGTATAACTAAACAAAAAATATAAATTAATTTATAGAATGAATTGTTAAAAAAATAAATAACTCAGTTTAGATCAAAGATTAATGCAAGGAAACATGATCTAAGTTCAGATAGGTATATATATATATATATATATATATATATATATATATATATATATATATATATATATATATATATATATATATATATATATATATATATATATATAATTTTAAAGTAAGGTTGAACTCGCAGCAGAACGACAATCATAGCGATGCAAATGGACAAGATTTAAGTACTTACTTTAAAATATACTCCCTATTGATCACAAGAGTGATTAGACCCTTTTGGATATACCGAGTTGATCTATGGAGATCTATTAACCCTTAAAATTCTTGTTGTATCTAATCTTTACAATTCGAATTCCTTCATAAGATCTTTTATGCTCCTTAATTTGTCACAAGTAAACTTATCTATCCATTAGGATTGATGAATTAAATGCCACTTCTATTGAGATTACTTTATTTGAAAACTAGTTTCGAATGCTAAACATTCATCTTCAGTTCTAAAACATACAATAAAATTTTCAACACATCAGTACTATGTTACATAGATTAAATATACTAAGGTTTTTAAAAAGATAAGACAAGAAATCAAGCATAGGCACACACCTTCGAGGTAACTAAAACACTGAATTTGTGAGAAGTAAAAAGGGGGGGGGCAGGTAGGTTAAGTTTTAGATTTACAACGGGGTTTCCCTTATGACTCATTGGGTTTTTTTTTTTTTTTTCGTTCCTATGGGAAATAAATTTAAAATGGGGCTATTGGATATGTTAATCTGATCATTTAAACAAAAATCTGGATCGGTTTGAAACGATTTTATTATTTCTAGTGATTCAAAAGTATTTAATTTTAGGCTATTTTCTACTTGATGCAATATTTTTTAAATATATTAATATATATGTTTATATATTAATAAAGCTACCCCTAAAAAATATATTTTGATACCATACTACGGTCCAATATCCGTTAAAGTCGGGAAAGAATTAAAAAAATTAGGTTTAAACCCTGCATTTAAAATAGATAAGCCATTGTCATCATACTTCCCTTCACCGAAGGACAAAATAGACCCTTTCCAAAAAAGCGGCGTATACGAATTAAAATGTAATGACTGTGAAGCAAAATACACGGGAAAAACCGGACGATCAGTAAATCAAAGAGTAAATGAACATATAAGAGCATACACTAATAAGACCCAAAATTCCAATTTCGCTATCCATCTAAATGAAAATAACCACAAATTTAATAAAGACTCGGGAGTAAAAATATTACATCAAGTAGAAAATAGCCTAAAATTAAATACTTTTGAATCACTAGAAATAATAAAATCGTTTCAAACCGATCCAGATTTTTGTTTAAATGATCAGATTAACATATCCAATAGCCCCATTTTAAATTTATTTCCCATAGGAACGAAAAAACCCAATGAGTCATAAGGGAAACCCCGTTGTAAATCTAAAACTTAACCTACCTGCCCCCCCCCCTTTTACTTCTCACAAATTCAGTGTTTTAGTTACCTCGAAGGTGAGTGCCTATGCTTGATTTCTTGTCTTATCTTTTTAAAAACCTTAGTATATTTAATCTATGTAACATAGTACTGATGTGTTGAAAATTTTATTGTATGTTTTAGAACTGAAGATGAATGTTTAGCATTCGAAACTAGTTTTCAAATAAAATAATCTCAATAGAAGTGGCATTTAATTCATCAATCCTAATTGTATTGATCCTTCTATATCATCATGCGTACCTCAAGTGAAGTTATCTATCCATAACGATCAAAATGCCTATTACATTTCAGATTTTGCCCAAACGAGATACCCATCCTTCCATGACACAAGCTAGATTCCCACTCGAATCCAGCTTGCTTCTCACTCGATTCCCGATAACCCACCGAAGAATCTAAAAAGAGGCGACTTTCTAATTTAAAACATCGAGATAAGGCTTTTTTTATTGAAATGTTAATTTTATTTATTTTTTATATGGATATGTCTTTTGGCTGGGGTTCCTTAGTTTTTCTTTTGTAACGTAAAGTTCCGTTTCATAGGTCTGACAACAAATGATACTTATTAATTGGAGCATAACTCTCAAGTATCATTTGTTCCAATGGAACAAATTTCTTCAAGCAATAATAAGCGCAATAGAATATCAAGAACACTCAATTTAAAAACAATAGACTTTGTAGAGCCCCACACATATGACACTTCAGAAGAAACAATAAAGGTACGCGTCAGCAGTACGCATCAGACGCTCGGCTACAGACGTTGGCGTCAGTCGCATGTTATAAAACGTACCTTAAAGCGTCTTCCTGACAACCTAGAAATGTAATAAATTTCAACCTTTTTGGAATTTAAATTTGGTTCTGCTTGGACCGAAAATTTGACTACAGTATTCTTATCAGAAGAAGTAGATATAAAAGCAGTAGATTATAGATGGAAATATCTATTATTATCTATGGTTTCTCCCAGTAGGGAGAAATTGATTTCAGGAGATTATATTTATTCAACGTATTCTTCACAGCTCACAATCAGTATATTTGTGTGGTGTGTGTCCATGTGAGTCTTAGTGAAAAGTTTAGACGATGTCGGATGTTCAATGTCGACCGTTATTGCTGATTGGATACACACGTTTTAAGGTACGTTTCCTATGAGGCGTCTGACACCAGCGTGCTATACTACTACTATGAAATTTAATGCAATCCTAATCTTAATCTTAGAAGCGTCACTGAACGCTAGCGTCATTTGCTTTCTTGGAAACGTATCTTTGGTATATTCTTATAGAAGACCAGGACATCAACTGACAACTGGCATTTAACTTATTAATCCTCATCTTTCTCCCTGAAACAGGTTCAAAATAAATAATTCAATGTTAGCTGGAATTGGAAACAATTGAGGTAATGCTCCAGGTGGCAAGAACGGCAAAGCGGTTTCAGGTTACAGTCGGAAGGTTATTACTAGCGACAGCCGATCCCTGGAGATCTACGCCTCTACAGGTATTGACCTGAATCTATATCCCTATTACTGGCCTATCATATATCGCTTACAGTATTACCATCATTGTGCTCTAAACGTATAGTTAATATATCTGATAATTACGGGCATTATAACATTTTCTGATATATTATTAGGCAGAAAATAATTCAAAAATTGAATAAAAATGTTAAATAATAAAAGTATTATAAGTTGTAATACATTAATGTATTCATTTGGCTTTGAATCGGAAATACATCCTTGATTGGAATCTTGAACATTTTCAATATCGTCACCTATTTTGTGGTCCTATTTATATTTATGAAGCCTGGCAGTCTTGTTTTAAACTTTAAATGAAATAGATTTGAGTAAAACCTAAGATGAAGTATTAACCATTTCTAGTCTGTTTATCTAATTATTTTTGTCACTATCCCACTCCTTTTTTTGTTACACACAGTTCGCCGATTACTTCATGAAGATCTTCCGCTTTCCTTAGTTGAATATCAACAGGTTTGATTACATATCTCATAAATCTTGTGTATTAATGAATATTATAACTTCTAAAATAGTCTAATATTAAATATTATATATATTATTAGAAAATAATAAAATCGTTTTAAAAATCCAAATATTTTTTTACATCAAAATATTTCCAGCAGTCCCATTTGTAATTCGATTGATTGGATCTTAAGGCTGCCTTCGACTCGGTCCCGCGTCAAGAAATATTGAATGCACTTTCTGAAAAAAATGTCCCAAGAGACCTAATTTATGCCATTAAATTGGTTTATACAAATTCAAAAGGAGTTGTAAGGATTGATGCAGTAAAATCTATTTCTATTCCCATTGTTAGAGGAGTTAAACAGGGGGATAGCCTGAGTCACTCTTATTTATTGTATTTGTGGATAAAATCCATAAAGTGTTTAAAAGGCGAACGGCTCTAGCAGTTATTGGTAAATGTACGCAGATGATATCGTTATCATTTGTGAAACGGAAGATAAGCTGCAGCAGGTCCTACTGGAATGGCAAGAGCAACTTAGGGGAAAAGGGTCTCTGTCAGCGTCTCTAAGAGTAAGATACTGATCGTGTCCCGAGATGAGGAGGAGACAATGGAGGTAAAGTTTAACGGTGAGGTTCTTGAAGTAGTAGAGAACTTTCTTTACTTGGAAACTAACATGAACAGACAAGGCAGGTTAGACGAGGAAATTGGTAATAAGATTGTGAGAGCCATCCAAATCTATTATAGTATATGTAACAGCATTTTTGGCCAGCGAGATGAGTGGCAGGAAACGAAGCTCCGTATTTACAAATCAATATACCTCTCTAAGCAGATTAGTAAAATAATTGGAGCCGAAATGAAATACCTACGTAGGGTCGCAGGAAAAACCAGAAGAGACCGCATAAGAAACGAGAGAAATTTAAAAATCGCCGCACTAAAAACCACCCTAGAGAAACGACAGCTCAAGTGGTCACATATGTAGGATGCATGAGGACCGAGAGCCTAGAAAAGTGATGGAAGCTCGACCCACTGGCTAGAGACCACGCGGAAGGCCTAGGATTTTATCTGAGCAGTATATCCAGAGGATAGGAGGAAGAACTGTCCAATAACTGAAGAAGCTCTGCTGGGACCGTGAGCTCTGGAAGCGTAGGATTGAGGCCCCTTCACGCTAGTAATGGGACAGGGAGGATGACAAAGAAGAATAAAATGAAGAAGAAATATATATACATATATTACCTTTTATAAATATTATTATCTTTGTTTGAAATTAAGATAGCCAGACTATTATACATCCTTATTATACATGTTTCTCTTCTTAGGGGACAATATGTCCCAGAATAATGATTATTTTTTCATTTATATTCATTACAACTGTTAAATGTGTGGGAAAATGCAGACATCTTACATTTTTAAATTAATATTTATAATCCATATATTAAATTTCTGATTATTGAATTTTTGGGTGTTATTAGAGTTGATTAATTTTTAATATTTGGAACGTTTTCGAAAAAAAACAACTTCAGTAGAAGTAGCCAATAATTCATCAATGTATTACTGTATTGATCTTACTTTACCATCATGTGTAGATCAAATGAACATTTTAGTTAGTTGCTAGATATTTTGAGAACCAATGAACGTCATCCTTAGTTCATTATAGTCCATTTTTGTCATATTTATTAAAATTTACAACTGAATACGTTAGTGAAATAAAATAAAAACACATCTAGTAAATGTGAAGAAAATCTTTATAGCAACATTCCATATGCTTGTGAAGCGACTAGCAATTGGTAGTACTTCAATGAAAGGTCTATATTAGGTCATCTGGAGTAGAATGGCAGGCAAGTTGAGATACTAGTGGATTTTAATGGTTATTGAGTTTTATATGAAAGGACAGGTATCTGTTTTGGGATGAATCAGCAACATATGGTACATTAAAATCTTTATGGATATGTTTTGTTATGACACATTAAGAGGAATTTATGGTTTTACGACACGTGATGATTTGGATGGTTCATTGGAGTCCCAAAGTTCAACACCCTGATGAGTAAATGAGCCTTTTGTTATAATTAGAATCATTTAAACGTTTGAAATGTTGATTCCAAGTAAGACCTTTAAAAATTACAATTTTTAACCTTTAAAAAAAATCTTGTGCTCTAATACCCTACCTTGCTGTGTCACTAATGAAACATAAGTTCAATGATTCAAAACATTTTATTTTTTAACGTTTCTCCATTCTAAACATCGATAAAAAAAAATAAATTATAGTAACAAAATTTTATTGTTGATACAGATTTCCGCTCGGAGTGATTTTAGCCTCGAGTTCGTTCCCGAGTGTAACAATAATTCCCGAAACCTGAGCAAATGAAGGTGTTAGGCGTATCTTTGTGCTCCGAGTCGTTGGTTTCCAGGAGAGTGGAGCGTGAAAAGGCGTAAATTGAAAAATTCTTGCCGCTCTTCTGGTATGACGGAGTCGGAATGTTTGTGATTATTTTAGCTCCACCGGCTCAGATAGGCTATGCCTGTCCCTCATCCGGATTTATCCTGTTTATTTAACTCTGGTGCATTATTTTGTAATTTACTAATTGACATGTTTGTGCTTGCTTTGTCATTGGGAAATTTCAATTCGTAGTTATTATGCATGATACAGGATATTGTACAGATGACATACTGTTATTATAAAAGAGCATTGCTCTGTTACTGTCTCAATAATGCAATTACCATGCCCACAATCAATAATATATATAAATTTATATATGTAAAAAGTAAATTTTAATCATATGTGAAAACAATTAAAACATTATAATACCAAAAAAATAAAATAAAAATAAAAAATGAAATTAATGAGTCTAAGACGAAATACCTTTGATCATTTCACATACCTAGGCACTGATATTAATTCTGCTAACAAGATCAATAATAGGATGAAGAAAAGAATGATGAATGGCAATTAAGCGTACTTTGGTCTCATAAACTTGATAAAATCGACTTTACTCTCGAATTGCATCAAATTAAAGATGTATAAATCGCTAATAAGACCAGTTTCGAATGCTAAACATTCATCTTCAGTTCTAAAACATACAAAAAATTTTTCAACACATCAGTACTATGTTACATAGATTATATATACTAAAGTTTTTAAAAAGGTAAAACAAGAAATCAAGCATAGGCACTCACCTTTGAGGTAACTAAAACACTGAATTTGTGAGAAGTAAAAGTGGGCAGGTAGGTTAAGTTTTAGATTTACAACGGGGTTTCCCTTATGACTCATTGGGTTTTTCCATTCCTATGGGAAACAAATTTAAAATGTGGCTATTGGATATGTTAATCTGATCATTTAAACAAAAATTTGGATCGGTTTTAAAACGATTTTATTATTTCTAGTGATTCAAAAGTATTTAATTTTGGGCTATTTTCTACTCGATGTAATATTTTTACTCCCGAGTTTTTATTAAATTTGTGGTTATTTAATAAAGACTCGGGAGTAAAAATTTTACATCGAGTAGAAAATAGCCTAAAATTAAATACTTTTGAATCACTAGAAATAATAAAATCTTTTAAACCGATCCAGATTTTTGTTTAAATGATCAGATTAACATATCCAATAGCCCCATTTTAAATTTGTTTCCCATAGGAATGGAAAAACCCAATGAGTCATAAGGAAACCCCGTTGTAAATCTAAAACTTAACCTACCTGCCCCCTTTTACCTCTCACAAATTCAGTGTTTTAGTTACCTCGAAGGTGAGTGCCAATGCTTGATTTCTTGTCTTATCTTTTTAAAAAACTTTAGTATATATAATCTATGTAACATAGTACTGATGTGTTGAAAAATTGTTTGTATGTTTTAGAACTGAAGATGAATGTTTAGCATTCGAAACTAGTTTTCAAATAAAATAATCTCAATAGAAGTGGCATTTAATTCATCAATCATAATTGTATTGATCCTTCTATATCATCATGCGTACCTCAAGTGCTAATAAGACCCATATTATGTACGGTGCAGGAGCTTGGACATTCAAGAAAGTTAACCATCAAGCTCTTCAAGTCTTTATGATGAAGATAATGAGGCGAATATATGCTTCAATCTGCGAAAAAGGCGTTTGACGCATAAGGAGTTATCAATAACTGGACGAAGTAATCGAACATGCTGATATTGCGCGGTTTATAAAATAAAAAACAATAAGCTGGCTTGGATACATCGAAAGGATGACCAGTGACAGAATGGTGAAGAGGAATATGAGAGAGAGCTTCCCAGGAAAAAAAATAACATGACGCTCTAGAAAATCCTGGCTAAAGGATGTTGAGGAGGACTTGGGGTTTCCGACTACAGGGATAGCGAATGGTAAGAGAGGCCAAGGTTCACCCAGGACAGAAGAAGAAGAAGAAGAATATAAAAATAATTTTATTAATAGTAACGAAAAATGAAAAAAAAAATAAAATAAAAAAAAATAAATATTTTGCTACTGAAGAAATTTTTTAAATCACATTAATGAAATTATTAATTGCTATTAATTAATTATTATATAAATATAAAAATCTGAATAAAATATTATTAGCCCATAAAGACCAACTTTTGCCGTAGTGACTGGCTGAAAACCACTATAAAAATGAATTGTCTTCACAACGAAAAGTAATCACAGGATTAAAAGTAGTTTTCTAGGGGATAAGCAATAAGGATTTACTTACTTATATGGTTCTAATATAATTTTTTTCACTGAATCTTAGAGTGTTTTTCAGAGACCCAACAAGAATTTCTAATATAAAATAAATGATAAATGGTAGACTGTAAGACTGTGATTCTTAAGGCCTGTAAGTTTGAGTGAGGTAAGTTCAAGTCTTCAATAGGACTGTGTTATAAGTTGCAGCGTGACTCTAAACTGAGTGTCATTGATTAAGTTTTGTTGGAACCATTTATTTTTATTTATGTTTAAGGAAAACTCAAATATTTATACAAAATCTCTTCTATTTATTAAAATATCAATGATCTTATGTTTTATTTTTAATGAGACAGATACTATGTATTAACTAATGAAACGAATAAATAACATAGAATGGTAAATAGCCTTGTTTATCTTCGCCATGTAAAACAAATAAGGACGTTTAAAATCTGTAGGGCCATAATATGGAAGACTAGTGAAGATGGATGCGAAAAAGCAGGGGGTTACAAGCAATCCCTCCTCCCAGCTTCCGAACCATCATTCGTTTTCATTAGTTCTTCTTTAGCGCTAGTCCATCCTTCATTCTTCAAGGATAATTAAATTCTTTTATAAAATAATTCGAATCTTCCACTGCGTTCAAACCTATTTAAAACTTTTTATCTTTATTCTATTTGAATTGAATTTATAATGTGGAATTAGTAATTGTTAGCACCTTCTTGCCCTTATCGAATAATTACTGACTTCAACATCAATAACTGCAAGTGGTCAAATATTCTTTTATGCTCATTAATGTTTTTATTATTGACTCGCAATCAACTATATTTCATAAAATGAACCTTGGAGGGAAGAATTTATAAAAAATAAAGAAAATTTATTTAATATTTCATCTGGGATACGTCCTTGATTAATATAATAATTAATTAATTTATATTTTTTAACGTCATAATTAGGTTTTAAAACTCTTAAATCGCATGAAGTTTAATACACCAATTCATAATTCATCTTCAATATATTTATTTATTAAAGATATATTTCGAAACAAAAATAAAATGTCCTGAAGTGGATTAAATATTATATGAATATTGTGTTGATAAAAATAATGAAATTGATTTTGCTCTTCTTTGTATATTTAATCTGAAGACTTTTATACCTAAGTGTAACGCTTTTATACTTACAGGAAAAAAAAAATTCCTTTAGTTTTTTATTAAAGAGTTCCGTATCGTAGGTCATTTATTCATCAAGTTATTTTTTTTAAATACAACTTACCTTGACTATCTACTTCAATTTATATATACAAAGTTATTCAATATTTATAATAATATTTATTCAATGATCCCATGAACTATACCACAGATATAAATATTAAACAAATATTTTTAGGTGGATAATCTACACTGGGTATTTGTGGGATAAATGGATTAAGCTTCAGGATTGATGGATCACAGTGTTTTTAAAAACAAATAAAGTTTAATGCGTTGAAAATCCAATGGAGGAACAAGCAATATGTATATTTAATATAAATATTTCATACATAGTTACAAATAATAAGGACTAACCTTAATAAAGGTTAAAATAAACAAGTTTATCAATTCATACAAAGGTTAAAATGTTAAATCTAAGAAATAAAACGGTAAATTAGTTGCTCTACATTTTATAAATGTATAAGTATTCAAGGGCATTAACAAGATGCTGAGTAAAAACTGAAGGAGTGAGAAAGGATTAGATTCTGATAGGCGAACAATTAATTACTTTGTAGTCTTCCCAAATTCAGACCCCCCTAATATTATTCTAAGACCTATGCCGGAGAAGGTTAAAAAATAAAAAATAAGGTAATAGGGAAAAGAATAAGGTATTCCTATTTAAAATTTAAATACATGAAAACTTCAGACCCTTCAACCAGCAGTCCTTTACTGTTCAGGAAGAAAAGAAACAATTTTTAAGTTAATGTGAGGAGGAAAAACGGATATAGTGCAGAGTATGCAATTAGAAATCAATATAAAAATGTTAAAAAATTTGAAGATTAAAATTTCAAACCGAATGGACCAACTAATCCAAACTTGAAGTACTAATATTAAATTTAAAATTTCTTATTTTCAGATACTGTTTCGAAGTTTTTTTAAGAAAAGCCAAAGAGTTATAATTACGCTGTTTTTTTATTTTTTATAAAAGTTGAACTACACGCTAGTTTTTTTTAGTATAGTATTGTAGGAAAATATCCCCGTGTGAACATATTCCTTATAGACTGTATGAAAAATTGTAGCTATACAACAAGAGGAGGTCAACCATGGATTAAATTACAAAAGTCATGGTCAAGCGGCTCGATATCTGAGGCAACTCAACAAGAAAAACAAGTCAAGGTAAAATTTTATTATTCTGTTATAAAAGTTTGCTTTAATAATATTTTTATGGGCACAATGAGAAGCACTCAGCAGTTATTCCAAAGAAATTCGGATAGCAAATTTTATTCTCGGTACGAAGTTCGTACAACAAATTTTCTTCAGTATTAAATTCCGAAGCATAATCCACTGTTTTTTTTCCCAAACATCTTATCATTCTTCTGGCCTCTACTTTTTTGTGGATAACTTTATAACCAAACAAGCAATGCATAAATTCTAAAATTAGTAGCGCTACCGTCTACAAGACTAGACGAATGTACTTCTAGTTTTGTTTCCTCATGGTATCGTCCTCAGAAAATGTAAATTCAACATTTATAAAATGTTTACCTTCTTCCCAGGAAGTCTCGTATTTAATATAAATTATTCCAGAATCATTATTTAAGTAAATAAAGTTTTCAGGTAATATTTTATTAAAAAAAAAACAAAATAAGAAGACAAAGAGCTTTTAAATGAAGCTTTTAAGAATGGTAACGAGGAAAAATGGTTTGATGATTGAAAACATGATATCTCATTACTGTTTTATAATGGAATGAAAGACTTTCAATAAGGAAAAAAAGTTACATCATTTTTTTTTTTTTTTACATAAGAGATTTTTTCATAACAAAAAATGTTCGTACAACAAAGTTAATTTTTGAAATATATAAGAAAAACGACATGAAGGTATTACACGTTCGTTATTCCTCTTAATTAATTTTTCTTAACTCTTCTCTTAACTCTTTTTAGGAACTCTTCTGTCCTTAAAATTGTGTAAAAGAAAAAAAACTTGTTTTCTTCGCTGTTTTTATTTATTATAAGAAAAAAGTTTATTAAAAAATCATATTTTAATTAATTAATTATTTATTTATTTATTACAGCTATAGTAGGGTTACAAAGGATTACAAAGGATCAATAACCTTTGTTGTCTGTATTCCGCACTTTTTAGCCGCTTAACTCCCAACCGTCTCAGGTCCTCCTCCACATCATCCAACCACCTCTGTCTCGGTCTCCCTATCCTACTCTTTCCCCTCTCTTTCTGTCCTGAAATTTCATCGCCACCTGTTAGCATGTCCCTTGTACTATCACTTAAGGTTGTCTAATGTAGGCTAGAATAATAATTGTCAAATGTTTTGAAGCTTAAAGAACCCTTTCCTAGTTATAAAAATATAGAGTTTACGGGAAAATAATATATAGACGAGAATTTACATTATCGTTTTTTTCATAACTATGGTTACTAGTCATTCTCTCTTCTTAACTACTAGTCACAACCCTTCATACAATCTATGTAACAAAATGGCAATGTTTTGGATTCTTTTTATAGTTTTTGAATGTTTACTCTACGAAAATCGTCTTGAAATAAAAAAAATCCAATAAAAGAGACTAAAAATTCAACAATACTAATTCTAACGCTTATCCGTCTATCCTATTAGTTGCTTATAGATAAACCTTTTCTGTACGCATCAATAAAACTTAGGAACACCAAATCCAGTAAGTGGTATAACTAACGCTCTATGAAGATGTTGGAACGATAATGCCACAAAATCGTTTAAGCATAACAATATTATAAATAAATTGAGTTTGAAAACATTTTTGGCTAACCAAAGTATTAAAACTACGAAAAAATAGCTTTTGTTGAAACAAATAACATAAAAAATATGAATAAGAACACAGAATAAAACAAAAAAACCATTACAGCTACGATTGATAACTATATTACTGGTTTATGTATCACAAATCTTGTCTAAATAGATCGTTTTAAAGATTAATTTTAGAAACTTTCTATATTTCTCCCTCTCTCTCTCTCTCTCTCTCTCTCTCTCACTCTCTCTCTCTCTCTAAAAACCACTATTTTGGCCACATTTCGAGACTGCATTGTTTTCATAATCATGCCCAACAGTAAAAAAAACATGTTACAATAAAATTATATAATTTATACATACTATTTCGAAACATTGAGTTAGCCACAATGTAAATATATAAAACATGCTGGGAATAATTAACTACATATAATAAAAAAATATGGAGAAGTAAGAAACTACTTACATTGTTACTGGTGGATATGCTATTGGTATCTACTACTAACTTATAACAATTCAAAGCACAACTGACCAGGGTAATTTTCTAAAAAAAAAAAAGGTAAAGGTTGAGAGGACTGGTTTTTCCAAAACTTGTGGTATTCCCAGATACAGGTACAAAAAGGATTTCCGTATTTCTGTGTGATATATGAATGTATAAATGATTAATATAATGTATATTAATGTAAATGTATATTATTGGTCTGAATGTATTAAATTGGAATAACATGTGTTGAAATTTAGAACGTTTGATTTTTAAATTTTTCTGTGCTTATCATTTCTTTAATATTCGGGGTAAAATTATTTTGTTAATGGTCAATAATATTTGGGGAATCAAATTTAAAAGAACGTTTTATTTGCATGTAATGTGTGGTGAGAACTGTTTGGTCTGGTTTATTCGGGTTTTTAGTTATAGACGTGATAGATAAACACGTTATTTGAGATATTGCTTTAATGTACCGAAATAAGAAATAAGACTTGCTAGAGCAATCTTTGCACGGCATTTCGTAAACGATATTAGAATGTAATTCCTGTTTCATTTGTCTGTATCCTTGGTTTTGGTAAATAATTTTCTATGGTGTACTTATTTTTGAATTTGACAATGTAGTCGGTTTTATGGTTATTTGTGAGTGTTTTTCTGAGTCTTTCTGGTAGTGTTTGTTTGTATGGAATAGTTAAATATCTTTTATTGTTAATTTTATGTTGTTTCTGTTGAGTATTTGTT
This sequence comes from Euschistus heros, assembly GCA_003667255.2. Taxonomy (NCBI): domain Eukaryota; kingdom Metazoa; phylum Arthropoda; class Insecta; order Hemiptera; family Pentatomidae; genus Euschistus; species Euschistus heros. Next base: position 1,345,491 of record RCWM02000234.1, read on the forward strand.
TGTTTTAGTAGATTGCAAATGAGTCTATTTGGGTATCCATTTATTAAAAGAAGGTCTACTACTTTATTTTCCATGGTTTTTTAAATATTTTTCTGTGGGTACTTTTTTTGCAATTTTGATTTATAACTTCCGGGGCATCGGCTAGTACAATGTAAATATCTTCCGGAAATGTATTGGTTTTCTTCTAGCAGGTAAAAACGTCGCCAAAATAATTGTTTTTATTGATTGACCTTATTAAAAACCTTATTAAACATTTAATAGAAACAGTTAAGCAGTATATATTTATATACATATATATAGAGAGAGAGAGATGAAGAGAAAGAGAGAGAGTGAGAGAGAAAGAGAGAGAGAAAGAGAGAGAGAGAGAGAGAGAGAGAGAATGAGAGAGAGAGAGAGAGAGAGAGAGAGAGAGAGAGATTGAGAGAGAGAGAGAGAGAGAGAGAGAGAGAGAGAGAGAGAGAGAGAGAGAGAGAGAGAGAGAGAGAGAGAGAGAGAGAGAGAGAGAGAGAGAGAGAGAGAGAGAGAGAGAGAGAGAGAGAGAGAGAGAGAGAGAGAGAGAGAGAGAGAGAGAGAGAGAGAGAGAGAGAGAGAGAGAGAGAGAGAATAAATAAAAGAATAAAAAATAAAGAATAAAAGAAGAATAAAATCTGCTCATTCAGCATATCTTATATAAGTATAAAGTTTCTATCATGTTTGGAAATCTTTAAATTGTCTTCTTGAAAACTTCTGTAGATAATCATGCGATTTTATTTGAACAAAAGGGAGTTGTTATTTGAATATCCAGTAGGGCCGACAAAAGGGCAGGTACTGGAACCCTATCCCGAAGGTGAATAATTGACTGGAGAAGCTGCCCTTCCTTGAGCCTGTCATTAAATGGGAAACACTCCAGAGGAATTCTAGATCAAGGAGTGAGCCAAGACCCTCAACTTCCACCTCTATCCGCTCCTAATCCACTGGCTATATTTATTACAAGGTAGACAACTATAGGAAATGGAGGTCTTACGTTCAATTCATAAATCATTATTTTATTGAATTATAAAGTTGAGAAGATCCTAAATAAAAAAGAGGTTTAACAAAACTGTATCTGCAGTTTAAAAAAATATTCCACTGATATAATTTAATCGGAAACATATAAATTTAGCGTTGGATCGTGTAACAAAAAAGTATATTTTTAATTTTTAAAAAAAAGAAAATATATTATATTTTTGTCTAATTATTTCTAATAAAATCAACAGTCTTTAACCGTCATCTTAGGCTAAACATAATTTCAAAATTATTCTTAGAACCTACATTTTATTTTGATTTTGATTTATTTTTTAGTTATCTGAGCTTACAAATTTCTTAAAGGGTCTGGGGTAGGAACGGTACAATTTAACAACTATATGGTTACAGTATAAAAATATGGTGTGCATTAAAACAGTAGATTAAACATACATCAAACGAAATAAAATTGGAAAAATCGAAAACCTTACATATCTGATATGTCCCACAAGAAATTCTTGTTAATCAAAATCAATCACAAATAAAATTTTTAATAATAAAGAATTATCTTTCTTTAACCTAGATTTAAATGCTCAAGTATTTTCTCTAGGAATCATTACCTAGTCATGAGCCTGATGTTTCACTAAACAGAAGATTGATTTTTAAAGTAGTCACATCCAATAATTAGCTTTGTGGTCCAAACATAAGTTTCCAATTCAATCTGCTTTCTGTTCAGCAGATTGGAATTGCTCAAGCTGTCATGCTTTAGAAAATATAGACAAATTTTTGTCAAAGAGAAGTAATATCTTGAAAAAAAAAATTAAAAATATAATAATAGGAACAGTTAGTATAAGACTTTATTCACAATTTATATCGCTTATTTGGTGAAACAAAGACGTGACTAAGAAGTTGGGTAAAAAAATGTTTCTACTATTATTACGCCAGAAGTGCTCCCAATAGCTTAATACATTAGTAGAAATATCGACTGAATTGTAGTCTGGCCGACTAGTTTATATGAATATTAAAAATTTAGGTTGGAATGTACTTTATTTCAATTTCTCCCTTCTCCTGTAAAATTAATTTTTTACAGTTGCGCCTTTGTTCTAACGGATAAGCGGTAAGGAATTGTTTGTTGCAAATGGTGCCCAGAATATCGATTCCCGAAGTTGCTACAGCCTTATGCTGAGTATTATATTAGCCAAACAATAAACCACTAATGTTTACATATAAAAGCAATCCCACACAGCAGTTGTCTATCAGCAATATATCTAATTTCCTGCTAAGCCCTTGATGTTGGATTTCCTCATGGAAAGCAATATCTGTAAATATGGATTGTGCATTATCATATGCATAGCAGATGCCTCATATTTACATATGGCTAATATTGCCTACTAATTTAACATAGGTAATGTATATTGATATAGGAAATAATTACCAGGGATCATGAAATGATCGATCTTAACTTTAAAATATATGAGAATTGTTTTCATACAAAAAAAATTTTCATATGAAAACAATGACGATGAGTGCTGGTTCATTATGAAATTGTTTTTTTTATTTTACTTATAAGGAAATTTCAATGATTAAAGCACTTATTATAAATCGTTTATTTTCCATAATAATGTGGAAAGAAAATGTATTTTATCATCTTTAATAACAACGCTGTATTTTGTATACTGAATAAATACAAATTGAGAAAGATTTCAAACAATTCACTTAAAAATCAATCATTGCTACTGCACACCAAGCTTTAAATTGTAGAAGGTGTCTATTGGGAAATTAAACAAATAATTTCTAACTTCTGAAGCTGAAGCGCAAACGAAATACAATTAGGATTTTCAGGACATCAGGACGTAGGTACATAGATTGGTGGAACATATTTATGCGTGTTACAATATAATGGGGCAAAATAATTATGGCCGCCGAGCAGTGGATGCAGGCAGAAGAAGATCGGTATTGCATATGCGAGAAGAACGAGAAGAATTTAAAAGAAAATATTGTAGAAGAGAAATTAGAAACCTTTCTTATGTTTCGACTGATATTTTAAAAAGTATATAATATTGAGTAAAGCATATGTATTGAGTTGTCGCAAAAATAATGGAGGTTTTTATATGTAACAAAAAAAAGTATTATAATTTTGTGTGGTTTATGATGTTGAATAGTCAACACTATTTTCTCTCGCAATGTCCTGTGTAGTTTTGCGAAGGTTTTCTTCCAGCAAAACCCTCAGAAGAAAGCGGCTAGCAACAGAAGGCTTATCGCGACCTTGTCTTTGATATCGAAATCTGTAAGACAAACTTTGCCGGACAATTGCGGCACTGTAAATTCACAGATTCACTTTACCCCAAACATTGGAAGTAGTAGTAGTTTGGGCTTGTAAAAATAAACAAAAATCTTTTTTTGACATGGTAAATTTCAGAGGTGATAGAAAATGTAATAATTATAGGAAAAACAGCCTTAATTTCCATCGTTAATAATTCATTAATGAGACTGGAGGATTATCTATGTTTACTTGGCATGCAGTTGTCTACACAAAGTGAATATTCAAAAACAAAGTGAGAATCCAGTCATACGGCCATAGAGTTTTAAATTGTCGTTGCAAAAGATGCTTAGAACCGACTTCCCACGGTATTGCAGTCTTAGTCTGAACATATTTTCATATGTGGTATATTCAAGTAACTTTCATTAGAAAATAATTATCATTTGACCGTTATTGTTTTCGGCACTTTTAGGAACGCATTCCCGTTCTAGAAATTCCTAAAGGTGCGCACCTCCTAGTGGTATGGCTGGATACCCTATTTCCCTAAGGAAAATCAGGGGGGAGGGGAGCTAAAAGGGAAATCCTCTGGGATTAATAATTCCAGTTGTATTCTGGTCAGTTAAAACCAACCCGAACCCCACATAAAATACTACGAAAACATTACCCCAGGTAAAACAGTCGGCCATTCGGATTATGGGGTATCCGACAGTGTGAAGTCGTATACCGGTGAATCGGAGCACAACAAGGTTGGACAAACAGCAGCTAAATTTTAAAAAGAAAAATATTCAGAAAAAACAAAAAGTACTATTTGGCATGCATAATTTAAGAAGAAGGATACAGATTGAGATCCAACAGAGAAATTAACAGTGAAATCTTGTGAAATCTGACTTGGGAACAGAAATGAGGGTAAGAAGACTCAGGTTTTATGGATACATGCAGAGAATGGGCGAAGAAAGATTGAACAAGAAAATATTAAGTAAAAATAAAGGGTACAAATTCAATCACGGATACAGAGTACAAATCAAACAGGAAACACAGAGACTCGGGATTACACAGCATTAATTTGAAGAAAGGATAGAATACCAGAAATTTCTGAAAAATCCGGTTGTGGCGGACAGTAAAAGACTCCGGTCCAAGAAGACCTGGACGAAAGTAAGGGAAAAAAAGTTCAATGAAATCCTCAGGCAAAGATAGGCCAAGAAGAAAAACTGAAAAAGAAACCTGCACGACATTCGACTAATCCTTAAGGACTGTTTCGCGTCAAAAAAAAAATAATAACAGTTTAGCTTTATAAAATATTTTTCAAGTACCTAAATAACGCTATTCATTAAAATAACGAGCAATATATATTAAACTAGTAACTCCCATCGCAGCTCCGCCCGCTCTCACAAGTAAAGAATTCAGATAATTTCAACTAATAATTGAAGTTTTATTTGTTTATTGATAGAAATTTTGTATTTTAGTATGCAATTCTTCAATGATTTCATGCATAGCTGTAAGTTTTAACCTGTTATCATAGCACAGATGAGGTGGTTGAGGCTCACGTGAAACCATAATTGGACAACATATTTTTAATTTTAATGTATGCGTTGGTTATAAAGAGGGAAAGAAACTATTATTACACTCTTGCGGATTTTGTATTGCATTATCAGAGCTTACAACTAAAGGCCGTTGATTCTTATTTTTACAAACAATATCAAAAAGCAAATGTAGACATTTTGAATTGGTAATCATTTTGGTTCAGCAGAAATAATTTCATTTATTTCATCTGGTTGGAATTCAATTTCTAACTATTAAAGTATTTTAAAGTTTGCGAAATCTCGTTTCTGTCACTCAACTGTGTTTATTTAAATTTTGATTATTGTAAATTTTATTATTGCCAAGCATTTGAACTATGAAGATGATGTAGTTAGTGATCACAAACGAAAAATAGCTTATCCTTTTATATAGTAGTATAAATTTCTTGTGTTACTGATACAGTATAAGATATAACATAATGTGTTTTATTATCATTATTTGCAATAAAAGTAAATAATTCCTTATAGGAAGGTGTTCCACTCAGACACTAGGAGATAACTCTACCTACGATCGAGGCAGGAGAAGGAGAAACAGCTGCGCAAACAAGACCCCTGGGCCTCCTTGGATATGCTATATATCCGGCAGAACAGCTCCTCGCTAATAAAACAATCTCTGAGGGCTCGCAATTTCCTCATACATCAACATTTATTTTTTTTTCTTTCCATTTTTCTCCTTATCTTATGATTAACTCCCAACATCTCCTCACCTCCCTTCTAAGTTTCTTTTACCAACTCCTCCCTAGCCCCATTTCCACAAGGCTTCCTTGTTCAAACAAGAAGAACAAGCAGACCTTTATTGCTATCTCAGCCTCGGCTTATTTTCTTTAGTATATGGAACTGTGAAAATAAAAAGACAGTATTTTTTTTTTCATCTATCCTAGTTTAGTTAGTCCATTTCGTATTTGACATTGTAACAATACTGGTTCTTGAGCTAATAGTAAGAAAACAGCACTACCGAACCTAAACCTATTTAACTTTAGAATTTTTGTAATTCCTTATTAAGTGATATAATTTTTATTTTAGATCTATTATTAAAATATACTTTTTATTTCTTAATTTTATGACAGTTTTTATTGTCATAAATATTACAAGATTCATAAGTAATAGATATAATGTAGTCATTCCAACAATATGTATACACACACAAGTAAATAACCAAGAAAAATTTAATAAGTGACTGAAAACTAATAATATAGATTACAATAATAATATTGAAGAGAAATATTACTAATAGTAATATATAAAAATAAAAATAATATTAACAATAAACGTAAATAAAATAAAATTAATTACAATTTATGCAGATAGAGATTTGGTTCTTAATTCAAACTTCTAATTTATTTATCTACCTTGCTATTTATTTATGTATTTGTTTTGGGACCTTAGTTCTATCTTCAGGTTTCTTATCTGCTGTGGCTTACTAACATTGTCCGCTATCATAACAATGGTCCATATTAACACTTAGTCTACTGAACAATCTATTGATACAAAATAATAATTAACAAAAATTACGTTATAGACGCACTACATAAAGCGTGATTCCCTCTAAGTGTGAAAAAAATGAGCGAGGATAGACCAAAAATAGAGAAAAATACCACTTATCGCACCTTATTTCAATATGCTGAAACACTTTTCAAGCTTTTACCACATTTTCTGGTTCAGGATTGAATTCCCTATAAAAGCAAAAACCTTGATAATGAAACACTAGGACATCTCTAGAAAAAAAGAAAAATTATGCAACAAAAATATTTTGTTTTCTTTCATATTTGTATACACCAATAAACGATAATAAGAAAAAGGAATAGGAGGATATTAATTTAATATTTCAACAGAGGTAATTCACATGGATGAGGACGTTCTTTGTATTACATAAGGTAACAAATGAGACCGAAATAAAAAAAAACAACTTGACATTAAAAACCAAACTTTTTTTCGACCGTGGTAAAAATTTTTAACAATTTCCGATAAGGTTAACTATCGAAATAGAATGCTTTATTTGCAAATTCTTAAAACAAAATCTAAAAGATCTATTGATAAAATATTTGTCGTTTGATCTAACCATAAAAGCTTTACTTGGAAAAAAATATATAATAATTAATTTTAATAATTTCCTTGAATTAATAAAGGGTCCCTGCTGTGAATGGTTTTAAAATCGATCTTTTGTTACTTTCCTTTGAGTTTCTTGAAAAAACTTTTTATATGCCTGAAAAGCTAAAGTGTTATTACATAATACATATAGTACATATACACACACACACACACACACACACACATACATACTACATATATCTATATATATATATATACTTGGTCGGGGGAATTATATATATATATATATATATATCCTAGATATATATATACATATATATTAGTTTATTTGTTTCTACAATTATCATCCTAATTTATTTTATATTATAATTCATTAGATTTTATTTTATTTCTTGTACAGCATGAGGCTTTTTAATTTTATTTATAAGGTATTTATTGACAGTGGCATTAATGAAGATGCTGCTAGTTGGTGTGTGCAGTCATAAATATGAAAACAATTAAAATATAAATTTTAATCTTATTCATCAGGGCTAGAAGATTAACAAACAAAACCATATGAAAAAATATGTTTGAGTGAATATTGAAAAAGGTAAGAAAATAAAAAAATTATGAAAAAAAAAGAATTATAAGTTTAGGATAAAATTGAAATAAATAAATTAAATATTTTGTTTTTATGAAGATATTTATATAGATATTATGATAAAATACAAGTGGATATAGTTGACGAGTGAATACGTAAATTAAGAGTTACAGTGGGAGGTTGACAATATAGTTGATAACTAAATATCTTTTTTTTATCGTAAACTTACTATTCTTTATTTGCATACTGTATTTATTTTTGTAATATATACGGCTTGCATTGTGAGCAGAAACGTCGCCAAAATAAATTTATATTTATATTTAATTGTTATCAGTTCTATGACTACAAACCCTAACTAAATGCATCTTCACTGTTTATTTTTGTTAACTTTATTTTATTTTATTATTTTTAGAGTATAATTGTACATATTGTATGAATGGATGGATACATTTCCACCCATATTACGCATTTTTCTCGAGTAAGGCAGGCTGCAATATTAATTAAAATGAAAAAAAAAAAAATATATATATATATATATATATATATATATATATATATATATATATATATATATATATATATCTTATATATAAAATTCTCGTGTCACAATGTTAGTTACCATGCTCCTGCGAAATGGCTATAACGATTTTTACCAAATTTTAAATGCATATTCAGTAGCTCTGAGAATCGGCTACTATCTATTTTTCATACCCCTAAGTGATAAGGGTTGTCCACCACTAACATTTTTTTTTTTTAATTTTTGGAAAAAAAAATTTATTTTTATTTTTCTTTAATGTGGCATTAAAAAATACATACATTACTAAATTTTCACCCTTCTATCACAACCAGTGAGTATGTATGCTTACTGAAGCAGCATTGAACTGTACAGCAATATAAATTCGTCTACTATTCGCTATAGTGTTGACTACATGCTTCCTAGCCCGAGCAGAGATATTGTGGGATAATCACAAAGATTCAATGACTGATATATTGTATCAACATCGTACACGGTGCAACGATCTAACGATAAAGTTTAGCGACGCTATGTACAATGAAGCATTGATTGCTACTGAGGATCTTTGCATTAGCATTACCAACTTACCACTCAGTCATTTCGGTATGAATTCGCCAAATCGAACTACATCTGATTTAATTAACACTGAAATAATTCGTAAAATGCAGTACAACACTGTAGAAATGGCGGCAATTGTTACTCGCAATGTCCCACTAATGAATGAGGAACAATGGACCATTTACGACCCCATTATGCTCGCAGTTTCAGCAGGACAAGGTGGGTTCTTATTTTTGGATGCACCAGGTGGAACTGGCAAAACATTCCTTACTTCGCAAATTCTCGCTGAAATACGATCAATAATGGCATCGCATTGGCCGTTGCATCATTCAGCATTGCGGAAACTTTATTGGATGGATGCAGAACAGCTAATTCAGTATTTAAGCTGCCACTAAATATTCAAAATAATTCTGACGCAGTATGCAATATAAAAAAACAATCGTCTATGGCCACCGTGCTTAAACAGTGTAAAATTATCATCTAGGACGAATGTACTATGGCATACAAACATTCGCTTGAGGCGTTGAACAGGACATTGAAAGATATTAAAAACAACGACAAACTATTTGGCGATACTCTGTTAGTCCTTTCAGGTGATTTCAGACAAACACTTCACGTCATTCCACGTTCGACATACGCTAATGAGATCAACGCTTGCTTTGATCACAATCTCCATTGTGGCGTAATGTTGAAAAAGTACACCTGAAAGTCAATATGCGCGTTCAAATGCTTTAAGATCCATCCGCTGAAACATTCTTAAAACAACTCTTAGATATCGGTGATGGAAAAGTTACTATAGATGAAACTGGATGCGTAAAATTCCTATTAAAAAATACCTACCGATTTCTGCACAATCATTGACTCACACACAATACATAAATCATGAGAGGCTTGCAGAAAGAGCAATTTTAGTGGCAAAAAATTGTGGACGTTGACGATTTAAATCTGAAGATACAACAGTTGTTGCTATCATACAAATCTATTGATAAAGTTTTCGATGCCAGCGAAGCTGTAAATTTTCCCACAAAGTTTATGAACTCACTGGATTTGCCAGGCATGTCACCGGATAATTTACAATTGAAGGTTGGATCTCCGATTATTTTGCTTCGTAATTTGAACCCGACACGGCTGTGCAACGGTACATGATTAGTCATTCAAAAATTAATGAAAAACGTTATCGAAGCCAGCATTTTAAATGGCTAGTTCTGAGGTGAAAATATATTAATACTACGGATCCCTATTATACCTACAGATGTGCCAATTCAATTTAAACGTATTCAGTTTCCGATTAGACTGGAATTTGCAATGAATATAAATAAATCCCAAACCAAACGATGCCTGTTTGTGGCATAGATTTGGGCAAAACATGTTTTTCACACGGACAATTATACGTGCCATGCTCTCGACTGGGTAAACCATCCAGTTTGTTTGTGTTACCTAAAGATGGGCTAACAAAAATATTGTTCACGCTATAGCATTAAGAGATTGATATGTTTTGTTAGTGTTACTGTTGTAATTAATGAATGATATATAATTTTAAGTAATAAATTATAATGAATTAAAAAAAAATAATGTTTGGTGTTTTGTTATTTTATATTCCCTCATCGTTCACAGCGCTTTATGCCTATTTTACGCATATACCACATCCTTACGCACTTACAATAACTTAGTTATTTTTTTTCTAAAGTAGAAATTACCTAGAGATAATTTATATGGCATATCAACGTTTGCCAGGTCAGCTGGTATATATATATATATATATAAACTCTTAGTCAAAAGTATCGCAACGCTTTGAAATATTTGAATTTTATAAAAATGTATTTTTTTTCATAATGAAGAAAAGTTCTGAAGTATATAATAAACATTACTAAACTAGACAAATATTTTTTATTAAAATAAATTACAATATTTCTTCCAATAATAAAAAAGTTAGAAAACTTACTTTTTAAAATTTTCTTTTTTTACAATTTTAACTTATATTTAATAAAATTATTTATATTAAATAAGACATATTGCCCCCTTTGGCTTGAATGACAGCTTCCACCAGTCTTGGCATACTTGTAAATAACGAAACGAATGATGAACGTGGACTGAAGGAAATTAGAAAAAAAATTATCTAAAATTCCATCGTTTGTTATTAACAGGGAAATACGTTGATGTGTCTGATCTTTAATGTCCACGTTTAATAAATAATATTAATATGAATATAAAGCAAGTATTGGTTAAGGTAAAAAACTGGAAAACCTCGAGAGTTATGGGCTTTTGACTGGAAGTTTATACATACATACATATATATATATATATATATATATATATATATATATATATATATATATATATATATATATATATATATATATATATATAGCTACTGATTCTTCGAACTCTACTTATTTTCAATGGACCGTCATCATCAGTAATGATGATAATGATGACATTTTATCTCAAAACTGTGTTTTAACCAAATGATATGATTTGAATAAACCAGATACTTTTAATACTACGGTAAAACAAATAAATTATACTTAATTTTTTGGTAAATATATTGGGTACTTCTTTTGTAGGTTAGAATTACATATATTGAAAACAATATATCAGCAAGAAAAATATACTCGTTCCATTATTTGTAACTCTATATAATGTCATGACGGTGAGAGATAGATCAGGGTAAAAAGGAAGATAAAGCCGCGTAGACAAGAGACAAGATCCCTATTCAAATTGAGTATTGTGAGCCCCAGGGAGAGGGGGCGGGGGGCGGAGGCTTTTGATTGGTCCGCTATTGAGGCCAACTGTGGCGGAAACCTGGCAGATCAGCCCTCCTCGGATATATTGAAAAATTCCTGTTTCTCTTCTCGAAAAAAGGATATATCTCATTTCTCGCCACCCTTAACATGATAGCGGTTCCTGTTATTTTGACTTATTGTGTACACCGAGGCCCTAGAGATGGATATAAATGTGGGTGGAGGGGGGGGGGGGGGGGGGGTGAAACAGGTGGGCTGCTCTCGCTCCCACCACTGAGGGGGGATCCCCCCGGAGAAGTTAGCGTCGTGTCAATAAATCTCCATCAGCTTTCTTCAACTCTGCACCTCCAGGGCACAACAAACTCTTGGGAAATGAACATTTTGGAATTATAATAATATGAATATCATACTTTCTGTTGATCTAGTATCAAGCAAACTAGAATCAAAGCCTGACATAGTTCTGAAGTTTAATGGAAAATAAGAAACAATAATCCGTTACATCATCTTATTTATGATACTTCTAGTCATCTATTCAACTTTATCGGTCCCGACTCATCCTAGCACCGTATTGCAAGTATTGCCTCTCAAATACTTCAATATTATATAATAAACTGAAAATAAATGGTGTCGAAAATGGAAAATTAAAATAAATCTAAAGAAATCACCTCAAATTACTCATTGTCGTAAACCTACTACTTTTGATCCTACAATATCCTCTAATGATATTCCATCGATCCCGGATGAATAGATTCACAATTTAGGACTCTACTTGGACTAACTACTTACTTGGAACCCACATACAAACTAAAACGACAAAAAACGGCCCGCGTATTCCGACTTGCTTAACATTTACAAGACAAACGTTCAAGAATTCCGATTCATTCTATTTCAGTTACCTCTTAGACCGCCTAAGGTGAGTACTGATTCTTGATTTCTTGTCTTACATTTTTTAAAAACTTTAGTGTACATAACATAACATCTAAACATAACATCTATGTAATATAGTACTGATGTGTTGAAAAATGTTGTATGTTTTAGAACTGAAGATGAATGTTTAACATTCGAAACTAGTATTTTAATAAAATAATCCCAATAGAAGTGGCAATTAATTCATCAATTCTAATTGTATTGATCCTTCTATGATATCAAGCATACCTCAAGTGACTCGTTACTTTGTCACTTACACATATTTATCGACGGAGATCTTAATGTACCATATGTTGCTGATTTAGCCCAAACCAGGTATCTATCCTTTCATAGTGAACTACATAAACATTCAAACCGACTAGTATCTCAACTTCAGATAACCCTTCCAGGTGTCTCAAAAAAAGAGATGGCCTCGGGACGTTCTAATATGGAACTTTTATAAGTGCTGTCAATGAGTAGTTGCTTTAATAGCTATTGGCAATGTTTATCAGCATCTATTCTCAAACTTAAGACGGTACTCCCACATAAGTACTATCTTATCCTGCAATATTTTTTTTTCTGATAGATTTTTCTCTATCCGTCAAGGGCCAGATCTTTCTTCTGTTGGCGTCAGTAGGAATACCACAAGGCTCAGTGCTTGCTTGCTCCTCTACTCCACATCATATACATACACGACATCCCGATTAGCTCTGACATTCTAACAGCGACATATACAGACGAAGAAGATGTAAAAACATGATATAAATTTTAACAAGATAAAAAAACCCGAATTACGCTTCACTGACATTACTTGTCAAAATGATATAATGTCTTGAACATATATTACGACGTCACAATATATTACTTATACTCTTCAACGTGAACATGGTACACTACCTAGGTTTGACGTTTGACCGAAGAATGACAAGGGATCCACATATAAACAAGAAAAGAAAAACGCTCAACCAAAGGCAAGACTTTTATATTCACTTCCCTCCAAACGTGCAATTCTACTACTTTATAAAAAAAAATGAATACTTATACTTACTGAAACATATTTGGACATAAGTTTCGCAGATATACAGAACAACTAAAAAGACACACATTAACAAACTTCATATCTTCCAGATAAAAACATTCAGGTCGATCACAAGAGCACCCTGGTACATAAGCAATATAACAGCATACTGACCTTCGAAATGGCCACAATACATATTCCAGACGTATGAGAAGCATGAGATGAGAGTTAGAAATATTGAGAAGGACATTAAAATTAGATCGTTTTTGAACGATTCAGAAAAAAAAAAATCTTTTGAGGAGAAAAAAAATAAAACGAAAATATAAATATATTGAAATAATTGAGCTTTTAAATCAGATGTAACCAATCCAAAGTGTATTGTGAATCATACTTCGAACTGTTGAAGACAGGTGTAGAATCTAGATTTGATGAGTTTTCATTAAGCGGTTGACGTGACACGTGATATCTCTGACGTGTATTGAAGTGATGTTTAGGTTTCAACGTTCTGATGATGACTGCATTATGCTGCACCACCTATAGTTCATTTTATAGGATCCCAATTAGTTTAAGCATAAATAAAATTATTTAATCTATTTCTAATGGTTATATGATCCTAATATGTTGAAATTGGTTTATTCTATGAGAGCATTTAGTTGTATTGATAATCTTATCGCTAGATAATATGGTAGTACTAGTATTGATATAAATGACATAGAGTAATTGAACTATAAATGTATAACAAACTAGATTTATTATTAATTCAAGTTTATATTTCTGATATTATAAAACCAAAATATTTAATTAAATCACTGAACAATAATAGATCATAGCTGGTAACATTTACGAAATTCTATTCTTTTTATCCATCGTTTTGGAATCAGAAATATAGAAATGTTTAAATAATTTCTCACTTGTTCAAGCTGTCGCAAGAGGTGATGGAATGATAAACTCTAGATTTTAAACTATTTTTGGGGCGTGTATCTAAATTTAAACTTAATATAGGTTTAAAAAGAATATGTAGATTAGGGTGGACTAAAAAAACCACTTTATTTATTTATGTTTTTATTACCAAATTGTAATAGCGCGGAAAAGTTAAGAATAATAAAGGCAAACAAAAATAAAGTAAAAATTGACATTTTTCAACTTTCGTTTTGTATGTTTAATTTACTTTTTTCAATTGTATTAGCTTCATTAATTTCATTTTCGAACAGAGAACATTGTGTTTTTTTTATGGTGTGAATAAATTAACATTTTCCGGTCGCGCAATGGCCTCAATGGTAAAGAAAAATAAAAAGAGATAGTCCTATGACATTATGGGTGATATTACAAAATAAACAATTCATCAAATTCACAAAACTATTTAATTTCAATTTTAATTAAAACCTATTAATATTTTGAAACATTTTTATTCCATCAAAATATATAGAAAATGTTGCCTTGAAGCTACTGATAAGTGAAGGCTATGGTGTATGTATGTCCCATCTTGTACAATCCTATTAATTTTAAATTGCGTCAGTGTTCAATTGAAGCAATTCCAACTGCAGCAAAAATAAATCAAAGTATAGATGTTCGATCTGTTTAACTCGACATCGATATTAAAAACTGAGCGGTCGGTTTTTTTTTTCTCTATTATAATCCGATCCTAATATAAGTGGTTAGTTGCCATATAGTTGAATAAAATGTTTTGAAAATTAGAAGAAATACAATTTTTATAACTTAAAATTACAAATGAGGGGTTATCTTTCAAAACTACAAATGTTTAAAAACGAGCGACATACCTAAACGATTCCTTCCCATTCTGTTAAATCCAAAACAGTTAAATTAATCAAATCCTTGATAGATGTTTAAAAAATGTATTGTAGAGTCTGCAGCGCTTAAGGCCTTATCAGAAAAAAAAAAATCGACCGTAGACATTTTCAGTTTTGATAAATAACTTCTCTTCTAAATGTAAATATTATGAAAACAATTCAAACTACTATTTGACTACAATTTAAAAATATGGAAATAATTGGAACTACTATTTCACTACTACATTTGGAACTACTGTTCTTCAACCATTTCCTTTTGAAAATATAAAACTAAAAAAACAAAAAAAAATTGAAGATATAAAAAAACGACCAAATGACTATTAAATCAGTGATAACATTTATTTGAAAATGTAAACTATTCTAGAGTATCTAAATTATAATTGAAAATTGATTAGAACGTAGATGAAAAAGTATTTTTACGCTCTAAAACTCATTATAATGAATATTTACATTACAAAAAGATTTGATATTCTTTTGTTTTCACATAACTAGAAGGGGATTAAATGGTTTTATGTATTCGATCAAATTACAATATTAAACAATGTATAATCCATGCTAAAACGATTTTTTTTATTTTATTTTTTTAAACTATATTAAGGAAACAGGCTATCGAGAATGAGCTGTATTGCAATTTACAAAATGAAAATCAACCAGAATGTTCGTGGAATATGCGGTAAAAACCAATGTTTAAATCTGTATTCACGAAACAAGTATTATACCCTATTCAATTGAATTTTAAAATATTTCAGTTAACATTGAAAGGAATCTCTCAATAGGAGCAGTCAAATCTTTATTGAAATATTTAGTAGAGAGCTCTGAGAAGCGAAATGAAATGGTGCATAGGGAAATTTATTGTTCTGGGAAATTAACTCGGGGGCCCCAGTCACTGGTTCCAGGCCTCGTAATTATTTTTCAAATTTCACTTTGACCTTTCCCTTCTAGTGGAAAAAGAAAAGGACTTCCTTTCTTCTCCAATTTGTAGTAAAAAAAAAATAATAATCGAGGATATGGAAATTGGAGAATTCTGTTTGTACTATCAATTAAATCCAAATGAGCGTTAATATTAGTTTTATAGGGGAAGATTATTATTCAATAATAATAGGAAACATATTTTTGAGTTCATCATAATAAAGAGTTAATTATTAGATACAGATGATACAGATTAGATTCAGTGATTTTAGTATAATAAATTTTAATAAATTCATTTTATAATCAAATTAAATACATTAGAGCCCAATAAATGTAAAATAAAACAGAAATTAATTTACAAACATTGATACAGTTCTACCTCATATTATAACTGAGTTTTTTTTTTTTTTTTTTATACCGCATTAGATTGAATAAAAAATTAAATAATTTAAATAATTAAAAATTAATTGAAATAATGATAGTAAATATAAAATTAAATATTCCTGTCGTGAAGAAGTGGATAAGCGATAATTGTGCACATTTCATTGCGGCATTTTTGATCGTTTCCCAAATTCATGTAATTACTAAAAAAATACCATTTGTGCTAAAGTAGACACTTTAAGGTCTTACTACTTAACAAATTTTTCACAACACAGATATTAAAAATCCTGCTTTGAAGGTTAATAGTTAACTCGTGTTGATTGTGATGAAATGTAAAAATTACAATGAATGTAAATAAATAAATAAATAAAATAAAAAACCATTATCCCTACAACGAGGGTCTTGGATTCAGTAATTAGTTAAGGATGTACTGATTCTGGGCCAGCGGTATCTGCATTTTCAGTAACTCATTCTTATCCTAGATTTATCATTCTTATCTTGCTATCTACTTACTCAATTAAATATCACCTGCTTGCATTTTTGTAATCTTATCAATATCTCTAATCCTCACAGCATAAGTATTAAGGTAATTGTGCCAGTAGTACTTAGATATAGTAGTGGACTTTTGCGATCAGACTTAAGTAAATATATGTGACATCATACAGAGGCAGTTAACACGATTTCGTGAACATATCGCACATGTATTTTAAAAGTGGCAAAAGTCAAAAATCTGTATTTTTGGTTTGCTATAAGGTTTAAGGTCAATAGTCTTCTATGACATGTCAACAATGTATCGAATTAACTTCAAATCACTCCTGGTACACATCTCACTACAGGATGAGATTAAAATATAATTCAGGTAAACTTCCGATATTTCTTACAAGACTATGAGATTTTTTCATTTTTACAATGCTTTTTCTTGAATTTTGTCACTTTTAAAATTCGTTTGCGATATGTTTTTTTGAAGAAAAAATTATGAAAAAAAAATATGATTCACCTTAAACCTGTCTTTTATGGGTCATGAATTTGAAGAGAAATATTTTATGCATGCATTTGATACACTAACAAATGTAATGAACACCTAGAAGAACCAACCTTTCCTCAGAAAAAAAAAAATAATGCTACCTTTTATGAATTTATAAAAAAGGTATTCGGTTCAGTACTTTGGTAAGGATATACTGTCACAAGATAAATGAATGTAAAAGGAAGAGATTTGGCCGAAATCACGCTGTCACCAGGAGTTTTTCTCGAATAAGGGTAGTTTACAGAGGCTTCAGAATTTTTTTTTTATTTTTTAAAATTTTATTCACAGATTTAACTTAAAAAAAAAAAAACACTGCTCTATATTTCTAAAGTGCTTTTTTTTTCGCTCAACTAACTTTTTTATTACTTTGGAATGAATATTGCGATAGTAAAAAAATTAGTACCATTCTGTATAGATTATTTGATAGTTATAGATTGTTTGATAGTTAAACTTCCAAAAATCCAGTTCTGTATAGAATGTCTGGCCCAAAAAATTATGAACATACGGAAGAATTAAAGTGCGTGGAGTTTTATTTGGTAATAACTCAGGTATTAGTAGTCCGACAGTTGAAATAGGCATTTCAAGTCGTTAGTTTTAAGTAGTGACCGAATTTCAAAAAAAGGTATTCAATCAGTTCTGAGCCACCGGGTAAACTACCGAAGGCTAGACCGAGACGTAGATGGGAGGATTGCATCAGGGATGATCTATAGGATTTGCTCTCTGATGGAGTTAGGAGGTAAGAGGTTCATGTGTCGGCATCGAACATTTGGGTATTTAATAAATATTTATGTATTCATCTGTGTGTGTGTAAATATATATATATTAACACACACACACACACACACACACACATATATATACATATATATATATATATATATATATATATATATATATATATATATATATATATATATATATATATCTAAATATATACATATTTATATATATGGTTGGTTGTTTGGCCTGTGAGGAGTAATTTTACATTGAATGTATATTATTAACCTTTTTTTTTTATACGTCTGATATTTTGCTTTTTATATAGTTAACCTTTTTTTTTAACTCTGTTTCTTTTTAGATATAGAAGGAACAATATAAAAGGGACTCAAAACTTATATAAAAGTTACTTACTTCTTATAAAAGCTAAATTGGATTTCCTAAAGATTATCCGCTACATAGTAATATGTGAAATGAAAAGATGATCGAACTTGGATCCCTTTCTTAAGTCGCAGATATTAAAAAGAATTTCTCCTGAACTCTATTGAAAGTTTTTAAATATCAAGTAGGCACTAGGGCGGCCATTGAAACATTTTCAAGTAATATTTATGAAATATGCTTTCAGAAAATTTAATAACTTTTTTTATCATAGCTAGACGACAACTTTATAGCTTTTGATGTAGCAGAAGTACAGCCATGAACACGTAGAATATAATGAAAAGTAATTTTATCCTAGGAACAAATTCCATTGGGAACAACAATAAGTATAGAACTAAATACAATAAAATTTGGTCAGAGACATATTAAAATTTAAAAAAAGAAGTTAAGAAGTTAATCAAGCATAAGAAAAATTTAAAAAAAATCTCAAAGTCTTGTAAGAAATATCGAAAGTGTACTTGAATTATATTTTAACCCTTACCGCTTTAATGGGGATTTTGAAGTTAATTATATTTGACATTGGTCCGGTAGAATACTATTGAAGCTTAAAAACCTTACTGAATTTATGAACCGCTTGTCAGATGTACCAAGTGGGATTTGAATTTGTTCAATTCGAATACATTTTTGACATTTCATAGAATACTATTGAACTTAAACCTTATGCTGATAAATCAAAAATACTGGTATTAATGAGTTGTGTCCACTTTTAACATAGATGTGCGGTATGTTCTCGAAATCATATGTTAATTGCCTCTGTATGGTGCCACCTATATTTACTTAAGTCTGATCCCAAAAGACCACTACTATATCTAAGTACTACTGGCACAATTACCTTTATACTTGTGCTGTGAGGATTATACAATTATTTTAATACTTGATATTTATTGTTTTCAAAGCTTTAGTGTTATAACTTTTTTTTTTTACATATAACTGAAATAAAATATATTTTTTTAATAAGTGTGTTATACCTATAGTTGCAATGTATGTGTGTGTGTGTGTGTCTGTGTCTGTGTCTGTAATAACTTGTGTCAGATGATCTGATCAATAGCAGCCGGAACTTAGTGGCTTAGTTACGCCACAGCCTTCAGATATTTCTGCTTTGATGTCAAAAGATTACCGAAATGAACTTTATACCTAAATCATATTGCTAAATATTAGATATATTTAAACATTTTACAAAATAATTCCTTAAGAAATAAGTGTGTGTAAAATTATTTAGAGATTCACCTCATGACGAACGTGACGTTGTATATGAACTTCTGTACCAGATTAGGAATTTGTTTTCGATATTTTCTAGGATTTTTTTTTTATTTTTTATTGTTTCCCTCATTGAGTTTCTTACTGATTAACGCAAATAGTGTTAATTTCAGTGTCAAGAAGCTTCTTCCGGAAATTGGCCTTTATTGCCCATCTTTTCACTCCATTTGCTATTATAATTAATATAATGCTTTTAAATGTGTGTCGCTTTGTGTTGGGAATGACGTTCTTATGCAAAAATAATGCAGGTTTTGAATATTCATTTTGTTTAGTCAAGTAAACTAGTCTAGTCTGTTACATTTTCTTTGAGTAACGACCTATTAAATTAAACTTGTCTAAACAAGATTTTCGTCAATTTTATTATTACGAGTTAAAGCTTGCTCGAAGTAAGTCCGAAACAGTACGTATTGTCAATGTTGTTTGGAGTGAAAAAAGCATCAGTGAAATTACAGTGCAGCGATATTTCGAATCATTTCGTCTGGGAGATATCGATAACGAAGACCAGGAAGGACGCGGTAGGCTTGTTGTTGATCACGACCATCTGAGGGCTTTGGTAGAAGCAAACCCTCACAAAACTACTCGGGACATTTTGAGATAAGCTAGTGTAATCATTAAACATTTAAAACCACCAATCCATATAAAAACCTGCATTATTTTTGCACCAACCCAATATTTCAATGTAGTAGATTTTTTGCCAACTACCACATCTATATCATTCCTCTCAATTAGGATTTAGAGATAGTTAAAGTATTTAACTTTTTCTAATGCTTCTCCTAGGGCACGGATAGCCGAGGGGACTATGAGATGTGCAGTAGATAAATAAAGTTTAGTACTGTCAGGCTTGGTAAGCACTTAGATGAGTGACCGCCCTCTAGGTCAGATCACAGAGTCCTGATACTGCGGTTAAACGTCGAATTCGATTCCCACATGGTGGCTATACACTGTACGCACTCTGAGAGTTACATGGAGGTGAGCGATCTCTGGATCTAACACAGCGCCTGGCCCTCCAGGTCTGTGGATAGGGCATATAGCTGATAACTTTATTCTTCCCGTTACAAAACCTTCGATCAACCTTGCAAAATCAGGATTAAAATGGTAACGACTCAGTAAAGATGCCCAGAAAAACTACATGAAACGAATTCGAAAGATTCTATATCCCCAGATACCCCAAGATTGAAGAAGTAGAACAGGCTGGTTAAAAATGTCATAGATATACAAGGCCCGTAGAGACGAACAAAAAAAAAATAATAATAAAAATAATACTTCCCTAGGACTATATTCTTCGTTGTCGGACATAAATTTGATCTAATTGAAATTAATTGTTGTTTTTCCTCTTGCCATTTTCGGAACATATCGTCCCAACTGCAATCAAATGTGGAAATACGCGGTTTTTTCGATCTTTAGCGATTCGTTACATTGACTCCTTTGACAGGGTTATTCCTCTTCTTCACTGAGTGAATTCAGATTTGAGAATTCGCTAAAAACGCATATCAGTCCTAAAACAATTGATAAAGTAATACAAAATGTAGGCGTGATATAGTCAGCTATGTCGTATATATATAAGTGCTACATGTTATTTTATTTATTGATAATAAAATTGATGGCTTTGACGTATTTTTTAAATTATAATAATATAAAGGTGGTCACCTTGACTTGACCTGTCAGCTATAGAACTGAGGAAGAGGTATTTGCTAGGCCGTGGAGAAGGATCCGGAAGGAAGTGGATATCGGAGCGGAGCGGGATTGGAGCCGGATTGAGCCATTAAACAAGGTTAGAGAAAAGTGATGATTATTTTATTACCGCCCCCCCCCCCGCGTCCCTATCAATTTCCCTTTTATTCCCAACTTCTTTACCTCTCCTCTTCTCTTTTATTGTTTTTTTCGCTGCGGCTATCTGCTCCTGCCAATAGGATCGAATCAATATTTCTTGGATTTCTCCTTATTAAATTTATTCCGCTCCCCCTCCTCAGATTCAATCTCGACGTCTGCAATGACGATTTTTTTCTCTCCCTAAACGGGGTCAAGATGATGGTTCATTTATAGATGCCAAAAATTGTTTTACTTTAATCCCATCCTACCGTTTTCTATACTAAAATACTTATAAAATAGAATAAATTATGTATTTATGTGTGCATTGAAATATGATATGTTCTCATGTGGAGAAACTGTAGGTAGTGAAAAAAAACAACAAAAAAAACATCATAATTCTTGAAGATGGCCATCAAAGTTGGCTAAAACATCGGCTAAAAAATATGTTTGTTTTCATCCATAATATACATTTTATCCATCCAACCAACAGAGTTCATCAAAAAATATTTAAAGAAAACCCTTACCAGTCAATGCTACATATAATTAACTTAATTTGAACGAACTGTAACAAAAAACAAAACAAAACACAACGGAAATATTACATTAAATAAAAACTTAACCATAAAAAACGAAATAGAAAAATCTACTTTAATATGAGAAATAAAACAACTAAGAAATAACACACACTTAAAACAAACTACAATTTGATGTATTTACATACGTGTCAAGCTTTTTAACAGTTGAAATATATCGACTTCCAATGTTGAACAAGTTGGCTGTAAATTGTGACCTATTTTTTCATCTAATCTCTATTCTTCTAAGGAAGTCGATCTACGATTTCAACAAAAATCGATTTAATCGATCAAACTGCGACAGTGCACATCTCTGGCGATCTGGATCCAGACTGTTGATATATAAGCTGATTCCAGGTGTACTCTTATCTAAGTCCAGACTGGCTCCTGTAGTTTTATGGCTATTGTTATTAAATGACAACTGTTCATTTAGAAAATTTAACAGAAATATAATATCTAACACCAAATTATAAAAAAAAATTTTTTTTCATCAGTGGAAAGATTGAGATCAATTAAAATTAAAACAAAAGATAAAATTACAACTATTAAACTAATATATATATATATATATATATATATATATATATATATATATATATATATATATATATACTATAAGGATACTGTTTTTCAGATCTGCCAGGATCTGACGATTTTTAGTGACCGAATGGCATCCTTTTTTAAGGATAGGTATTTTAATTGATAACGTTTTTTTATTTAAGGATTCTATTTTTAATTTTTTTGTTTTCAAGATTTAACGATTTTATTAGTTCTTCAATTCATAAGGTTTTAGTTGACTGTGGAGTATTTAATAATAATAAAATTAAAATATTATTTTGAATTGCTGTGTATTTATGACTGCCTACCCCAACAATCTATATCCCTAGTAATTTTTCATCCTTAAGGATACTATTTAAGATGGCCGAAGGACACCCTTGGGCCACAAATATATTAGTTTTTGTCCTTAAGCATACTGTAATTTAGATTTATAAAGTTTATAAACCATACCTTAACACATAC
Source organism: Euschistus heros (assembly GCA_003667255.2). Classification (NCBI taxonomy): domain Eukaryota; kingdom Metazoa; phylum Arthropoda; class Insecta; order Hemiptera; family Pentatomidae; genus Euschistus; species Euschistus heros. Next base: position 1,368,610 of record RCWM02000234.1, read on the forward strand.
ATTGGAGATATTTAAATATATGAGGATACTTTCTAAAAGATTTTCATTGGAGACGTTGAAATTTACATCTTTATTTTATTCACCTGATGCCATTAGTCGAAGGAAGATTTTCGAACAACTTTCCCACATAAGGGAATAATAATAATTCCAAATAATAAGTTAATTTTCTCATGTGGGTTAGCGAAGAGAAAGGAACAGAGGGAAATGTGGAAATCCCTTTAATCAGCTCCACCCGCAGCTTACTTCCTTTGATTATATTTATCTCAAAGGCCCAGAAAGTTGTCTGATTCGCTACGTGCCTCGAGACACAAGATAGAGTTCTTTTGTGACCGAAATAATATAATCTACTCGGTCATTCTAAAGTCCTCTGTTGTCTTTGGTCATCCTCAAACCAAGAACGTGGGCAGAAAACTCAAAATATATAATTCAATAAACAACGTGTATTTACTTCTACAGCATATTTATGTAATTGTACATTTGCTCTATTTTTATATGAAGTTGATTATTGTAAATCATTAATTTTATTTATAGTTTAATTTATAACAGCGATAAGTCGGTACAGATACCTAGATATCGATACCAAGAAATGAATATTTAAAAAATAATACACATGAGAGCTAAGGAAGCAATAAAAAAACAAAAAAAAATCAAGAAATAAACTCTTAAACATCAAATAGAATTTATTATCTACCACATATGATATATATTTTAATTTGAATTCAAACAATGACAAAAAATAAGAATTAATTTTAGAAATTCCTATTTAAGAAGACGAATGTTTTAAAGGTTGTGAGATCTATTTACTAATTAAGAAAATGTAACTAAAAGCTTTTATTAAACATTGTGGACGCCCTAATATTTTTGTGGAATTATTTAAATTGAAAATTAGGGCTTGGAAACCACTATGAACACGAAAAACAAGCTTGTTTTAGGACAAAGTTCTGTACAAAAGAGTGTCTTAAGAGTAAAAACATTACATGTCGGTTTAATTAATAATGGAGAATGTTATTATTATTTTTTTTTTTTAGACGAACTTATATATCATAATTATTAAATTGTCTTACAAAACTATTGCCGATCGGTTCCTAGGAATTGACTTTTGTATTATCGAATATCGATACCAATTTTTGAAGGTAGCGGGTAGGTACTCTTCACGATTTCAGTGAAGGAAAGTCCTGCTTCAGGGACCTAGCGACCCTGCCCACGTGAGCTCTTGATTTCCCCTACAGTCCTTTATCCGAGGGAATCATGTCCCTAACCTGAAGTCCTTTATTACCAGTTATATCCCAATATCCTTGGATCCAACCCTTCTCCCTAGGGACCTCCAGGGGGCCAGTAAACCGGAAGATACGGGACATTGGTGGTTGGGCTAATCACCCACAATTGAGTTAAAATGATTCATAGCTCTATTACTCGAATATCGACAGACTTCAAGATTAGGACACGGCAAGGAAAAGAATATTCGTTTTTGGAACATGGAATGTACGGTCTCTGACTGGATAAAACTTGCAGAACTGAGAGGCTTGGCAAACAGATAGGGAAGTCTCGAGGACTTGGCTGAGTGCACCCCCACGCTGAGAGTCTCTATGAGGGAAAGCGAAACAAGAAGAAGATACTGATTCTTGATAAAAAAAATCGGAGAATTCAGAATTGAGATTTGAAATCGAAACATTCCTAATTTCTAAAAACTAAATATCTGGATGACCACTCACCTCCTATCAATTTTTTGGCCTTGCTTTTTTTTTCTTCTCTCATTGAATGCCGTAGAATTATTTTCGCAATCGTTCCTCCTCTATCCTAGCTACGTAGTCAGTCTACCTAAGTCTATTCACTGATAAATTTTTAATTATTAGGCATATTTTTGTTTACGAAACTTGTGTTTTATGACTGCACGGGAGATTTATTGGAGAAGAAGTGAGGATTCTGGACACGACTGGTCCGTTTAAAAACGGTATCATTTAACTAAATCGTAAATGAATCTTTTGAATATTCTGGAATAAATGAAAAATTCTCAATATATACTCATAAAACTTGTAAAGTTAACTAGTAGATTTGCAATAACGGGTTTAAATACATTAACGCATTTTTTTCTCAATTCAAAAAAAAAAAGACAAGTTTATTCTAATGTTAAGGTCATCTAAGGTTATTTAATATCCTTTATTTTATTTTTATTTAGTTTAATATGTAGTTATTTAACTATTGAAAAAAAAGAAACTGTGATCTTCCCTAAGTCAGACATTAACCACTATTACATTATGACTTACTTTTCATCTCATCACTCTCTACAGTATACCTTTTCATCTAAAATGTTAAGGAACCGGTGCAGGAAAAAACTCTTTGCTTACTGTCAAAATGTCACAATAATTTTTTTTGGCCATCTTTTTGTGTTTAGACCAATATTTATTATTTTGAAGTGTGTAATAAATAGAAATCAAGTGATACGAAAGCGTCATCCCGTAGACACTCTGGGGTACTGCGGGATTCTGATACTGCGAAAGGTATGATATTTTATAACATCCAAGTATCTTGCGCCTATTAATAATAAATTCAACCATTTTTAAAAAAAAAAAAAAAAATGAAAAAATGATAGGATGCTATTTTCAAATCTGCAAGGATCTAACCTTTTTTTTTTCGGTCGAAGAACAAGTATATTCTTACTATTTTATTATATTACTACTATTTTCTAAAAAAAATAATTTTTCTACTTTTGTAAATTTATTTAATCTTTTCATTTTTTAAAATAACCACTCTTTCTTCTCGTTTAATCCTTTCCACATGAAACCACACAAATAATTTTGAGTATTAAAACATGCATTAGTTAGTTACAGAAAGAAGTTACGGACAACTTAAACAAAAATAAGGCCACAGCTATGATAGCTCTAGACTGTTCCAAAGCTTTTGATTCGGTCTCACACAGGCTACTTTGTCAGAGGCTTATCGATCTTGATTGTCCGGAACAATTATATTCAATTCTAAAATCATTTCTCAGCAAAAGATCAATGGTGGTACAAGTCTCTAAAGATATATCTGATCCGATTTTTCTCACTTGTGGAGTACCACAGGGTGCGGTATTATCTCCGGTTTCTTTTTTCCATTTATACTGCTAAAATAGTTGGAGCCCAATACTTGAATGCAACTGTTACGGCGTTTTGCAGATGATATTGCTATCACAAGCAGCAGCTTAAACGCAAGCAAGGCCTTAAAACAATCGGAGAAAGTATGCCAGAAAATAGCTGATGAGCTCATACAGTTTTAAACATTGAGGTTAACCCGGATAAAACTAAAGGTATCATATTTTCTTTTCAAAAAGGCAAAAAGAAACTTCCAACCAATTTCAAAATTAATAATTCAGTCAACAAACTTTCGAAAAATATTGTTTACTTGGGAATTAAATTTGACAGACACCTTACGTTTTCGGCCCACTTACATAATAAAATAAGAAAAAACCAGATTACAATCTTACAGACTGACCCACTTATTGTCTGCAACAAATTTAGCTTTACGTTTGAAATTAATCTTATATAATGTGTAATCCGACCAACCTTGCTGTATGGAGCACCATTATTTTCATCGATTGGAAAAAGTACAAATAACAAACTCCAATCATTACAAAATAGTATAATCAGAAAAATGGTAAAAGGTACTACAATGCAAAGAGTTAAAACTTCGAAAATATATGAGAAATTAAAGGTTAAAAAAATTAAGGAGTTTTTGGCTGATAGAAAAGAAAAATTTTTCGATACTTCAAAAAATATTTCAAATCCTCTGTATAGCACAATTTCACCCCCAGGAAAACCAAATCGATGGCAAAAATTATTGTAAATTTTATATTATAGATGTAAGTTATTTAGTGTGTAAGGAGTATACACATAAAGAAACGGTGAGCCCCATCACCTAAATATACTCTTTCTGAAACCCACAGCTCAAGATATCATCACAAACTTCCTGTTGGCCTTACAGTGTACCCAGTACAGAAAAAGGCCAAACATCCCTAGAAATTCCTAAATTCCATCCAACTCAAGAAATCATCCAATAGGGGCTAGGAAAAAAGAAAAAAACAAAACAAAAGAAAAAACAAAAACAAAAAAACTGGATCCTTATGGTTCAGGTCTAGAATCGATTTGATTCCCTTTATCAAATTTGTTTCTAGTTTTTATTAATTTCAGTAGAAGGAATAATATGTCACATCAATTATAACCCAAGGATAAAACTTAATTTAAAAGGGAGAAACAAAGTTAAATCAAAAAGCTATCTTTCGAGGAGTGGCATCCGATGTAGTTTGAGTTTTCGATAAATAGTTATACAAGACTACTATTTACTATTATCTCTTTTATTTAGATTAAAAGTTCTGAAACAGGAAAAAAGTTGAAAAAACTCAGACCCCTTATTCTCATTCTTCGATATTATAAAAATTGAGACACAGTTCGTAAAATGTTTGTTATTTACATTATTTTACTACTTATTCATGTTTCTTTGAAAATTAAGACCATTAATTTGGAATTTTTGTTAATGGATTAAATTTTAAAGAAATTTACATAGAACAATGCAACACAATTTTTTTGTCGGTGGGATTTCAAAATTAAAGTAATTCAGTAACAAAATATGTGCAAAAAACGCTGTTTACACTATTCTCAAACAGAAAATATCTAATCAAAAGTCTTTAATTATCTGAAGGATCATAGAAATTGCACTCTTCTGAGATATTTTAATATTTTATTTTAGCCTTTTAATATCAAGGAAGGAAGGAAATTAAAAATTAAATCTGTGCTCATTAAATTTGTTTTAATCAGAAAAATTAGGGATCATTTTAAGAACGGAAGTCTTGAGAGAAATATGCAAAATAATTTCCAGAAATTACTCTACAGGCTAGCAAATCATCAACAGGCTTGAAGAAACTCACTAATGTCTGAACATTAAAAAAATAAATTCAACAGGCACATCTGAGAGAAAGAGATTATCACAAAGATTCGATCCATTTGATATTAGGTTGGGCTTTAATATGTCCACATAAACATATTGGTCCATAATTTCGGCGATTAATTTAAGTTTTCCAGCGCTAGATACACTAATTCACCCTCTAACCATGATTATATCCCATCTATGTTTAACAGAATGGTATACATTTTTAGTTGCTAGGCATGTTTTTGGTTTTTTACCGGCTGTATTTTGACGAATCTTATCCTTACAGGGTTCGTTTAAGATTATAATAAAATAAATTAAAGTAAATGTAATTTCAAATGTCATTTTTTGCATTCCTCTCTTTTGGCACAAAATCTCATTTGTTTCAAATCTAAACTGGTTGAATTATTATGGTATTAGATAAATTATAGTTGTACAGATTTGTTTAAAAATTATTTTCATATATTTTTTAATGTGGCACAACACACGCTATGTGATTTTAGTAATATTCCTGTGCATAAAACTTTAAGCTACTAATGTACATAAAAGAGAACCATCGAACTGAACTATGGTTATTTAAGGTTGTGGTGGGAAGATGGATTGTGCCATAGGAAGGGAAGAACTCATTAATTAATATTAAATCACCATCAGGTTCAGGTCTGTAAATATTTTCTCTCAGCGAACTACTATCCAAACATTATTTTCGTCAAAGCTGTATAATGTCTGGGATAATCAGCATTTTAAACACACAATGGCGATTATACTGACCGCTTGTTGGGCTGTGTTATCGGGTTAGGAGGGGGGTGAACACAGGTTGGTACAAGTGTTCCAACACCCAACAAGGAAAATGGTCCATTACTTGTCATTACAAGTTATTAGTTTTGTAAATAGGTAGGGGCCGATTATATGCCAATCTTTTCTTAAAAGAAATTGTTCCACGTGAACTGGATTCCAAAACGCTAAATGGGCTGAAGCACATAAAAGAAAAAATATTAAATTATTTAATTTTGTTTTCCTGTTAACAATATTTGCTAATAATTATACTAAAATTAATAAATATAAGTCAAATAAAGTAATATAAATTTTACAAAACCAAGTCAGTTTTAAAAATATTTCATCACAAAAAGGATAATTTTTTGTCATTTTGATTGAAGTTATTGCATTGTTAAGATGAATTAGAACAAACATAAGGAGTTTTTTTACCTATTGTAGTCTGTCACAGGCGATGCAGTGGATAGTACGTATTGTTAGTACATCCATACCATGTGGAGGATTTTATTGTACCCGGTTATCAATGCAGAAATCTACCCCAAGTTAAAGGAAATTTAAATGTTTTATATATTTCTTTTTAATATTTTCATTTTATTGCAATTATTGATCCGTTTCCCAGAGCCTTCTTCTTATCCGCCCATTCTTCTTCTTTTCACAGTTATCTTGCTGCCAGCCATTCTCTTACTTCCTCAACCCATGTCTTCTTCGGTCCCGTTTCCCTACACTCTGGTGAAGAAACGGGCGTTATTTTAGCCACCTTATGTCCTTCACCCTCATCAAAAAATAAATAACTGAAGCCTTCTAGTCTCTATTTACTCATCAGTTAATTATCATAATATTAATTTTTGAACAGATCTGCTAACAAGGACTGGACAAACTAGGAATCATCATATAAGGCTAATTGCTTGTCGTTTTAGCTTCTTTAAGACTTACTAGACAAATTCTCTAAGTGAAATTATTTTTTTCTCTTTCAAGTTTTTACCCACGATTGTTATTAACGTAGCAATAAGTAAATTCGCTGAAAGTGCGATCATACAGGGGTTATAAATATGAGGGGAGTAACACTCAACAGTACTTCATCTTGGCATGGACTAAAAAAAAAAAATAATAATTATTTGAGCAAATTTCTCATCTAGTTTCTTTACACCTATATGTAAAAAATAATTATAAAAGACTCGTTTGCATGAAAGTAATAAGACCTATTTGAAAATACGGTGTTGAGATCTGTGGTTCCACTAATCTAATTCATCTCGTGTCCAATACTTGCCAAAATCCTTAATGGTCCTTACTTTGTCACATATAAACTTATCCATAAAGACCTTAATGTTCCATATGCAGCTTATTGAACCCAAACCAGTTACCTATGCTTTCATCGTTAACGCCATTACCATTCCAATCAACTAGTCTCTCAACTTGCTCCCCGTTTTATTCCCGATAACACTCCGGGGCGTCGAGAATGTAGAGGGCCAAAAAGCTTTCTAAAGTAGAACTTTAGTGAGTAGTTCTTTAGTTATTGACATATCATTGTAATTATTTCTAAAATTTACTTGTGGTGTATATATATATATTATACAGTTGTAAATATCAATAAGTAGTTAAAAAAAAAAAAAAAAAAAATGATATTATACCCTCACCTGCGACAGATTATCCCTTCAGCATCATAACAAATATTAGCAGAAGAGGAACAGGAGACAGACAAGGAAGAGGAAGAACCCGTCAGTGGATAAAATAAATGTAGATAAGATTGGGGAGGTGGTGGGAGGAGATGATCGCTATTTGCTTAGCCTTCGGTCCACAATCTACAGGTACTGTCCTTCTGTTTGCTCCCTGTCTCCTACTTCTCCTCTCTTCTTTATCATTCATTCTTTTTCCCCTCTTCAGTATGTATTCTCCTATTTCCGAGGGATCGGTTTCATGTTTGTAATGGAATGTAAACACCAATTTCATGCGATAACTCCCATACAAAGAGGATTTATTACGCATTTGCTATCATGCACGATGAATTGATTTGATTTTACGAATGTTCAAGTCTTATTCAATTTATAAAATTTCTAGAAATGGGTGATTGCATGAAATATTGTAACATTATACTAAAGTAAATATTAAAATGTATACAATTACAATATTCATTTATTAACTACATTTTTTAATAGGCATCCGTTTGTTTAGAAAGTGAAATAATTTAAACTTAAACTTAGACAAATGTGTAGTATGGCCGAAAAAGTATTGTTTTCCTTAATTGACTCTACGTTATATGAGATGCTGAATTCAAATTTTAATATTGACACTTCCAATAACTGAATTCACAACCAATTCCAAAAATTAACTTCAATGCCTACTCGTCTCTAAGTAGATGGTTGGACATTGGTTTTTTATATAAAATATATTTTGTGATATGTCTTTTGGCTGGGTGTCTACAGTTTTTTTTTTTTGTTTTTTTTTTTTTTTTTTTTTTTTTTTTTTTGCAATATTTTTCTCACCCTCAAAAATGTAACGCTTTAGCTCTTTTGGTGTTGCTCGAATCGAAAATTTGACAAAGGTTTCGAGATCAGACATTTAATGGAGAATATTTTTTTCTAAATAACATGTGTTATTAGAACCTACTATTTAGGAGCTATTTGGCTTAAATGAAAAAGTTTACGTTTTTCCCACATTTTTTATAACGTATTTTACACCCAAAGATTTAACAGTTTGAAACGTCTCCAGCTCTGTTAGTGTTGCATTGATCGATGATCTGAAAACAGTCTCCTTAGACATTTAATACAATTTTTTTTGCTGTATAGCGTTTGTCGCTTGGACCTACCGATTAGGAGCTGTATTAGTTTGAATCAAGGTCACCTTTGAAGCTCTATTTATTAAGTAGACTATAGATAGACACATCCATAATATATTGTTATTTCTACTTAGGAAGAAATTTATTTTATTTTTTAATTTGTGTTTCCGTTTTTTTTCAACGCAAAAAAAAAAAAAAAATTAATTAATTTTAAAAAAATAAAAAAAAATAAAAAATAAATAAATAAATAAATAAAAAATAATATATATATATATATATATATATATATATATATATATATATATATATATATATTATTTAAGCGTTTCATTATTTCGGGAAATTTATTAGTCCTTTTGTACCAGTTCGTTTTTGTTCTTATATCGAAATGTTGACTTCTTTTCGGAACTCTTATGTCTTTGAAAATGATAAGTTAGAAATTCGCATTCAGCACTCTAAAAATAACTTTAGAAAAAAAAAGAAAACTCTTTTTTTATTTTTTAAATAGATTAAAATAAATAAGTAATAGATTTAGGTTTAATATATTCTTACTTTAAATCTTTTTTTTTTTTATCCCGCCACATAGTTTTTATTTTGAAATTATTGAATTATTAGTGATAACCCGAGAACTTTGCCGAGGTAGATTAGTCCTAATAGCCTCCAATGGATGAGTAGATAGTATACATCCAATAGAATAGCCTTAGTACTCTAGTCCTTGGAGCAATCCGATCAAAGATAATACCCAATCACTTAGGAGAATAATCCTGTCTTAAGGAAGCAATGCGGCCTAAATGGTCTAGCTAAGCTATATTTGATGATTTAGTATATTTTTCTTTAGTAGGGTTATATTAGTAGGATTTGTTCAATAATTAAATTATAATATTCTAAAAAAAAATCTTTTAATCATATTTACACATATGAATTAAGGATGTGGCTGCAATAAGAACCTATGGAAACAAAGACCTTTTTTGTGGAAAAACGTACTAATCGATTCAAGATGGTTCTAAAAATTTCTCTATCGATTCAAGATGGTTGTGTAAAAATTTCGATTCGATAAGTCGATTAGATGAAAACTTAAAACGCGTTTTGTAACTCCCTCTTATGACCCCTTCCTGCAATGACTTTTTTTAATTGTTGAGCTTGCTTTGGGGTATTTAGAAAGCTTTACTTATAGAAAGAGACACTGCCAAGATTTATTCCACAAATGCTGATTTGATTATTAAAATGTTATCAATTACGATTAACAAATCGTATTCATCACCATAAATATTATAAGGAATACACAGATTTTTCCTTTCTCCGTTAAATACAACACTTACCTCAAATTCGTCAGGCAGACTGATTTTACATTTTCCGTAACTAAAACTGATGTTTGCGACTTCTGCGGTAAATGTAAGAAAAATTGAAAGTAAATTCTGAGGAATGCCATCTGCTGAGGAATATGGCATATATAGACAATCACCGAAAGAAAATCACATTTCTCGTGCAATGTTCAGCTTTCAGAAATCCACTGAGGGAAATAACATTGATGGATGTGATCTAATAATAACAGAAGAAAGCTAAGATCCAGAACAATATTGATTTTACTGTTTTTTAAATAATTGTTTGTTTGTATAATTTTTTTGTTGTTATTTTTTGTCACTTTGTTTTAATTCATTGGGAGTAGTTTTATGCTTTTATACATATGATTATCTATTTTAATGCATATTTTTTAATGTCAGTCATATTTCAAATTATTTTATATTAAAAAGGCACTCAATGCAAAATGGGCCAATACTTTTTTTTTTTTTTTTTTTTTTTTTTTTTTTTTTTTTTTTTGTAAAACGATTTAAAAAATTAAAGATTAATGATATCTTGCCATTTGTTATTTGATCCTCTTACTGAATAGTTTACCAAGAAGTAGAGCGTGAAAAGACCAATGTCAGAACCTTACAAAATTGCACATATCATTAAAAAAACAAATGCTCATAGAAGTGATACTGTGTTTTTTTTTTCAGATTTCGGAATGATATTCCGCCTTTTTAACACTATGTATAATAGTTGATAATAATGTATAATAATCATACCTAGATCTGTATCGAGGTTATTAATTTTGGTTTATAATCCCTCATTGCAGGGCACCTAAATTATACTTATATACCATTTTCCTCAATTATACTCAATGACTAAACAACTATAATTACTAGACAATGAGTTAGTTTGATGAAATATGAATACATATCCTACTAACGTGATTTTTTTTTTTTTTAATCTTAATTGAGAGAATCCCTTATATAACTTCTTTCCTTTTTCGCCTGTAGATAGTCCGTATTTGTTCGTTACTACATTTTAAACTAGTTGTTGATGGTTGGTAAATATTAACTGCAAGCTACTATTTAAAAAAAACAAACATAATTGCGCATTTTAGTTATAGTTATGTAGTAAGTAGTACACTCAATAGTTGGTTGGTACAGCGACAAATTTCCCATCTCTTTTATGCACCAAAGTGCGTTTATTTTATGTCTAATTCGTAAAGCGGAATATTTTGGAAGAAGTATTAGCCTTTGATTAAAAGTTTTCCTTTTTTTTTCCTAACGGCCATTACTTGTCATTCTCCTGTCAGACATCAGATCAAGGAAGCGTGTAATGTCAAAATTGGATATCATAGATATTAAGTACACCTGACTGGCATCAAATTACACCAATTTCTTTGTTTCATTTTCTCTGGTAAAAGTTTCATTCTACTTAAAGAATTTATGTGCCAATAGGTTTGGACCTGGTCATTTAAAGCCATAGTATAATATATAAGGTGTATTAATTAAAAACATATAATGCTAACATGATTCATAAATAGGCGACGTTTCTTGGCTATTGCGATATTTTCAAGCCCTAAAACATGTAAAAACATATATGAACGATAAATACGAATAAAGTATTGACAATGTGAACTAATATTCATCTAAATGCTTCATTCAAATGTTATAATTACCTTAAAACAATAGTCATAATAACAATAATTATTTTTGCAGAATTATATGAGTGTAATAGAACGGTATACGCATTTTTTCATATTTTTTATTTTATTTATTTATTTTTTATTTTTATTGTTTTAATTTTTTATTTATTTATTTTTTTGTTTAATTTTTAATATATGTAGAAAAATGACAACAAGATGCAATACTATTGACAAGACTATTTAGTCGTTAAAATTATGTTCATCAGACAGATCCAAATGTAATAGGGCACAGATAGTCCAAGCAACGAAGACCAAAAAAGGCCGACTAGGGGACTTAATTCATGTAGAAGCCAATTTTGGCACAGTTGTAGGGAAGGTGTCCTTAACAACATACTAAAAGTACTGGGGGGTGGGGGTGGAGCTAACGGAGGGGGGGCGCTCTAAAGGTGGTTTTTTTCAGTTTTTCGTTAATAACTCGAAGACTCTTGCCCCTAGCGAAAATGTGTTTATGTACTAAATTAATAATTATAAAATTCTTTACAAAAAAAGGTGCTATACACTTTTTTGCTAACAGCAATGCTTAAGGAGATATGGAGCGAGAAAAATGAAAATTAAAAGAAAAAACCCTTTTTTATTGTTAAAAATGAAATGTTTATGGTTTATATAATTAATCTTTTAGCGCCCTTGGTTCCAAATATCAAAAAACAGCTTACATATGTATATATGTATGTATGTATGTATGTATGTATGTATGTGTATATATATATATATATATATATATATATATATATATATATATATTTTTTTTTTTTTTTTTTTTTTTAAGGCTTTTATAGACCTTGGAGATCCTTAGTTAATTAAATACATAATAAATAGTTAAAATAAAGAACATTAAACTAAGTGATACTTATCGAGCCCAGGAAGTATCAGAGCTGTTTGATTAAATAACTTGGATACCGTTACTTTTAGCACATTTTGTTTTCTATACATTATTAAAGATAAGAAATTTTGCAACAAATTTGGTTCTATTTATTTTTTTGCTAAGATCAATAGTTATAGAACTGTGGAGGACGAAAAAATTGGCTAACTTGTGGTAAGTTGCACTTTTCCGCGAAAACACGTCTATCGGCACTTTTTTGACTATAACTCCAAAATTATTTGTTCGATTTGAATTTTTTTTTTTTATCTGAACGCTGATTAAATTTGCTTTCTGAACCCACAAATGTGAAATTTTGATCAAGTCTCGTAAAAACACCCATGCCAACACGTTGAGAAACCCATACTATTGTGCAATTCTTTTATTTTTGGTTCATTTCTCACTACAACTCCAAAAATATTGGTCCGATCCCAAATTTCTTTTTTTCATCTCAAAGCTGGTTAAATTTCCTATTAGATTCTATAGATTTAAGTTTAATAAAGTTCTGTGAAATATCCATTCTACCTCGCTAAATTCCGTGTACTTTTGTGAAATCCTTATTTTTTCGGAACATTTCTCGTTATAATTCTAAAAATATTTATTCGATCCTGAATTTCGTTTTTAAATCTTAAAGCTGGTTAAATTTGCAATTAGATCCTATATATCAAATTTTTGATTCAAGTTCGTGAAACACCCACGACAGCCCACTCAACATTTCAAAAATGTCAGGTTTTGCCAAAACATACACATTTAGTGTGCTAGCATGGGTATTACATGGAATATAATTAAAAGTCATAGTAGGACCTAATTGATAATTTAAGTAGCTTTAAAATGAAATAAAGCAATTTGGAATCGGACATATTTTTTAGGAGTAATAGAGAAAATATGCCAAAAAAAAACTAGAAATTTTTAACAACTCGCAGTTGTTAGCGTGCTGGCAAGGGTATTACATGGCATTTTATCAAAATTTGATATATAGGACCTAATAGAAAATTTAACCAGCTATGAGATGAAAAAAAGAAATTTGGAATCGAACAAATATTTTTAGAGTTATAACGAGAAATGTTCCAAACAAATAAGGATTTTACAACAGTACGCGGTATTCAGCGAGGTGGAATAGATATTTCATGGAACTTAATTAAAATGAAATATATAGTATCTGATGAAAAATTTAACCAGCTTTAAGATGAAAAAAAGAAATTCGAGATTAGACAAACAGTTTCGGAGTTATAGACAAAAGAGTACCGACAAACGCGTTTTTGAGGAAAAGTGCGACTTACCGCAATTTAGCCAATTTTTCTTCCTTCACAGTTTCTAAAACTATCGATCTGACAAAAAAACGAATAGAACCAAATTTATTGCAAATTTGCTTAGCTTTAATAATGTATATAACACAAAATTTGCTGAAAGTAACGGTTTCCGAGTTACTGGATCAAAGTGCTAAATACATACAATTTTCAACACTTTCCCCCCTCCCCTGCCCAAACCTGAAAATGTTTCAAAGAAATCTTTTAACCACATTTACAGCTAAGGTTGATGAACAATATGCCAATAGTCAGATCTTTTTATTTTTGGTTCGATATCAAGGTTCGAATGCTAATTTCGCTGTACTATAATAAGCATATTTGGCTTAACAACAATAATTTTATTTTTAGCAATAAGCTTTCAAATTATAATAATAAACTATTGATTTTTAGCAATAAACATTGCAATTTCAACAATATATATATAAATTTTAACAATAAAAACGTGTTTTTTTTTTACATTTTCCAAATTTCCCCCACTATATCTTCTTAAGCATTGATTTTAGAACCAAAATGTATAGAACCTTTTTTGTAAACAATTTTATGTTAATTAATTTAGTATATAAACACATTTTCGCTAGAGGCAATAATTTTCGAGTTATTAACGAAAAAACTGAAAAAACCGACCTTTAGAGCCCCCCCCCACACCTTAGCTCCACCCCCACCCCCCAGTACTTTTAGTATGTTGTTAAGGACACCTCCCCCTGCAACTGTGCCAAAATTGGCTTCTACATGAATTAAGTCCTCTGAAAATCCTTCGTTGCTTGGGCTAAGAATGGTAATTCATTCATTATATATAATGTGCATTTAGATGAATATTAGTTCACATTGTCAATACTTTATTCGTATTCATCGTTCATATAGGTTTTTACATGTTTTAGGGCTTGAAAATGTGGCAATAGCCATGAAACGTCGCCTATTTATGAATCATGCTAGCATTATATGTTTTTAAATAAATAATGATGGGAGATAATATTGCTATTAAATACACCTTATAAACTAAACTCTCCTTTGGTTATATATATTGTATAATAACAAAGTATAATTTTTCAAACATTCATGGAATAAAAGCAAGCAGCATTAAAAAAAAATACGAAGAAAGTTTTAATTCACTAAATTTTGAGAGTATAAGGTTTATATACGCCCCTTGGGTCTTAGAGATTTTGAATAAATTCTTGAGGGATGTGTCGTTTCTATTGTGGTGATTGGTGGTTATGGTCAAAACACTCGATTCATGATTTTAATAATTATAAAACGTTTAAATATGTCCTTTTTAAAATTGTGGTTAAGTAAACATTTACAAAAACATTACTTTTAGCAAAGGAAATGAAAAAAAAACAACCTAGAATAGAAGTTTCGTCTGTAAAATTATCAACAATAAAATTATCATCATTAAAAGAAAAAAATATTTGCACTGGGATATCACAAAAAGCGAATAATAAGAAATGAAATAGATACATTTGTTAAACTCGTCCCCTCTTTTCTAAAAAAAAAAAAAAAAAAAAAAAAAAAAGAAATAAGAAAGACATTTCCCTGTAAGTGTTGCAGTGTTAGAGATAATTGGTCGAGATTAAAGTTCAAAACTAATAATGGTCATTGTTCTTTGGATGTGGTTTAATGCAAGCCTTCATAACTGAACCTCTTTCTCACAGGCAGTGCACAAGTAGTTTTAGTTAGACGTCTGGTACTGTACGTTATATTAAGCGCAACTAAACCTTTTCATTACAAATTTTTTTTCTAATTTTTTTCCCGTAATATTTCTAAAAAAATATATATACATATATTTACTACAATGCGATGTTTTTCATAAATGTATATTTATTTATTAATTTACTTATTTATTGTACTATTAAGGTTAAGGCATGGCAGAAAAATATTTTTTAGCAATCAAAGTTATGTTAATTTAATAAATTGATAAAAAATATTTCGTTGTAGTCGGTAACGGATTTAAATTTACCTTGGCTGAAGGTTATTGCAATTTGTGACGCCCCTTCCATTGTACGTCCTTCACTTTTAGCAAAGCAGTTATGTCGTGCGGGCTTAATCTATTCTTTACGCCCTTGTTGGGAGAGTTCATAGAATACTGTTTCAAGGGTAGTTCACTTACATAAATACGCACAACTTCTTAGTTTTAATAAAAAACCCTGTTTGAAAGATATCATATATATTTATATATATATATATATATATATATATATATATATATATATATATATATATATATATATAAAAATCCATATTATATATCTTAGTGAAATGTGTCATTAGAATGATGAAGAAAGTAACTTCCATATAAAAATATCCAATAGCCCAATATTAAACTGCAATCAATATAAATTCTTCAGGAAGAGTAAGATAAAATAATAAGATACTTAAGTTTTTAAAGGGGCCAGAATGGCAAAAACTGTAAATTCTTCACTTTGCTAAATGCCTTAAAATACAGTCAATATTGAATCACTCATTTTGATTTTAATAAATACGCATGTCGATTAATTGAGTAAGGTTATTATTTTTTTCTTAAATATTTTTTTGTGCAAAATCTTCTACCGCGTAACTGTTTAAATTAAGTTTAAAATAATCAAAACAATATAATTTACAATTATGAAATTAAAAGTTTATATTAATAATTAAATTATAATATTAATATTATACAAATTAATATTATAATATTGTATTTACTCAATTATTTATATAGGTAATTTGTTAAGTAATATGTAGGTATGTTTAAAAATAAAATCTGTTTAAACATAATTCCAGCTCGTCTGAATATTTTAGTCCTCTTGCTAAGCAACATGTATCTAATAAGCATAAATTTAAAACTCGATATTGTTAAGTTTGGTAGTAATACTACCAAAATACTGGTACAGTAATACTGGTAGTAATACATAATAAAATAAATGTTAATTTCAATAGTTTTAAATGTTATTTAAATAGCAGTTCTGGTCTTGTTATATTGTTCTGTGGGTACGTAAACATTTTCTTTGACAAACTATTGAACATGTGAGATTTTAACAATTAAATTGTAACAGTATTATAGCTAATAATTATTCATCATCATAATTAATTTGAAATTTAATAAAAATGTAGCTATTGTTTTATTTTTGTATTTTGTTTATTAAATTTATTTTAATGATTTTTGCTGCTAAAAAAAAAAATAAATAAAAATAATAAATATTATTATCTATATATTGTTATTGATAACTATACTTTATCAGATTGGTTTATTATATAAATTTATGTAACCAATAAGGACTTCTCACAGACGTATTTATCTATATTAAACAATGTGACCATTTTAAAAAAATAAGGCAATGAATACTTTTTTTAGAACGCTTTTCTTTTTTTTTTTTATACAAATAAGATGCATATGTAATAACCGGTATAATATAATACTTTATATGATTTTAAACATGATTTATGCGATAAGAATTGTATTCATAGTATTCATATATATTATTTAAATATAATAATGCATGTTAAGAATTAAAGAGAAAATCCAAATTTAGAATTGTTCTATTAATAAAACTAAAAGGAGAGAATGTGAAAATAAATAAAGCATAAAAAAATATTTGAATTAAAAAAAGATACTTGATGTTAAAAAATGTTAAAAAATATGACCATGAAATAAATAAAATAAAATTATGTCTATGAATTAAGATTAAAGACTCATTAAAAATTGGGATTATCGCATTCCTTTGCTGCTTCGGTTTGTCAAATTCTGTCATTGTTATATTAACCAATACGATTTTGGTTTTGAGAATATATAAGTCTATTCCTTTTAAGAATATATATATGTATGTGTATATATATATATATATATATATATATATATATATATATATATATATATATATATATATATATATGTATATATAATTTCATTTACTGTTAAACTTTTACTGAAGTAGCGACAAACATTATACTATAGAAAACTGTTGCATGACGTTCCTACTGGTATTTTAATTTTAGAAAAAGACAGTTCCTGCCTTTCGTGGTTTGACTGGCAGCCTGAGATAAGCTGCTTCTCACTTGACGTGTTGTTGTGTCTCAGTCGCTTTACAAATTCTGTACGCTGCTAAACAGGATAGACCAGTAAAACGACTACATTATAAATTATTACAAAATAAAAAAATTTTTCTGCTGGATGTGTAAATACATTATTTGTCTACATTATAATTATACCAGCATACCGTCAAAATAATCCATGACATAGCATTCGATGTATAAATAATCATATTCTTTGTGGTTTAAAATAGTTCTATACTGAACAGAAAGAATTAATATAATATTTATTACAGTAATTGTAATACTTAGAATATTGATATTTTATTTATATTAACGAACTTTAGTTTTTTGTGTTTACAACCAGTGAAAAGTCAACCCATAAAACTTTTCTAAAAAAATTCTGAATTCCGGTCCCTGTTTTCCAAAAAGTCGATTCTGGGTACCTATACCTTATTAAAAAAAAATTTTTATAAAAAAAAAAAATCTGAGACCTAATAAACCAAAAAGCAATAAATTATAAAATATCAAATATAATTTATAATCTAAAACATATAATGTATAAGTCAATTACAATTTACATAATTTACAAAAACAAAACAACACATTATCTGAGGCTGATAAAAATCTTCCAAGAATAACAAAAGACTATATAAAAGTGATGTTGTCTTTCTGTATTTATTTTGTTAGTTGTAAAGCATCTGTATGTTAGAATAGTAATTCTATATTTTCATTTACCATTAGCAAATACCTAGATTTTACAATAATAAGGATGGTTGATTATTTTATGATAATTGTTTTGAATTCTGTAACAAGCAATGTTCGTCTAATACAAGATAAATTTCTATGTTATTTCAATAGTTTCTTTGTAAGATCAATAGTACGATACTATTTTTTTTTTTTTTTTTTTTTTTTTTTTTTTTTTTTTTTTTTTTTTTTTTTTTTTTAATAAAATGGATATGTCTTTTAGCAGGGGGGTCAATCATTTATTTTTTTTAAACGTTTTTTTACCCTCAAATATGTACAGCTTTTGTTCTGTTGGTGTTCTGTTTGGTTTAATTGAAAAAAAATTCACACTTGAAACTCCTGTTCTCTCTCAACTTAGTTTGTTTCAAATAATCATTAATTGTTAATAAAATTTATTATAAATTTAAATTAAATATTGATTTAGTTATATGATCCTTTTAATTCTAAAATGTAAATTAGGAAAATCGGTCGATTGTAGATAGACATAACCATGATTTATTGTTTTCCCACTCAAAAAAGAAATAAAGTTTACAGCTATGAACTAATCACCATTAAATTATAAAAATTACTGTAAGAACAATGTAACGTTTCATTAAGGGGAGGAATATATTTAAGCTTATTGCATAATTAATTAAAATCTTGGTGTATTGAAGATGTACATTTTAAAATTATTTATAAATAAATTATTCAAAAATATCGAATTTCTCAACCAAATATTTACTTTTGGCTCCAATTTAATATAGCAGGATTCCCTGGAATAACATAGCATCCACGAAATTTCGGTATTAATTATTGTTAGTTTTAGCCAGGGAATGTTGAGAATGAAGACTGTTTGTTATTGCGAGCTGTGTACAGTAACATGCACACAACGCCTACCCGCGCTCCCTCCCTGCAATTGTGTATTTTGTGTAATTAATTTATAAACCAAAGTTAATTTACCACTTCACTAGGTGTAGCCTCCAAGACATACGGGTGTTTTTGGACAAGCTCTGCTACATAGTTTATAAGTTTATAAGATTTTTAGAACTATGTTTTGTAAGAAATTTCGATTTTCTATTATCAATCAGCAAAAAGTTCCTTATTAATAGGACTAGATATTTTTTATAAACTTTTTTTAGTAAGATATTCAGCATGGTATTTAAGACAATGTAAATAATTAAAAAGGCTAATGAAATAAAGAATTAATCTTTATCCTAGGACATATTGTCCCCTCTAAAATAATTCATATGTTTTGTGAATGTGCAAAAGTCTGGATATATAAACATAAGAAAAAGAAGAAAAACACAAATAATCATAATTAGAATATGCTAATATAATAATTATATGCTAATATAAAATTTACAATATATTTTTTTTTTTTAAACAACTATATTATTCCAATTAATCTACACAGTAGGCTAAGTGTTGATATGGAAAATGTGCATAAACCACAGCAAATGAGAAACCTGAAGATGAGACTGAAGTCCCGAAGCATTTAGTATCAAGCTAAATAAATTAATAACCAAATCTCCTTCTTCATGAAGTGTAATAGAAAAGAACTAAATAAAATAAAATAAAAATAATAAATAAAAAGGAAAAGACACATAGAGAAAATAATCTGGAACTACTTGAATGCTGATTAGTCCGATTACTGAATGCTGATATATACAAACGTTTTCTTCTATTTACATACGTATATATAGGTGTTCATACTTATCTGTGCACACGTACTCGTTATGAAAGGTTACAAAGATAGTTATTGATACATTATTTGCTATTTATATTGTAATATTTCATTCAGAGACTAATTAAGAATATTTAGCATTCATCAATAGTTCTAAAAACGTACAAAAAATCGATAAATTAGCAATCTAATTGTTAAACTTATAATCGATGGCTAAAACCAATTTTAGTTTAAATGGCTAGATAAATATTTCTATGGAAAATAAATATATTCTTCATTTTAAATTTATTTCTAGCAGGAAAAAATTAACTAGCCATGATAAAACAGAGAGAATTGACCTGAATACCTCCTTTTCTTTTTTATAACTTCACAGTTCACTTAGAGTACTATTAGCTTAAATAAGCTCCTCCACTTTGCTTAATTAGGTTAGTATTTACATGTCTTACACATACATGCAAACCTTGTTTTACGTTTTCAATATTAATATAAATAACATTTATATCGCATTGCTGATGTTTCGATTTTTTTTATGTTTTTAGAACCGAAGATGAAGGTTTAACATTCGAAACTTCGTAAATCTGATTTTTTATTTAATTTTTTTAATACATAAATCTAACATAGTTTAAAATACAATATTCCTATGCGTGAATAAAAAGAGGAAAGTTGTTTTTTCCAAACTTACAGGAAATGACAACGAGACTCGAAAGCTTCAAAATTATATATGAATTCATATCCTCAAAAGTTTGATCCTCCTTCGAAAATTTTAGTCTATTTATTTTTTTTTTCTAAAAAAAAAAAATAAGTTAGTTCATTCTATAATTTTAACATTTTTTTTTTTTTTAATATAAAACAATTTCTAAATACACTTATTCTTTTCTTAAATGTTTTAGTGAAAAGAACACAAGACTTATATTTTTAAAGCTTGGGATTTCCTTCACATTTTGTATATCACATTTAATCACCGCTTTTAAGAACAGTTTGAAACGTTAATCATCAGTTGTAAGTACGAGTTTGTACGAAAAATCAATACAGCGAAAATTCGATTCGGATTGGCTTCAAACGATGTTTAAAAACCAATCTATTTTTATTGACCAGATGTATATTTCCATTGTCCCATCTTAAATTTGTCTCTAACCTAACCTAAGGAATCTTCAGTCATCTGACCCCCCCCCCCCCCCTATCTTTTTATTAATCTATGAATATGTTTCGTAAATAGGGATATTCTTAAATAATCAATCTTTGAATCTATGAAAGAATAATCCAGTTCCTATCACATGACTTGATTTAAAAATATAGATATTTATTAATTATTATTATTGTTGGTATTTTTTTTTTTTTTTTTAGTGAAAATCCTTTTCATTGTTAAAGACGTCACTTTTAAAATCCCGTTATTAAATACTTACCATCAAATAGTAATAAATATATAATTAAAAAACAATATTCACAAATTAACACTGACATTTGGCGTAATGACTGATTGAAAACTATAAATCATGTATCAATTTTGTTTGTCGTTAAATAAGATTTTGATCAAAGGATTAAAATTAGGGCAACATATAAAAGACATAATTTTTACTAAATAGAAAATCGCTAATTAAAATTAAAACATATAAATTTTCATTGTTTTTTTTTTTTAACAAGTACGTAATGGAGCTATTGGCATTGTTTAACTTATATAGGGTTAGATTGAAGCGATGAAACAACCCTTAAAGGGGACTATATTGTCCTAGAAACAGGAATTTCCATTTAAAAATATATTAGGGCTGTGTTTCGCTTCATTGTTAAAACCTTCTGCTGAACTAACAGCAACTAGTTATTTTCTCAACCTACTTTTGACTATACGTAATTCATTTGCATGCAAATTATAAAGTCCTGTTTTTGTTGTTAAACTCCCTTGTTCCTTGAATAATGTTTTACACAAAGTTCCACAACGAACCCCTTAGCCATGTCAAAGTGCCTGTATTAAATAACTTAGCGAGGCTGAAGACAGAATGAAATGTCAACCCACAATTAAGTGGTAATGGATGAAAAAACACCACATTGGCCTGTTGGTAATAAAATTACTAAAGTTATTAATAAAGTTAGGGACCATGACTCTAGGAATTATTTTATTTTTTTAAAGATATTAATTAACCATTTATGTTATAATTTGGGAGATTTAGTATTTAGAGTACTTTTCGCTCCATTTTTTATATTATGAAAAGGCATTTATTTTAAAGTGTAATGCCCATGTTCCTTAATATGGTACGTGACAGTAATAATCCTTCAACAATGATTACCAATACATAAATATACCTATATACCTTGCTACTTTTAATTTTTTCTATTTAATTTATAATGTTTATTTTACTAGCTAAAAAATGTTTATGTTTTTTAATTAGAAAATTATTTTGTATATTTATTGTAATAGGTTTCAATATGATAATTAGGCAAGTAATGGAATGTCCAAATTAATTTAATATGTACACCGTAACCGGGAGATACTTTGAACAGGTTTAGCACATTCTGCACTGCAGCGCGATCGTTTTAGTGAATATTTTAAATTTTCTTGAACCAAATAATAGCTAAAAAACTCTGCTTCAAAATCGTTTATGATAGATTACGCTATCTTCAATACAAGAGGGGAGTATTATCAATAGAAGATTCTTCTCTTGTTTAAGTAGGTGCTACTTTGAACAAAGATGATTCCCGCCTTTTTATGTTTTTGTTTCGAATCGAAAAACATTGAAAAAAAAAATTACTTTTCAGCAAAATGCTTCCGTATACCCTTAAAATCTGGTTCACTTTATCACCAGGTTTGTTGATGAAACATAAGTAATAATAGCACAAATAGTTTTTAACAATGTTGATAGCTTTTATAAAAATATATCTATTAACTTCACAACTTACAAACTCTCTTTTAACATAAACTTGATTCAGTTTTCAAGGGACATTAGTCTTTATTAAACCAACACACAAGGAAAACTTTAATAGAATGACACAATTACTAGGAGCAAAGGATGAAAAGTGCGTATGTAACTAATAGTTTATAATTAAAATATAATTATTTTTGTTAATTTCATTTTACAGTCCCTGGTTTGTTTGTTTTAGTTTATTATCAAATCGAAGTCAATTTTAAATATATAACAAAGGTATAAAAATTTAAAATGGTTTGAATTTTAAATGTGAATGAATCTAATTGTCATATTTACCAAATAATAAAACAGACGATAAAACAATCTTTAAAGTGATACCATCTTCTAAAACGTGTCAAAAACTTTCTCTAAAGTAGTGTTTCAAGTTGCCTTTTTTGTCTAACAAAATATATAAAATTAAAGGAATGAGTTAGAGACAGGAAACAGATAAGCAAATGTTTCTGAATATATTGGTAACCAATGTATTATTCTTATGAAACAATTCTGCCACATAGGCCAGGCCAGATGAGGTTTGGACCTATTTAAAGTTAACACTGATATAATAAAAAGGCTTACATCGGCCAAGGACGGCCGAAATGTGCTCTAATAGCGATAGCAGCACATTTCATGGTTAATCTTTAATTGTATAGAACAAATTGGAGAATGCTAGCTTATAACTTGAAACCGCCAGGATTTTCGATTTAAAAGCGCGTTTGTTCAAAGTTTCCCTAATGGCCAAATTTCTTTAGCCAGATAAAACTAAAACAAATGTTTATGTAATGATTAAGTGTATCTTCAGAATAATAAAAATCAGTCCTTTTTAACACGTAACATATAATTTATATTTATAGTAAACAGTAGCCCCTGTTTACAGTAAATTAAATTATATGTTACGTGTAAAATAAACGACTAATTTGTTTAATTATTCTGAAGATATACTTAATCACTACACAAACATTTATTTCAGTTTTATCTGGCTGGAGAAATTTGGCTATTTCATCTATGAATTTTTATAGGTGTACATTTAGTTGATTATGGAAAAAGTTTGTATATAATTAACCAAGCAGTCTTGATGTGCTGGTCTGAAAAAAATCTGGCACTATTCCGGCTAAATATCCTCTTAACACAACCGTAGACAACCTTTAGCAGATGTATTGGAATCCAAGAATCTTTATGGGTTGTACTGACACAGATAATAATTTGATTATAGTAATTGAATCAGTCATCCAATTAAATAATGACTGAATCGTTCAGTTCATATTTTGCTAATTAATGATTTGATCGATTATAGATTATGACTGAAAAATTAACTGACAGATTCAATTATTATTAAATTAGTTGATTGATTTCAAAGAAATTAGCTGTCAAATATTGAATCATGATTAAATTATTGCCAATTCTGGTGAGAGGTTAAGCAGGGATTCTTCTAACGTTTCTCTCTTATCACGTCACCAGTTTGTGAACCAATGAAGCCAGTGAAATAGCTCAGACTGCAAACATTTATAAAATAAAAACACTTAAATAAATAAATGACAACTAAAAATCGTCATGCAATAAATAATTACGAAAGGTAAGAAACATAGAAGAATCAACTACCATTTAAAAATAATTTATTTACAATTTATGCAATTTCCAATTATACAAGTAATATAAAATACTTTAATGGTATTTCTCTATAGTTTATAAATCAAAACATAATATCAGCATAAATTTACACTGTTAGAATAATATATTTTCTTAAATCTTATAATACATTACAAACATAAATAAAGAGGAGAGGAAATCACTTTGAGTAACCTACACGCCCGGGATGAAATATTCGATTATGTATGAAAAAAACGCACTAAAAAAAGAAAACAATTTACATAGGCCAACCAACCTGAATTTATTATATCAGTTACAGAAGACATGACTGCAAATAAGCTATATAGCATGATAATGAAGCTGCGACAAGCTATGAAAAAACACATAAATTAGAGAAAACAAAATCTCAACGTAAAGGCTACCTAATTCACGAAGTAGACAGTTTCAACAATACTCAGCCCGAATCGAACTCGAGATACCACGCAGCATAGCCTTTATCGTTTATATCCCTTGAAGCTCTGTATAAACTTGATCCCATAAAACGTTACTAGTTTATATCTAAATATAATCGAATCTGTTAGATTGAGGTTTTTTTTTAATTTTTAAATTTAAATTTTATTTCTATAGATATACTTTTTTTTTAATACGTAAAAGTTAGGTTAAGAACATGGAACAAAAATAAAGTTGTTTTAAAAACATTTCAAAGCATTTGTATTTGTCATAGTTTACAAATAGAAATAACATGTCTCAATATCATAGATAAACATTGATTATATCGTATATCTAATTTGATTCCATTCAATATTATTCATATATTTTTTTCCAGTTACATAGGCCAACCGATTAGTATGATAGTCTATGATAGGTAACCTGACACTTTTCTGGGCCCAGAGATAGCGTGTAAAAAGTTGACTTATTAATATCAAGACGAAACCTATGTTCTATAACGTAAAATAGCTGAAATATTCACTTCAATTGAATATTTGTAAATATAGATTAATACGTCATAGAAACCGCGATATAGTCCTTTTGATCCGTCTAATTTATACGAGTTTGAAGAGCAGAGTAAACAGAAAAATATATATATATATATATATATATATATATATATATATATATATATATATATATATATATATATATATATGATACAGAGGAGTTATAAATAAACAGATTCATTAAAAAACATATTAAAATAAAATAAAAAAAATTTTATTTCATTTTTAATATTTTAAACCCTTTGACAGGTGACACTTATTTCGCTTTAATAAGCAGATGTGATGTTGATATGAAAGATAAGTGGCATATCAATGAGGTCAGCACCCTGCGGTAATTTTTTTTAGTCTTCTTCGGGCATTTAAAATTTTTTTTAGTTTAATTAGTTTGAAGAGCAGAGTTAAAAAATCATAAATAAAAATATCACATTATTCTCCAATACATTGGCAAGCTATGTATTACTTTTTTTATATTCCTTCAACATTAAAAATGTATTATTTTTTTTTTTCAATTTAAAACTGAATATAAATTAAAAAAATAAATAATGACAATTGTAAGCAAAAAAAAAAAATAACAAAAACAAAAAAAAAAACATTAGAAATTATTATTATTTAATTATTGCAATAAAAAATATCATTACTAAAATAAATAAAAAACAAATCATCAAAAAACGTGAAGACTAATCTTATTATCTGAAATTAGTATATTTTTTGTTTAAGTAATGTGTAGCTGAAAAGAAAATTGTGCTCCGATAATGTTTAGGTAGGTAAAATTATGCTATTATTAAAGTATATAATTCTTGTTTATTTATATATAGTTATAAATATTCTACAAAATATATGTATAATAAAACAATATATATTATTGTAATATATATTAACACTGAGTGTGTTTAAATTATATATAAATGTAAACTATTTCAAAAGTATATGATTCAGCACTACTCTAATATTTTAGTTAAACTTTTGATACGGTATTAAAAAGTCAATATTTTACACACTAGCATCAGGACTACATCATTATTAGTTAATTGAATTAACTAACAGTTAATTGTAACTGAAAGCCGGCAATATCAAGGGAAATATTCACTTTTAATTAATTTTTTAGGAAGAATAATTATTGTCCAGCTTCCAAAATATTATGATTGATTATATCTATATTTATATATTTTTCAAATATCGACCTATTTTATGGTTGGTTAAGGTCAAAGAATGGTTCAGTATTAGAGTCACATATATACAAAATTCCCTCAATATATTTATATATAATGTAGCCTGGATGTTTTATCGGATCCCAAATAGAGATGCCGAAAGCCTTGCCTCGTTCCTGTAAAGAGGCATAAAATAAGGAGGCTTTATAGGACTGTCGGGGAAGGGGGGGGGGGGCAACGGTGATTTGGAAAACGGTCTGGATAAACGAGGAGAGTTTGGGATAAATGGGAAGGAATTTGTTTGTGTTTGTAGGGTTCGGGTCTGGAGCCATATGTCCAGGCTACAGATTGGAGCCCAACTTGTTACGGGCCGAAAAACCTTATTTATATAATTTCCTTTGACTCGACCACCCCCAATCATCCCTTCCATTGAGGCAGCCGGTCCAATCAGTCTAATACCAACCCGACCAATGATATATATTTCCAAAGGCTAGGGGGGCTTTTTCGTTTTATAAGAGTTTCCCTCCTTTGTCCCAAGTCGGTATTGGTCAGTCTTTTGAAAAGTCTGACAAACACTGTGGGTCTTATGTTTATTCGTGATCCGTTTACAGAGAGGCTGCGATGAGGTTAATAAATATTACATATATTCCCTCTAGAGGTTGTAATTACAAAATACACTGAATGAAAATCATTTAAAAGGTAAATGTCGGAAAATCAGATTAGTGTACATTTTTTATACAACATCGACGTTTAAGCAACCGCAAGCAATAAGTCACTTTTTTGGCCAAAATATTTACTTAAAGAAACCCTTTTACTTACGCACCAATGATATACAATTCGATACACTTATTACCATACTCCAGAGTGTTTAGCGAAAAACATTTAGCATTCTGGTACGTAAGCGACATCACTCTTTAGACTGGCTGCATTCAAACTGCTGTGAACAAATACGGTCTCTCTATAAGAAAAATTACATAGCCGTCCCTCGAAAATAATAATCGACATTGCTATAGCCCGCATATCAGACAAAACCAAGAGAAGTTTGGAAAGAAGCCGGTTGAGGGATGTTCGGAACTAAGTTAACATTTTGGCTGTATCCAGTTTTTTTACACAGGCCACAAATCGAACACTTTGTCCTCACTAAGCTGTTTCCTATATGGTACATCGCTGATGAGTAAGTTTCTTGTTTAGTCTAGTATAAATCAAAGCAATAAGCCCACATTTTTTTTATTTTACGTAGATAATAATAACATGATTTAATAATTTTTGTGTACCTCCTGTGAAGTTGGGAAGAATGACTTATAGCATGTATTTGCTAAGTTGACGATATATTACTATCAAACCTGACGCCCTTTACAGTCGTAACAGTAATTTAAAATAAATGAAGAAACCTTTAAAATAGCAAAAAAAGCTTATTCTGTACAAAATATTTTTTAATTAGAATAAATAAAAGCAAACTTATTTCAAAAAATATATATTGTAACAAAGAAAAAAAAAAGGTAAAAAATACCTTATCCATAACGAAAAAAAGAAAAAAATAGAAACTAGTTTTTAGTTTAAAATTAAATTATAGTTAGTTAAAGCTTTATCTATTGTTTTTTTAATGAAGATTTTCAGCATTTTAACATTTGCCCAGATAATATTTTGCCTCACAACTTTTATTAAATTTATGTTTAGTTGATATATTTTGGAATTTGTTGATCTGATCTTTAAAGTAACTGTAATTATTATAAAGAATCCAAAAAATCAAATGCTTCCCTGTAGTACAATGAAGTATATCTTGCATAAATAAAGATGTTCTAAAAATATAAATAGGTTTTTAAAACGAAAAATTCTTTTAAAAATTATAATGAAGTAGATGATTTCATAAATAGATTACTTTTTAAATTTAAATATTCTAAATAATACTAAGTTAAATAATACTTTAACTTTTTTTTTAAATGTTCAATGTAACCTTATATTACATGTAACCTTGATGAACCATGAATAATAAATAACAATGAACAAATAAGAAAAGGAGTGGTAAATTAAATTAAATTAAAATTAAATTTAAATTTTATGAAAATAATAATAAAATTATTTATTAAATTAAAAACAACAACATTAGAAAGCCTCAAAACCTCCCAAAGGTACGCAGGACAGAAAAGTTTTTCATTTTACTGAATTTTATATACTGAATACTAATATATTCAATAACTATATAATTTGTTTATTTAAATGATGGACTAATTCATCAATCGTAGATTTGAGAAGAAATCTGATGCTTTCAACATGAATTACGTTTATTTTGTCAACTCTAACATGAGCGTTCATATTCCAGTTAAAAAAACAAATCGGCGTTTCATCAGATTTAAACATTGATCGTGGCATTGGCGGTAATTATTTTAATAAAACCAACTGCCCGTCCTTACAATTTTTGTAAGAAAAATGTGACTGATTATGACTACAAAGAAGTAGAATACAAATGAGTTGACCGCCTTAATGTGAATAAATCAGATATCAATCTGTATATGAATTTATATTTGGTTTATAAAACTGAAATAATATAAATAAATTATGAATAAAACTATTTCAGGATTTTTTAAATTATTTATTTTCAGAGAATTTTAAAGGTTAATCTTGTGCTTAACATTCTTCTCACACGTTTTAGAAAACAATTTATTTAAAATTTGAATGTTACTGAATTTTTCAACCACGGTTTTGAAGTAAGGATGAAATCTCCTATTGATTTTTATATATATCACCAGCTAGTGTTTTTTTTTGTTTTTGGGTTAAGATTATTTATCATATCAAATTATCACTAATATATTAGTATCGATTAGTGTAATACAATTTATTTTAAAGTTTTAATAATTAAAATATAATTCGTCTTATATTACATATCTCAACATTTTTTTTTTTTCAAATCGAACTACATCATAAAATTTATTAATTTTAATTATTAATACATCTTTTTTTTCTGGGTAACATCAATTTTTGGGTTACATTTACACGAAAGACGATTCAACGAACTTTTTTTCTTCATCGCCAACAGGCCAGCTTCTACCGTCGGAAACAGTTTGAGGATGCTTCCTCTTCTGTAAAAGGATGTTCTCCCGCAGTGGAGGAGAGCGGTCAGAGTCGGGAGATCACAGTATTGTCTGGAGGCGCTGTACTGGGCAGTGGGCTCCGGCCCACCATCCTTCTAGTCAGAGCGAGGGGTGAACCGAGTGGAGCTTCCTCAGGTTGGCCATCGTCGTCGAGTCCGTCGGGTCGAGGCGGAGGGCCTGCCGGTAGGAAGCGGCTGCCTCGGAGGCCTTCCCGTTGAGGTGGAGCATCGCACCCAAGTTGCTGTGGCTGCTGGCGTCCTGAAATGAACAAGTTGAGATTTAGAGAGCGAAAATTATAAAACAAAAATATTATTATATTTATAGTATATGTGAATAATTCTGGAGGACAAGACAATAAGGACTATTCTTACAATACAGATGATATAGCAAACATTAAATTTTTTTTGTTAATTTTAGAAACAGGCACAATTTTTAACAGCCTCATTTTGATATCGGTGTGTGGGGATGACGTGGTAATTGCAGCTCTAGCTGTTTAATCGCTCTATGCAATGTTAAAAGGAAGCTCTGCATAATATGGATAGAGAAACAAAAAGAATGAGAGTGCATATAAACGAGAAAAAATTCAAAATTATTGTATTGAGAAGGAAAACATCTACTCGTCCTCAGCGGTTTTACTGTATGCAAGGATACACGTACGAAACCGTTACAAGTTTCTAATATATATATATATATATATATATATATATATATATATATATATATATATATATATAATATATATATATTATATAGATATATATATATATATATATATATATTTATTATTATCTTTATCTATGTATATCTTATATACATAGATCTTAATAACAAAACTAAATTAAACTAAAAGTTAAAAATACAATCATACTTTATTTAGAGAAGAAGATAGTCAGGGATGCAGTCAAAGTAACACCACGTTAAAGAAGGAATTCTTTAATACGTGCCAGCGTTTCGACCTGCATTGCAGGTCTTCTTCAGGGCTACCGAACCACACCAGTGAGGAGAAGGACGATGACTTACTTTATTTGGTATCAAAATACAATTATCCAAGGAATCCCCCAACCGGACCTGTCCCTTCACTTATGGAGCTGCTTCACTTTCATCATGAATCTCAAATAAACAGTTATACAATTTTGTAATGTTCTTATCCAATGCAAAAGTTATTGTTTTTTTACGGATTTCGTACTGTAATCCATGGTTGCTATGTATATGCTAATACTACTTCACTTTTATTTGAACTTTCCGGACAGGAAAAGTAAGGTATTGTTGGCTTTGAGAGATTGAAAATGAAGTTATATATATTTTTTGTTTTATATACCATACATCGAAAGTTTATTTTCAATTTTAATTGTTTGTTTGTTTTTTTCAAATGTGTAACAATTTGCCGATGATTACAAATTAATACAATTAAAATCCTTTGTAATATTGAGCCGGTGTTAATAAATAAATAAATCGCGGTATAATTTTCGGGAGAGCTCAATTTGGCAGGAGGCTTAATTGAGCTTTCAAAATGAATAAGGAGCATTGTTATGTTATAATTGGAGACGGGGGGGGGAGGAGGGGGAAGGGGGGGAGCGGACTCATCAATATGCCGCCCCAGCCAGGGGGGGGGGGGGGGGGCAAGGAGTCACCAATATTCATGCCGCTTCTTAATTAACATTTATTGCCCTCTATCAGCTCTCTGGTCTTCATCCTCCATCGAGGCTTTACAGCAAATATACTCTTTATTTAGTTATTCAAAAATTATGCAAGAGCTTAAGAAAGGTTTAAGCCTTCAAAAAAGCAAAGACCAAAAAAGTTAGAGAAAAATATCACATATAAGAACACATTTAAAGAACTAAACTTAGTACAATGGTGCTATGGAACTCTTCCCAACGGAAACCGTGGCATTTGACGCTGTTATTGGCTTGTTATACCTAGGTATCATGGAGTTATATGTTTATTTCAATACATTTGATTTATTAAGTCTGATTCCCCTAAGATCTATTAATTTTTGAATATTACAATTTATATCATATTACAATAATTTATGTTATATACCCATAACATGTCAAAACTTAAAAAGAACTATTCATCAGTAAAACTTCAATAATAATTCTACACTAGAACATCTTTAGGCCATCTTTGTTTCAGACGCCTCGGAGAATTATTGGGAGTGGAGTGGGAAGCAAATTGAGAAACTAGTGGATTTGAGTGGTGATGGAGCTTACTATGAAAGGATAGGTATCTGGGCTAAATTAGCAACATATGGAACATTAAGATCTTTATTAGGTTATTGGTGACAAAGTAAGGAGCGTTGAGAATTTTTTGAAGGATTTTGGATTGTAAGGATTGGATACGAGATGAATTAGATGGTTTAGTGGATCCCTAAAGCTGAACTCCGTACTTCCACATGGGTCTAATCACTGTCATGTATATGAGTCTTTTGAAATCAGTTGGGAGCTTTGAACATCTGTCTAGTTAAAGTAGTCATAATTGAATAGTTAAATCCAAAATTATTAAAATTTACATTTTATGGGAGCCAAGATGAAAGATACACTGTGTGGACCTGAAGAACTAACAAAGATAAAAAAAAAAACTATTTTAATGATGTGGATGATAATTTATGATGATATGAATAAATTAATGAATGATTTATAATAAGATTATAAATACTTTTATCATTTAAATTATATACGTATGTATATGTATATTCATGTACTTAAAAAATAAGTCGAGCTAATATTTGTTGGTTAAAACATAAACAAGTATAATTTTTATTAACTTTAATATCATTTACGAAGAGGAGAATTCCTCGGTTTCGAAGTTTTATCATTCATAGCTGATCCAGCAACACCGTAAAAGAACCCGCTTGTATCTTTTCCAGTGCCATTCTCGCGATATGACTTCAATTTCTCAGTCTTTTATTTCAAACTATTAGAGATTCGAATTTTTTGGCTTTTTAATTTTTCAAATAACTTCAGCACTTGAAATATTTTAAAAGTGAGAATTTCACGCGATGCCATTTTAACGCTCTATGTTGAAAGAGCAAACAAAATATTGAGTCATATATGACTTTAAGAGCAAATATGATTGGCAGAGGAGTAGGAATTTCCATAAAAAACCGCAGGGTATCAAAGAGAAAAAATTGATCAAATGTTATTGAAAGATCTATAATCCTATTGAAACGAATATTTACTTTTCATTGAAAGGAGAATCCCGAAAAAACAAAATCTTGAAAGTAGAATACTTTATGAAAAATATAAAAAAATTATTTCCTGATATCACTATAAATGTAAGCGTTTACGAAGTTCAATATCGAATATATCTATAATTTTTTTTTTTTTTTAATGCGGGTTTTTTCTTATTTTTTCCCACTGTTCACAGATAAACTTTAAAGTGTAAAACTATTCACCAAAGCATAAAACTATGTTAATCATGTAGAGGACTTTAGACCGGCACATGTATTCTAAATGATTTTGTAAATGTAATTGTAAATATGTCAATAAAGCCTTATTATTATTATCTAATATTATTAATTGAGAAAAAATATGTAAACGACTCAATAATGGGTGGCGGGAATAACGTTGTATGTTGGTTTTTAAGATTTTTTTTCTCTATTTTTTCAGTGGGTAAACGTTCTATGGAGTCTTGGAAAATCAGAAACGCGGTTACTTAGCGATTTTGCGACTTCCACCTCCAGAGACTTCCACCTGCATTAGCTTGTGATATATATCCTGAATCCGATCTCATTTCTATGGAATCACGTTGTACGTAGGCATAGGTTCCTAACCTGTTTCATTTCCTTGAAATAGTTTTTCTTCACTCTTGTAAATTTGCCTAAAATAACATAGATTAATGTTCATTTTTTTTTTTTAATTTTATAAATGGATCAAAACATAAAATCAATAAACTTTTTAATTTTTTTTTATTTTCAACGTCTTGTATGTGCGTTCAATCAGAGGGGTAACTTAAGCTCTTGGTGATGGGAATTTCGCTATCCGCTTCCGTTGGAGGGTTGTCCGTAGTGAAGATTTGTAAACTTCCTTATAGCAGGCATATAAAATTTGATAAATATAAAATAAAATTGTTCGGGAAAGATGCTCATTATGAGTTGATTCACTGTAATAAATAGATATTCACTAGTTTTTATTTATTACAGTGAATCAACTCATAATGAGCATCTTTCCCGAACAATTTTATTTTATATTTATCAAATTTTTATCAAGTTTTAATCTTAAATTATCTCTTATTTGTTATTTTCTCTTCTTCTTCCATGATGAAAGAGGAAAACAAATTTGATGTCTTGGTAAGGAATTATCATTGAAATATTTTTCTATGGAAGGGAGTTAATTCGTACCTGAATGAATGGATCAGGGTTTAGCAGTAATCAGTGATGGATTTAAGATTCGTTAATATATGAAAGTGACTTAAGGAAGGAGAACCAACTGTATAGTAACCAAAGGGGCATTGTCAACGAAACAAGGAGGAAAAGTGACAGCCATTTTAACTTTAAGTCTATAATTAAACTGGGTCCTTGAGGAAAGTCCCGTATAAAATGAGTTGGCCTTAACTTGTTCGAAAGATTATTTTTGTACATTTAAAAAGAGTTTTTGTTAATATTGTTGGATATCAGAATTGTTTGAATGCTCAATATAATTTTACATTTAATTGTTATCAGAATTGACTTTTGGTAAATCTTATACAAATCATGTAGATACAGCTTATTTTTTTTTATTAATTTGTGTTTATCCATTTTAAATAATCTGCAGTCATTTTCTGATAAGATTTGATTGTTTCCACATCGAAAAGCTATTTATGATACCTCTTGGACTAAAACTATTATTCATAATTCAAAGACACTCAAAATTTAAAAAAAAAAAATTAAATTTACTGTTACTTCTTAAAACCCATCTTCCATTAACCATCTCAAATATATAGACGAAATCCTTTCATGCTAATTCAAATCCACTAGTCTCCTAAGTTCGCTATAACTTTCCGAGGCGTCTGAAAAGATGTGATACCTCCTATTATAAAACGTTTATTAATCCTCTGTCGGGCACGACCGATCTGTCAGATAAATCACAGCTCGATCCTGGGCCCTTCTAGCTATTCATTGTTCTTGGTAGTTTGGAATTAAGAAAGTATTCCTATAGAAAGATTCACTGCCAACCTAGAATGAATCTTTGTTACTTCTAAAACGCAGGTTTGAGATTGAGATAATATAAAGAGAATACGGTCAAATCTCTCTCTGTTAAATCACAACACATCCCATATTTGGTAGGCAAACTAATTTTACATTTTTTGAAACTAAAACTGATTTTTGCAACTTCTGGATCGAATGTAAAAACAAATTAAAGTAAATGCACTGGATCCATACTCAATATAGTTCTAAAAGATACTTTCTTTTTTTAAATAATTGTTTATTTGTATCGTTTTATTCCAAGTTTTTATTTTGTTGGCACTTCTTTTAAATACATGTGTGTTAGTTTTATGCATATATTATTTTTTGTTTTCAATACACATTTTTTTTTTAATGTTATTCAGATTTTTTTTTTTTTTTAATAATAATAATATGGTATTTTTGTATTTTTTTTTGGAGTATGATGATAGGAAAATGATCCCGAAACATGCAATAATTGAGAAAAGTAAATAAGAAAGGTTTATTGAGAAGTAAATGCTTGGTATAGTTAATTTAAGTAATAAATAAACATATTTTAATTAATTTTGAATAGGATTAACTATAAAATATAATATACCTATTACACTAAACATATAAGTTATAAATGCATACTGAGTTGTTGCTTGAATCGCAATAATGGTTTCTTATAGTTGAAGTTATAGCGATCCTTAACTTAAATCGAGCATTGGCAGACAGCGCTAACAAGGATTTATGGTTGTGCTTTCATCCCTGGGCTTAAGTGAAACCTATTTCTCACAAAAGCGGGCATAAGTAGTTTTATAAAACCCATTCAAACTAGAAGCAGTTTGTTCCAAGAAGAGTTATTGTTACACTTCGACTTAATTCCCTTTTTATTCAAGTATTTTCCAAGTAGTTTTCCGACTTGTATTATATTCTTGTTGTTTTAATTTTAATAGATCATATTGCTAGAAGTAGTCTTTTCTTTTTTTTTAAAGTGTTTATTTCATTTCTTTAATGCTCTAATGTTGTAAATATTGCAATGTTTCTAAATTGAGGGCAATATGGGTTGTAATAAATTTATTTATACGAGTTGTAGATTAAAAAAAATATATATTCTATTATACATACTAGGCTAAAAATACAAGAAAGTGATTTTCAATATTTTTTCTCCGCAAACCTCAATTAGTAAATGTAATAACTATTAATAATGGAATTTTGACTTTCGTTATACATGTAAAATTTTTTTTTTATTATTATATATTCAAACTGCACTAATTTATGTATCTAAAGAAAATACAGATAGTAAAAAGAAAAAGTTGTGTATTACTTATTTATTTTATCAGCATTCACTCTTAAAAATTTATTCTACGATTTATTCATCATAATATCATGTTCCGGGATACATTTCATATCATCAGACAGCAATTCACAGATATATGTAATAAATTTCCATTTTAATTAACAATACATTGCACTTAATCGATATAATTTACAGATTTTTTCATCACGGTGTTTACACAAAATGAAAATAGAAAGAGACCCTTGAACTCTAAAAGCAGAGTCAGGAGAAATAAATTAGTTTTAAGAGAATTGACCTAGTGTAAACATTGTGATGAAAAAATAGGTAAATTATATTAATTTAGTAGAGTGTATAGTTAAATGAAAAATTTATTATATAAAATAATGTAAATTATAGTCTGATGATAGGAAATGTGTCCCGAAACATGCCATTATGATTCTATAATACTTCTTCACATAAGTTTATAATAAATATTTTTCTTATAAAATGTTTAAATTATTTTTTGAATTGTTTAACGACCCCCTTTTAACATCACCACGACTCCAAGGTTAATAATTATTGTACTATACAAACGTTTAAACCTATAATTTACTAAAGGAAACTCATTCACATAGCAGTGAATTAGACCTATTTCGACAGAGTACAGCTTTAAGGCTCCATTGAACTATTCAATTCTTTACGTATCCGATTCTTATATTCCAAAGTACTTCAGAAAAATTCTAAATTCTCCTATGTCAAATATAAACTTGTCTAGAAAGATATTAATGTATCTTATGTTGCTGATTCAGTCCAAAAAAGATACTAACTCTTTGAAAGTAAAATCCATAACCACTTAAATCCACTAATATCTCAACGTGCTTTCCATTCCAATCCTGTAATGGTCTCAGGATCTTTTACTATAAAACTTTTATTGAAGTCCTACCAATGAATATTGCTTCGCAAGCAACTGACATGTCATAATGAGTATTATCTTCAAATATACTATTTTTATTTTATTGTATACAGTTATAAATTTCAACTATACATATAATACATATATTCTGTTGTTTTTCACAAATAAAATTATAAATAAAACCATAAACCCTTCAGACGAATTCAACTAAATATAGAAGAAGCTTTTCATATTAAGCTCCCATCCTACACGCCAGTATAATGACGTGTAGATGAGTCCTAATGAGTGCTCATTAGCACAAAAAATTATAAAACATCACAATAAGAATTTTCTCAACAAGCCTTTTCAGAGAATTTTCCCGTTTGTAAAAAATTATATCCGTAACAGATTTTATTTCTGAGTAAAAATAAGGGAAATTTAACCTTAAAAAAGTTTCTTTGATAACCTATGATTTCCATGAAGAAAAACCAATGGAGACTAATGAACTTGCATGATAAATCTATCACCAAAGATCCAATATACTTCGATAGTATCCAATATACTTGGTAACTCTGCCGCTGTAAAATTGAAGGAATAATATCATACTGATGAATTGTTTTTTATTTAAAATTTTTAAAACACTATTACAATCCATTGTATATATGTAGCAAATGGAATCTAGATACATGAGTTGATTGAGTGCTTAGAGGGATAAGAAGCTTCAACAAGTTATGATGCAAATACGAGTAATGTATGTCTACTGTAAATATAATAGCTTCCGTTTTTAGTTCTTCTTAAGCACCTCGGAATATAAAAGAGAATCGTAAATAAGTAAAGGCTACATGCTAAAGATTTGTTTGATACGTAATTATATTATAGGGAAGCTCAATGGATTAGGCACATGCATTTATAGCTGTGGGATCAGGTTCGATTCCGGTATAAGCAGATAATTATTATTTCTAATATATCCGCCGAGACGGAGGAGTCAGAACAATCTCTTGTGCCACGTCCGATCTCTATAAATTAAATACACTTAAAAATGTGAAAACCATTGAGGTTGGATGGAATTTCAACCAAATCAACTCCTTATACTTGTCAGAAATAAACTTGTCTTTAAAGGCATTAATGTTCAATATGTTGCTGAATTAACCCAAATCAAGTAAACTCCATAACCACTCAAAGCCACCAGTACCTCAACATACTTCACATTCTATTCCTAATAACACTCCGAGACGTCTAAAGAGAAGACGACCTCAGAACCTTCTAATAAAAAACTTCTATTAAAGTGTTACCAGTGGGTAGTTGATTTACAAGCAATTAGAATGTCATAATGAGCAATATTTTTAAATTTGCTATACGTATTTTTATATTATTGTATACAGTTGCAAATTTTTACCATACATATATTATATATTTTTTGTTGTTTTTTTTAACAGCTGTTACACAATAAAAAGACTATACCAAATACTGAACCAAAAATCTTACATGGGTTACAGGTTTTCAGTTACGATCGATCATGGAGTGACATTTTATGTAACATTTTTTAAAAAATACAATGTAGTTTATTTGATACAAAATTTATGTGCAGAAGCTTAGTAGCAAAATATGAATTTTTCAAAACAACTAGAAAAAGATTTATGAAGAAGATGGAGGGACTATGAAACATTCCCCTGCTAAAGGAAAATGTAAAAAAAAGAAAAATTAAACATAAATCAGTCAAAATTTTGTTTCATTACACAACCCCTTCATCCAGCAAACCCTTAAATTAAGGCATTGTATATGAGTTCCTTAGAAACGTATGGTTCAATAAAAATTTCTTGTTTGCAGGCTTAACTTCCTGTTTTCCAAATAGGACATGATAGGCCCTTACAGCCTATTCTTGCCAGAGTTCGAGATGCAGTATGTGCGTTTGATACGAAATGACTGCTAACCCATGTATAGAACAGGTGTATAGGTTATTTGTTGTATTAATAGAAAAATTTAAGGAATATCGGTAATTCTAAATGTAACTATCTAAAGTAACTTTTGAATGAGCAAGCAATTGTTGATATACGTCAATGTAAATACAATAACCCCTTTTTAAATTAAGAACGTACTAACTTATAATATGAGTTTCCTCTTAATAAATAATGAAATAATGAAATAAGGTGCTGTCAGGTTCATTTCCAAAAAATTTACCTAGGACTGGAGTTCGGATCGATTATATAGTATGTTTAAAAAAATCGTTGTTTATGGAAGCGTTATAGTGATTTTCAGAGGGTATATCCAATCCGAACCATCCAAAAATCGTTCTAACGTTTCCATCAACCACGATTACAATGTTATTTGGAATACTACAACATTTAGTTAGTACTCGTAATATTTGAAGAGGTTGCAGAACTCACATTGGGCCTCAGCTGCGCGGCCTTCCTGTAGAAGACCTCCGCCTCCTGGTTCCTGCCGGCCTGCCTCAGGGCAGTAGCCGCCCCCAGGACGGACTCGTACTGCTCCGGGGCCAGCTCTGCTGCCTTGAGGTAGAGGCTAGCCGCCTCTGTGTGCCGCTCTCGCTCAGACAGGAACTGGCCTAAAATCAATCGTATACAGGTTAGTTAATGTCGAAACTAGAATGTTTTTCGCTTTATTCTCATAAAACAAATAGAAACTAATTACCCCCACATAGGGTATACCAGACACTCATTGACCACTAATTGTAAGACAGTTATTGACAACTAAACCTAAAAATAAACAACTTATCCGTGTTAAAATACTTTAAATTCTGTCCGTATTTCAAAAGATATGCTCATGGCGTCAATAACTGATTTTACATTAGTTATTATAACTATCTTATAAAATACACTCCAGGAATAACGTTTGGTGTGAGAGAGAGTGAGTGAGAGAGAGAGAGAGAGAGAGAGAGAGAGAGAGAGAGAGAGAGAGAGAGAGAGAGAGAGAGAGAGAGAGAGAGAGAGAGAGAGAGAGAGAGAGAGAGAGAGAGAGAGAGAGAGAGAGATAGAGAGAGAGAGAGAGAGAGAGAGAGAGAGAGAGAGAGAGAGAGAGAGAGAGAGAGAGAGATTGTTTTATTGTCTTAGGGCCTGTGGCTATATATATATATAGATATATAGATATATATATATACATATATATATCTTAGGTAAAAATGTTACAATCTTTATTCTTTTTTTTTTTCTTTTATATATACAAAAACTGAACTATGACTAAATGTACAAAAACAAAATACATAAATAAACTTACAGATGAAATGAGAGAGAAAAAGAAGGGAGAGATAGAGGAGAGAGAGAGAGAGAGAGAGAGAGAGAGAGAGAGAGAGAGAGAGAGAGAGAGATAGAGAGAGAGAGAGAGAGAGAGAGAGAGAGAGAGAGAGAGAGAGAGAGAGAGAGAGAGAGAGAGAGGGAGAGAGAGGGAGGGAGAGAGAGAGAGAGAGAGAGAGAGAGAGAGAGAGAGAGAGAGAGAGAGAGAGAGAGAGAGAGAGAGAGAGAGAGAGAGAGAGAGAGAGAGAGGAGAGAGAGAGAGAGAGAGAGAGAGAGAGAGAGAGAGAGAGAGAGAGAGAGAGAAAGAGAGATTGTTTTATTGTCTTAGGGCCTGTGGCCCTATCTTACAGGCAATATATATATATATATATATCTTAGGT
This sequence comes from Euschistus heros, assembly GCA_003667255.2. Lineage (NCBI taxonomy): Eukaryota > Metazoa > Arthropoda > Insecta > Hemiptera > Pentatomidae > Euschistus > Euschistus heros. The sequence goes on from RCWM02000234.1 coordinate 1,409,254, forward strand.
AAAAATGTTACAATCTTTTTTTTTTTTTTTTTTTTTTTTTTTTTTTTTTTTTCTTTATATATACAAAAACTAAACTATGTATAAATGTACAAAACAAAATACATAAATAAAGTTACAGATGAAATGAGAGCAAAAATGAGAGAGAGAGAGAGAGAGAGAGAGAGAGAGAGAGAGAGAGAGAGAGAGAGAGAGAGAGAGAGAGAGAGAGAGAGAGAGAGAGAGAGAGAGAGAGAGGGAGAGGGGAGAGGAGAGAGAGAGAGAGAGAGAGAGAGAGAGTGAGAGAGAGAGAGAGAGAGAGAGAGAGAGGAGAGAGAGAGAGAGAGAGAGAGAGAGAGAGAGAGAGAGAGATTCAAAGGAATGAAACAGAACGTAATATATATATATATATATATATATATTATACATAGAGTTCCCTTGCAAGTTTTAATTATAACTTGTAGGGGAACTACCCATTGGTAGTACTCTAATGAATATATTTTGAATTTGCAAACTTCATTATTATTAAAAAAACTTAATATAGTAAAAACTAATTACCAAATAAAATCTCTTCTCTCCATATATCGATTGCCCTCCTTTTTCAGATCGCAAAATATTACCTTAAGAACGATATCCAGGGTCTTACTATCCCATGGAGGCAAGGACTAATGTATTTATCTAAATTAGGGCCCTAGGCGAAAATCGGGGTGACTTTTATGTGCCCCATATCGGCTTGGACCTCAATATATTCCCATTTCTCAGGCTACACCCCACCCTTTTCCTTCCAACATCTGTATAAATGTTTACGATTAAGTTTGTCAATCAATTTTGTCATTCGACATCTTTTCCTTTTATGCGTTTAGAAAATAAAAACTATTCTACTATGGACCAATAGGATTATTAGATTATTATTATTATTACCATTAGGATCAAACGAAAATTGTTTAAATAATTACCTCTAGCTTACCCAAAATGTTATTTACTAATATTTAATTATATTGTTGATATTTGAGTTGTCTAGAGTGCATTTATCACATTTATTATTCAAATAGGCATCAGTATGCTTAAGACCACCCACGTTCTGCAAATATTTGTGTCGGTCAATTTATTATATTTGTGTTCCATTATCTGTGAGATATGTTTGCCTAAGCCTGGTGGGTTTTAGATAAATTTTTAATCCTTCTGAATGTTATAATTTTTTAAAAAATATTTAATAAATGAGAGTCAGGTTAGGTAGAATTTTATTTTAATTTAGCTGTTAGCTTGTTTTAAATATCGTTTAGTCACCTATAATATAAGAAATCTTATTATCTCAATAATCTAGTTTATGTTTGGATGATAACTATTAGATATGATAACTATTAGACATATTCATACACATCAAGTCGAACTTAGAAAGGTCACCATCCAGAACATCCATCATATCCAGTCCTTAAAATTTAATAAAGAAAAATTCTCAATCCTATTTACCATGTCACTAAAGTGGGGAAACGCGCATTACACCTTTTTTTTTTAATGCTTTCCCTTACATAGTGTATGGAGATTTCCATATGGATGAGGCGAGTGTTTGATAATAATACATCACGCTCCATACATTTTGCATAATACGTGAATTGCTAGTTCTAGCATAACATTACATTGTTCGAGGGATAGTAAATTTAAAGTATTTACACTTTTTTTTTTTTTTTTCCGGCTTAGAGACCACGCGAATGTCAATATTTTCACTTCTTTTCATACCATTTCTCTCTTCCCACCTTTTTCTCATTCTTTTCGATTGCTCCTTCCTTCTTTCCTCGGTCCACGTGAATCTTTTTCTAGCATCTCTCTTTCCTACAAGGAACTTAATTTCTTTTGCTATAGTCCTATCAATTGAAACAGTCTTAGTCTGTTATTTCCAGTTTCTCAGTTTCTTCCACCATCTGTTTGATATACCCAGCACTCTAGTATTTTCTCATTTTATAGAAGATTTCTCTATTTAATTTTTCTGGGTGCATCCTCACCATATATAAAATATAAGAAAATAAAAAAAGCATGAATAATGTTTGTATTGTATATATTTGTCTTGTTTTTTTTTCTAATATATAAGTCTTTAGATCTACTATCTAAATATGTATCTAAATAAGTTTTGTAAAAAATAAAATTGACTGATTTAAAAGAGTATTGTCTGTAAACACAAAATCAACCACTGGTATCTTCTTTCAAATTTTTCCCTTGTCAGTAGTTTTCTTCATTTTTCATTGTCAATGTACTTCTTAATTATAGCGCAATATACCATAGCAAAAAATATAAGCAACAAATATTTTTTGTTAATAAATAAATATTATTCAAAAAAATTATATCTTAATTTATGAATGGACTGTTTCCTTCTCAAGAGTAACTTTCTAAAACAGGCAAAGTAGGTGGGGAAGTTGGCTAAATGACTGTGACAGCTCCTCTTTCAAACGCCATGACGAGCTGAGGGCGCCCTGGGTAAAAGTTATTCCGCCCTAAAAGATTCAAACCGAACTCCAACTTGGCAGATTTCACCACTAACATCTTTGATCGAGGCCGCAGCGGTTATTAATGTTGAACTTGATGAGGAACCAGGGGGTGCGGGGCGGGGGGGGGGGGGGGGGGGGGGGGGGGGGGGAGGAGTACAGCTCAATTATGACGGAGATCAAAGCGGGCTTCTGCTCGGCAGAGTCCCATTTTAATTTTTTCATAGCCGTTGATTGGTGTTTTAGTTTACTACTTCTACAGAAGTGTGTCAAAGCACAATATGTATAGATTGTAAGGTTGGATTTCACAGAAGAATATATAGGATTTGCTTGACAAGCAAGTAGGCATTTTAAATTAATTTTGAAAATGTATTTATAATAACTTAGAAATAACTTTATTAAAACATAATATAATCCAGAAAATTCAATGAGCTCTTTCAAAAAAATATGGTTACTGGGATTCGCAATATTGAAAGTAATATATTGATCAAAATAGTAACAGTCCGGAAAAGTTTTATAAATTTTTTTCATCTACTTATATCTATCGGGTTAACCGGACCGGTGGTGGAGTGGCGCTATACGTCCATGATTGCCTGAAGTCTCGAGTCCTTTTTCATTCACCTCCTTCAAATGTCCCTAACATTGAGTCCTTATTTGTTGAAATATCCATTAATGCCCATTCTCTCCTGTATGTAGTGGTTTACCGTCCTCCACATGTTCCTTTTGACCAATCATTCGAATCTAACCTTTACCACTATGTCCCTCTCTACTCCAATATAATCATCTCCGGTGACCTAAATACCAATCTCCTGTCTGACTCCTATGACAAAATCTACCTTGAAAACATTTTTTTTTTCCCTCCACCTTTTCATTGTACCATTCAATACCACCCACCACTCCCGCGGGTCCGACACATGGTTGGACCTGCATGTCATAGATTCTCCAAAAAATCTTCTTTCCTCAAGTCAACGACCTGTTTCATTCCTATCCTCTCATGACCTGATACAAATATCATATGATATCCCAACACCTCGTTTCCTTCCTAAAACAATATCCTTCCGTAACATAGACTCCCTCTCCCGAGATATGATTTTATCCGATCTCGAAGCCATAGATTGGAATCCAATTTACTCCTGCTCCTCAATTGATACCATGGTTGAATTACTCACCACCAATCTCCTATCTATCCTTGATACCCATGCTCCTCTTAAAACCTCAACATTTCGCCGGCGTCGCCCTGCTCCTTGGATGAACCAACACATTAAAGATTTACAAAGAAGACGCGAGGCTGCCCGGAGACGCTTCAGGCGAACAAGGATTGAAGATGACTATCAAGCGTTTAAGTTTCTTAGAAATTTAACTCAATCCACGATCCGGCGAACTAAATCCAATTTCTTCCACGAAGCCCTTTCATCTGCACCCGATCCTAAATCCAAATGGCTGCTCCTCCGCAAACTTTCCTTGTGTGATCCTCCTAGTTCCTCTCCCTCGGGAGACCTTCCTGTCACTCCGGATGAGTTAAACTCCTATTTCGTTTCTTCCACTTCATCTGCCCCTTCTCGACCCTCCCAGTCCTTACCTCCGCCAGCATTTAACGACAATAATTTTTACTTTTCTTATATCACCCCCTCTGATCTAATTACCTCCATTATGAAGTCTCAATCAAACTCATCTGGTATAGACAACATTCCTGTTAAATTATTGAAATTATGCCTTCCTGAAATCCTTCCGGTTTCTCCTCTTTATATACAAGTTTTTTTTCCCTTCAAAACTCTGTATTTCCCACTTCCTGGAAAAAGGCCTTAATTCATCCCATCAACAAGAACCCAAACCCTATATCCCCAAAGGACTACCGCCCTATATATCCATACTTTCCAACCTTTCTAAGCCCCTAGAAAGATTGGTGCAATCCCAAATTTCCAATTTCCTAGAACATTCCAAGTTACTCGATCCCTTCCAATCTGGTTTCCGTTCCGGCTTCTCAACACAATCCGCACTCATTAAAATTATCACTGACATCCAAACAGCGATGGACAAAAAAGAACTGACCATCCTGATCCTCCTTGATTTCTCTAAAGCATTCGATTCCTTAGACCATAATATCCTTTTTTCCAAATTGAAATCATTGAACTTTTCCCACAGCTCCCTCCTTTGGTTTCAATCTTTCCTTTCCGACCGCACCCAAGCAGTTGCCACTGCTAACCAAGGCCTATCCTCTTTCCTCACTCTACAGTCAGGAGTAGCTCAAGGTTCGAGCATTTCCCCTCTACTGTTTAATTCCTACATCAATGATCTTCCCCATTCAATTCACCATTGTTCCCACCATCTTTATGCCGATGACTTCCAAATTTACTTCTCCTTTCCTCCATCCGAAATGTTAGCTGCGTTTGCCAAAATTCAGGAAGACCTAGACGAAACCTGTGCCTGGGCAAATCTGAACAAATTAACGTTAAACGCAGCTAAAACTCAATTGCCATAGGATCACACTCCCTTCTCCATTCAAATGCCAACTTTCCCACATTATTCCTTAATGGTCATCCAATAACTTTCCATTCCTCTGTTAAAAATTTAGGCTTAACCATTGATCAAACCCTCTCCTGGAAATCCCATATTGCACAAATCTCCCGAAGGTCAATCGGTATCCTAAAACTATTTCACCGCTCCCGTCACCTCCTTCCCCTACCCACACGCAAACTTCTAGTATCCTCCCTTATCTTCCCCCAATTTGACTATGGTTGCGTGATATATGACGGGCTCTCGATGGTTCTTGAGGACAGATTAAAACGCATCATGAATTGCTTCATTAGGTTTGTCTTCGGAACATCGAGACGTTCCCATGTTTCGCATCTCTATACTGAGTTAAATTGGCTTTTCCCCTCCTTCCGCAGAAAATACTTTCTAGGCTCCTACCTATTCCAAGTTATCAACACCCGTCACCCCCCTTTATTTACAGTAACCTGAAATTCAAGTCTGCTATCAAATCACTGCATACAAGATCTCGTCTTTCCGATCTCTATACTCCATCCCACAGAAGTACTGCATTCCAACGTTCCTTCCTTGTTCGATCCTCTAATCTTTGGAATTCCCTCCCCCCCTGTATCCGCAATGCTTCCTCCCTTGGAACATTCAAAACACTACTCTTTCACCATCTTCTTTCCCTCCAACCCGACGCTCTCTAATTATAAGGATATATGTACTATGTATGTAATTGTCTAATTTATTTATTAATACCATCAGACATAAAACATTAGCAAAAAATTATAGTTTAACTATGATAATGTTTTGATTTCTTGTAATGCTAATTTTGGATTTTCTATCTTTTATTTTTCTTTAAGTTTCTGTTTGGTATTTTTTTTTTTCTCTTCTGCAATTTTGTTTACAATATTAACCTCTTTTTTGTATATTTATCTTTTCACTCTCTTTTTATTAATAGTTTTTTTTTCTCTAGTTTTTTCTCTGTATTTTTTTTTTCATACCTATTTGTATTTAATTTTACCTAAGTTGTTTTATTTTTAAAAGCCTCTCGGCCAGTTATGATCTTACTTTGTGATATTCAATGTTATTCTTAAGGGACTTTGTCCCAGAATAAAGTTTTCTTTCTATTCTATTCTATTCTATTAAGTATCAAATAATTACGTCTACTATTGAAAAATTATTCACCGAAACCAAAGATATAGATAAGTTGGAATTACAGTTTGATATTGTATACGAAATACCGTGCGAAGATAGTTGTGGCAAGTCTTATTTAGGTACATCCGAACAATACCTCAAACGACGTAGTTATCAACAGTTGCACGTCTATAACTAAAAACCCGAATAAACCAGACCAAACAGCTCTCACCACACATTACAGGCAAACAAAACATTCTTATAAATTTAATTCCCCTGAAATTATTCATCATGAAGAAAATAATTTTAAACGAAAATATCAAAGAAATTACAACAATATAAAAATTTAAAAATTGCGGAATAAACAAATAATCTGACTTCCTAAATCTCAAAACATGTTATTCCAATTTGATACAGTTAGACAAATGATATACATTTGCAGTAATATACATCATATAAATCATTTATCAATTTATAAGTATATTACACCGAAATACGGAAATCCTTTTTGTACCTGCATCTGTGGGAATACTACCACTGCACCAGTTGGGAAATTCCCCCCAAATCTTTTAACTGTTTTTCAAAAATTCCCCAGGTTAGTTTTGTACTAGAATTTTTAGAATTAAGTTAGTTATCTAATCATCATTATTTAGTCATCAAGTAAATTATTTATCCATTCATATATTACACAGAAAACCTTTTTGTACCTGTATCTGTGAATACCACCACCAGTTTTGGAAAAAAAACCAACAGTCTGAACCTTTACATTTTTTTTTTTAAAAAATTCCCCAGGTCAGTTGTGTACTAGAATTATTATAATTTAGTAGCAGATACCAATATCATATCCACTCAAGAACCGCAAGAACCTTAATAAACACTCGCACAGTGGTTGGTAAAGATTGAATGTGGACGGCGGTAACGGGTCTGTTTTGTCCCAATGTTATTATATAATAGCTAAAAAACTTTAATTTTTCATTTGTAACGTTTATTGATTTAGTGCCTGGGTGGGTAAGGTTTAAGAAATTGTATTTTCATTTCAACGCTTATACTTTATTTGCATTTTGTAAAAATCATTATTTTACAAATATTCTGAAAATTCGATTTTCATTATCTTATTTTACATTTTTGCTGGGTCAGAAAGGGATTTAAGGATATATATATTTTCCGATTTTCATTTTTTTTATAGAGGGATCTTACTAATGTGGTACGTTTTGCTAGACTTTTGCAACTTAATAGACCCAGACATGTTTTTGTCGACAAATTTGCATAATTACAATTTTTAGAAGTAAATAATTTTACTTTAAAGAAAGAATTGGAATTGAGGAACGCATAGAAAGATACACTGACAACCGAAATACATTTTTGACAACACGAGAATCTAAAGTCATTCTTTGAGAGGGGGAGAGAGTGGAGTGGGGGGAGGGAGAGAGAGAGAGGAGAGAGAGAGAGAGAGGAGAGAGAGAGAGAGAGAGAGAGAGAGACGAGAGAGAGAGAGAGAGAGAGAGAGAGAGAGAGAGAGAGAGAGAGAGAGAGAGAGAGAGATGAGAGAGAGAGAGAGAGAGGAGAGAGAGAGAGAGAGAGAGAGAGAGAGAGAGAGAGAGAGAGAGAGAGAGAGAGAGAGAGAGAGAGAGAGAGGAGAGAGAGAGAGAGGAGAGTGTGAGAGTGGGTATGAACCCCCCCACTAGGTTGGTTGATAAGAAATTAAGTCGAGAGACGTATTGATAATTTTAATTTGCCTTGCCTTCCAAATTATTTTCAGAGGATGCCTTTCCCCACTGTACACTTTCTTGGACTGTACGGTGACTGTACGCTGACACTGTACGGTTTCTTGGACTCAGACAAAATACTTACATAGAACGCACACTCTTATCGCAAAGGCAAGAACTAAACAGACGATTCAGCGAATTATATAGAGAACAGGGAAAACAATCGAATATAAAACGCTTTCAATCCTTCCAATCCGAAGTCTTTCCGAACAATTGTTAATGCTCCATATTATATCTCTAACAAAGCCCTACAGAATGTGGTATACCTTTTGTTCTCGACATCATACCCCCTATCAAATACACGAAAATTCATCAAAACGATTTTTTCAACCAATCCAATGATGTGGATTCATTAACCAGTTCCACGCATCCCAAAAATTTAAATTTGTATTGTATGTTTCAGCTTATTATTAATTTATTTTGTATTATGATTTTTATAGTTTTTTTTTTACATATAGTTGTAAGATAGTTTTTTTTTTTTAATTAAATTTTATTTTACTAGTTTTTAATGTAAATATTGTGTGAGTAGATTCCTTAACATCCATAATACTACTTATTGCCCCTAGGTGAGGCAAATTATAATATTAACTCAATAAAACCATTCTATATCTCAATTTTGATTTGTACAGTCTAAAACATTATCATCTTTCTATATCTAATTTAAAAAGGGCCAGAAAATTGTACTTAATATTAATCTTACCTTGCTGCTTTGTATTATTACTGATCTTTTCTATGCGGTTATTTGTATATTGTTTTTTATCTATACCATTCTGTGTTCCATTTGTCATCTGTTTATCGGTCTGTTATTTTTGTTATATCTAGTATTTTGTTCATTATAGCCCTGAAGAAGACCTGCAAGGCAGGTCGAAACGTTGGCACGTATTAAATAATATCTCCTTAGACGTGGTGTTCCTCTTTGACTGCATTCCTGATAATCTTCTTCTCTATTCATCATAACAGTCAACTATACTTTTATCATTAATATTTTTATTCTTAGATGACCAATCGTCGCTGTGTGATAAATGTTATTTTTCATTTCATGTGCTGACTTGTTCGTTCTGTTTTCAGAGGGGGTTGAAACCAATTCGAAAAAAGTTTATAAGCGTAGAACTGATGTATGTTGAAGAAATTGTTAGAGAACTATCGTCGGTGGGAGCACCGATAATGTGTGTGTGTGTGTGTGTGTGTGTGTGTGTGCGTGTGTGCGCGTCAGTGTTTGGCAGATGCAGAGTTCTAGAGGAGAGCCCGTTGGAGGAATCAAGGCATAAGCTGCTTTGCCGAGTACAGCCTCTAAGCGCCTAATTAACGCAAGCGTCTTCTCTCCTCGTCTCCTCAGATAGCTCAGCAATGTTTGAACAACTTTCTATAATATAAAACTATAAGTCCACGATTCCATTAAAAAAAAAAAGTAAGGTTGTATTAAAATTAAGAAAAAAAAATAAATTGAAAAAAGAAATTATAAGCAATATAAGGAAGGATACAATGCTATATAAACAAATAAACGAAATCCAAATATAATTGGAATATATAGGTATTGAACGTGAATCCCTAAGAATCTAATTTATAATTAAATTTTATTTAGCAATCTGAATAATTTCAATATCTCGTCCAGTCGAACATTTCTGGATAGAAATAGGCGAATAATAAAATCAAGAAAACAAAAAAGTAGACCTAGAATAGACTGCTAGGTCCTGGTATATTTTACCTTCCATTTTTCCTCCTTAGCTTAGTGGCAAGATGTTTGATTTCTTTTCTTACATGTTCGAAACTTATTTTATATAATACGTGCAGCAAAGAGCTGATAGTCCGAACTTTTGTATGTTTTTAAAAATAACTGATTCTGAATGTTTAACATTCGAAACTAGTCTCGAAATAAAAAAAATAAAAAACAGAAGAGGAAAATAAGTCACCAATCTTTATTAAATCCAACACATTAAGATATTTTTTATACTAAAAATTGTATTTTAAAATATGTGAACTAAGATTAAGGTCCCTCTTTGGTATGAAAATATAAGTGAAGAAAAATCAGACTGTGGAAATTCTTGAAGAAGTTCTATAATTTTCAGAGATATAGATTGTATGCAGTCATACATACACATCAATAAAAAATAATACTTTAATTTTTATTATTTTTTTTTAAATTTAATTTTTAACTTCTCAGTTAACTAATACCTTATCTATAATTGTCTATCAATCTTTTATAAAATGTCCAGAAACCATTTCAATTCTTGCCATCTATGTATAAATACTCTGCTTTCTATAAATTGTTTCTTGAGTTTCTCTGTTAAACTATAAGGGCAATAGCAGAAAATTTATTTTCTATAACTGGATTAAAACTTATGTTATATAATTAGAACATATTTATTTTCTGAAGATATAAAATCATTGTCATATACTAATAACAAAAAAAAATTAAACGTGCATTGACTTTGTATATTTCTACCTATGACTTACTTCGAAGCAACCAGTGCAGGTATTATTTTTTTATTAATCATTTATTGATATTTAAAACTATAAAACAAACATTAAGTAAATTTGAGAAATACTTTCTATGGTGGAATAAGCCACAGACTAGTGAATCAAATACCCATTATACAATATGGGTATAATTAAATATATGTATGGCAATTATTATACGTTATATTAAAACAATATGCAAAAACCAAACAAAGATCGTTGCCAAAAAGATTAAAAAAAAAAGTAACAAACGTGTGATGATAAGTAAAATATCTGCCTGGTTCCTTGTAGGCCAAATCGCCATAAAAAAAAAAATGAATAAAATGAAATAAGTAAATTTAAACAAAAATTGTTTTTTAAAAAAAATAGGTTAATTATTACAACGGGGTTTCTCTCTCTCTCTCTCTCTCTCTCTCTCTCTCTCTCAAATTTATATATATATATATATATATTTATCTATATATATTTATTTATATATAATCACACATATATATTATTATACATATATGTTACACCTGCTAATTACAGGTAGTATGCTAATTTGCATGGAACTTGTAAAATTTCAGAAATACACTCCCCTCCCATAGGGTTACTATGGAAGGGAAATAATATAAAAAAAAAAATATATATGGATATATATATTTGGGCGATAAGGCCTACAAGGTACCAGGCAGATATAATATTTTACTTATCATCACACGTTTGTTATCTTTTTTTTTTTATCTTCAAACGGTCTTTTGTTGGTTTTTATATTGTTTTGACTACATTTGGTTCTATACATGAAAACTTGGTTGTTTTAACAGAATACAGGCTTTAAGCGAGTAGAAAAATACCTGCGGATGTTGATGACAGAGGAAATTAAAAAGCACTTACAAAAAAGAAAATTTATACCAACTGACTAAAATATACAAATAAAAAAACAAAAAGTTAATTAACAAAAAAGCTAATAGAGAAGCTTTGCCTTCGACCGCTGGGTCTTTTTCCCAGAACGAGGTTCATTCCAATTTCCAGGCAATAGCTCTTAGCTCTCTTTGTTCAATGAGATATTTTCGGAATCAGAAAGAACTTTGTGGCGAAGAGAAAAGGGGCCGTTTGAACGGTGTATGAGCAAGGTGCTTTAAGGTTAAATGTACTTTTATTATTTCTGTTTTATCAAATTCAATTAATTAAAAAAAAGATTCAATGTATATTGCCTTTAAAATAAAAGGAAACTATTTCTGATTCTTTGGTCTATATTGTCTAATGGACTGGAATTGTCGTGATGCTTTTTTTTTTTTTTTTTTTTTTTTTTTTATTGAAACCTTCTACATCACGGATACTGATGACACTTGTATGCTATCAGAAACTATCATACCTTCATTGTCTTCTTAACACTCCAGTCCTATATCCTAAACCTTCAAGAGTCGTGTCAAAATTGGAGAATTAAAATAAATCTAAATAAATATTGAATAATTATTACCCTTCGTCTTCTCGCCGTATCCTCTATGGTAATGATATTCCTTCAGTTCCTGTAGAACTGGTCTATCTACCTAAGACAATATCTAGACAAACAACTTACTCGGAATCCTCATACAAGACTAAAACGACAAGAAACTGCTTGTCGTTTTTGACTCCTTCAGTATTTAATAGACACCCATTCTAACCAAAATTTATTACAAAAAACAGCTACCAACTACAAAAAAAATTTACAAAATTAGGTATATAAAAACAATTAAGAACTTGTTGATCGGTTTTTGGGAATCGAAATTGAATCATCGATTCTCGATACGGATTCATTTCTCAAGATAATCGATATTTGAAATCGACATATACCTAGTTCACAAACTTTCAAAAATATTTAAGTGAATGTACAGAAAAAAAAATTTGCATGCTACATTTGAGAGTTTTCTAAAAAAGACGAAAGCTCTTGGATTGTTGCTGTTATTTTTCATTTATAATATTATATTGTTTATATCCCAGAAAATTATACCACACTTTACAAAACTATTTCCATTAAACTAAACATAGCCACTATAATAAGTACCATATAAGTAATTTATGCTAATAAAAAAATTATGTGGTGATAATGATACTAAAAATACTTAATTTTGAGTTCTTAAAAAACATTAATACCATAACAAAAATATAAAAGCCAATTAATACTTAGGTTGAAAGATTTTGTAGCAGACCAGTCTTTAGATAAAACCTTACGATAGGGGCGCTTATCTATCAGATACGCAGAAGAAATGTTTGTTTAATTTTCTTTGATCCTTTCCGATTTTCTTGCCGTCTTGGGGTTTCCTGTCTTTTCTACCCTCTTCTTTTGATTTAACCTTAGCATAGTCTTGACCTAGGATTCCTACCGCAAACAGTACAGAAGAAAAACAAGTACAGAAGAAAGTTTTGAATAGCAGGAATATGCGCGTCCATCCACCTACGTTTTTTTTAGTATTTTTTTTTTTTTTTAATTTCATGTTATAAAGTTGGTGGTTCATTGTTAATTTTTATAGTAAAATACAAATTAAATTGACTCTCAATTAAAAAAAAAAACACTGAAATTAAACGGAATTTTATGTGTCAGATACGCGTTACGTCTAATGATTGATTCAATTTATCTATTTACTGTTTTATTTCCTGTACATATTTATTTTTTTTAGTCATATAGGCCATGCATACACACGAGAATCACCCGTTTCAGTTGTAAGGTATATGTAGGCGTAGGCACTTTGTTTATTGGTAGCTTAAAAAAAAATGTCAGCAATGATTGTATTTTATCTTCGAAGTAATTTTGCGATTTACATAGAACTAGTTCTAAATTATAGTTTTGTATAGTTTATCGTTTATATAACACAATTCGTTTTTTCTTTTCTAAGTTCCTTGAGAAGCTGTGAAAATAAAACCCTATGTAATAAAACAAAATATGTTTATTTTTAAATTAAAAATTAATAATTTATTTTATTTATACACTAGCAAAGGATCGTCATTCTGATTCGACAACTCGGCAGAAATCATTTATCGATTTCATCTGGTTGGATTTTAATGATGAAAATATATGACTGTGTAGGTCAGTCTGCCGTTCAACACTGTGTAATTGAATTATAATGATATTATTACTAAACCTTCTAAGAAAACTATAAGTAGTATTAGCATTGTAATCAATATTGCAGAATGGTGCAAGGCACATGTTGTTCAATTTTTCTTCACTAAACTTCACAGGGATCCACACGTCACACCGAATATTTATAGTTTTTTTTTTAAACAATTTAATTGATTTAAGTAAATTATAATATCAAATTTTAGCTCTATATAACACCATGTCTTTGTAACCTCTCTTGAATGGCGATCGCTACCTATCGGCCAATTTTCAAACTTCACCACATATTTTTCACTTTCGTAACTAAAATTGAATAAAAATAAGTAAATTTTATTGTTGATAAACCTTCTTTAAACTATTCAGATGGTGAGTTTAAATTTGGTACAGATTGGTTCAGTAGTTTTGGTGGTGAGTGATCACAAACGAAAAATGTATTGTCCTTTTATATAATCGTATAGGTTTTTAAAAAACGATGAAGTATGCCAAGAAAACTATACCTAACATATCTGTCTTTTTAACAAAGTATATATTATACAGTGTATATAAGATATAACAATTATCTATTAAAAGGGCTTTTTATATCCAAATGGTATCTTTGAGATAAGCGCGACCGTCCTTGTTGGTCCAGGAGAGTTAATTTAAAAAAAAAAAAAAAAATCATACTTTAAATTATATTATTTGATTTTGAAAGAAATGCTAGAGCCAAGATTTGTTATAATTGATTATTACAACTAAATATATAACAAGCTAATATCTGGTAAATCTCTATAGTGATAGATTTGTGCCAGCAGCTTAGAAGTAGCCTAGTGATAGATTTGGCTCGTTGGATTGGTTAGACTCAGCTGGAGGAGGTCTATATAAATAAACCAGCGAGAGCAGTAAATCCTGGTAATGGGTGCTGATCTGAGAATTTAGTTTACTCGGCTCAAGTGTGTAGTTAGAGTGAGTGACCCATTGGCTGCAGAGGAATGCTTCAATTTATTGCTGGAATTGACTATTTGAAACCAATTTTCTTTATTTTAGTCAATTATTTACTTTAATCACACGTTCAAGAAAATATTTACTTAATCTTAGAAATGAGCTCTTTACATTTAAAGAATTCTATTCACCCAAAATTCACTAATTATTCAATAAAAAGGAATATATAATGATTTTCATAAGTTAATAAGTGATTCTTGTCGGTGATTGAGCCTTGTACATACATATTAACTTATAACAATTTTTATTAGTCCTAAAAAAAAAAAAAAAAAAAAAAAAAAAAAAAAAAAAAAAAACAAAAAAAAAAAAAAAAAAAAAAAAAAAAAAAAACAAAAAAAAAAAAAAAAAAAAAAAAAAAAAAAAAAAAAAAAAAAAAAAAAAAAAAAACTAGATATTTGCTTTTGTAAACTAAGTAATTTTTACAGTGTTTTCTACAATTTTAAACGTTTAGAGGTATAAATTATAATAATGATAATTCGCCTATTTGCAGTTAGTCAATTTTTATGAAGATTGCGACATGTCACAGTGTTTCGTGACAGGTGCGATATTTTTCCTAACGCCTATGTATTCTCCTCTTGGCCTCTATCCCTCTACACAGGTATCGTAGTTCATTCTGGCAGTTCCTATGGTACATTATTAGGTAACGTGCGAAAGTAAGGAAGGTACCGGCTGTTTCATTTCGAGGTTTGATGGTACGGTTGCGTTTCGGACACTATATTTTTCCACCACTTTGCGATAGCAGCGTATGCGGTATACTTGTATTATAACCAATTTTATCGAAATCATCCTTCTGCTATATTTTTTCTGTTTGCCTTTAGTATTTTTTTATTAACATACAAATACAAAATATGTTATATCTAGTTTTTTTTTTTTTATAATTCACTTATACTAACGAACTTTAACGGACGCTTTATGTGTAAAGATAATAAGATATATATATATATATATATATATATATATATATATATATATATATATATATATATATATAGAGAGAGAGAGAGAGAGAGAGAGAGATAGAGAGAGGGGGGGAGGGAGGAAGATACAGAGAGAGTTACAGAGCAACGTGGACCTTCCTTTATTTGGCCAATCATTAAGTCCCAACTATAAGATTCTTAGTAAAAAATAAAATTAGAGGAATACAAAAAAAAAATCTAAAGCCAATTTAATTTTATTTCGTTGAACTGTTTGCAATTAGGTCAAAGGATACAAAGGGACAAGATATAAGAGAATTAAGGCATGGTTAAGGGAGAGATATGATTAGTCTTAGATAGCTCTCTCGCTCAAAGGGCCGGGCCCTTTTTGGCGGAAAATTGAAAATAAATAAAAGGAAAATTAGCGGGGAATGTTAACCGATAGAAATAACTCCTTCTTTGGTTATATTCAGTCGGCAAATTGCACGTTAGTCCCCGCCTAATTGGGCTCCTACTTTTCCCTCGTCCCTTTTCAATAATTGCTTTCTTTTTTTCTCCCTTATAATTAATTAACTTAGCATGGCGTGCTATTTTAAAAAAAAATCAATCATTATTAGATGGCTCTTCCGTTCTTATTGCCCACTCGAATTTTTTATCCCTGTTATTCTTTAATACCTGACTTTTGAAGATCTTCCACTTAGAACAAAATGTTTCATTGTTATAATAATTAGGTTCAGACAACTAAAATAATATAAATTGGTTGGTCTGTGAAGAATAGCGGACTCTGAAATATAATGGTTGGATATAATGCTGAAATGCTTCTGGAGAAATATAATTTTCCGCCTCACTACTCCAGTAAATGATTCCATCTAAGGTAGCGCTTGAGGGCTTCGCCTGGTCTAGCCGGCTAGTCCTTACCAAAATTTTTTATCGTTACTATCTATAAATTCAATAAAAATTAGGATGAATACACTTTTTTAATTAATAACCATTGAATAACGAATCGTTACTCTCAAATTTATAATTTTTTAGCTCATTAGAAAGTAAGGAACACCTGTGATTTTCAGATAATTTAGGACTGTTAGATGATGTAAAGATCATTAAATTAAACAAAACAGCAATCATTATAGGCGATTAAGCAATATTTTTATAATTAATATCCATTAAAGAAAATATCGATAACTTAGTCCACGGACTAAGTGTTTAATGCATAAAATAAAATTTCACAGTAATCATATTCAAAAGGTCTCTAAACAATTCTTAAAAAGAAGCCCGAGTTCTTTTAATAACTTTCAACCCGTTCTAAGAATCTTTTAAGGTAGGGTCAAAATACTTCAACTTAAAGATAAAATATATAGCTTTCTCAAATCAAGGAAGCAGTCATTTCCAAAGGTATAAATTAATCAATTAAACTCAACTAAATAAGAATAAAAACTACAAAATGTCTGCAACATACCTGCAACTGCAGCTTTTATAATTAAAGGGCTTTTGCCATATTTCATTTTCATTTCAATTGTTTTATGTTTTCCTGTTACCGTGACAAACACTGATTCCACAGAAAGACACTGTAAACGACATTTAACAGGAGAATGGCAATGGGTCACACATTAAGAAAAAAAAAGGAAAATCTTCAATCAAATGCTAAAACTTATATACTTATCAACATCATCATCTTATGACGATTATTTTCCTTGCAGAACCCTAGCCTCCTCTGCAATTCTTTTCCATTCAGACCTTTCCTCAGCTGTCTTTCTTTATCCTTTCATTCCCTGAGTCCAAAAAGCGTCCTCTACATCTTCGAGCCAACGAAGTCGAGGCCTTCCTCTCCTCTTTCCACTCAAATGATCTTCCAACATCATCTTAGAGAGCCTACTAGCTTCCGTTCTTTGTCAATGGCCTAGCCATCTTATTCTGCCCCTTTTTTATACTGGCTACAATATCTGAGGTTGCACATAGAGTCTTCAGTTCTGCATTCGTCTCTATTCACCAAAGATTTAGCCCATATTTTCGTAGGATTTTCCTTTCCCGCATGTTTAATAATTTTTTCCTTGTGTAATTTCAAAGTCCGTACATAAGATTTAGATATAGATATACGCACCACACATACAAGTAACAGCTAGAAATACACATATTAGTAAGCGCCAAATTTTCAAGGCAAAAAAACATTTCGGACTATCACGAAAACACCCTTTTACGTTTATGCAACCGATCTACATACTGACCATTCGCATATCAACTTAAAAAACGATTTCATGAAAAATTACAAGGACAATCCATCACCCTCCGAAGGCTTAAAAGGAGCTGGATGAGAGACCTCCTTAGCTAAGTTAGAAAAAAGAATCAAGTTGGGAGGAGGTGTCACAGGGTTCTACTCCCGATCATGCTTTTCGTGCTAAGCATTTTATCATTACACCAAATTAACTGGTTGTAATAACTTTGATTAACAGGTACGAATAAAGATCTAAAGTATTTTTCTCACCTAGAGAATATTTTTTTTTCTTGATATCTATTTATTGAAATTTACAACTGCACGAATATCAAATTTTAGTAAAATAGATATTCTAATATGTTTCTTTTTTTTTCTCTTCAATTTTCATTCTTGATTCCAATATTCAATTTAACAAAAAAATACACGGAACAAGCAATGATACCAACTTAAACCTATGATAAAAAAAAATCGATAAGCTATTCTTAACACCCAGTTGACTAGCTAAAGTTTGTGACGTTTTTGCCATTTTATTCTCACAAGTTCTTCTTATATATCGTTAATAGAATCAAGACAGGAAATCGAACTTAAGTGCAGTCAGATGTCTTTTCGTTATTAATTCCCTGAGGACTTCTGAATAAATAATATATTTTAACTCCATTTCCCTCTTTTTATGAGCAGTATTCTGTCATGGTGCTCTCAGTTCTCTAAGATATTAAAATAATAATTAAAATTCAGCTAATAATAATATAAAAGTTTTAAATTAACTAATAATTAGATTATGACCTTTCAAGTCCATTATGGTTACTTGAATTGAATTCTTAAGGCTTATTTTTAATTGAATTAAATCTATTTTTGAGTTTGTCTTCTTCATCTCTCACAATTTGTCTAAGTACCTTTAGGCGTTACGGGCGCATACATTCTGCCATTACAGACATATCTATTATTTTGGGTTATTATTTCCGTCTCTTTTAGAGTGTTATCCTATTTTTTTTTATATTCTTTCCGTCTGATTATTAAAGAGTATCCTTGGACGTTCATATAATCTCAAATGTTTCCTCTCTATATCTACAGTCATCGGAACCTCACGTTCCTATATTTTTATTTAATATTTTTATAAAATGGAACTTTTTACTTGATTCAGAGATAATGATGTGAAAAAAAAAAAAAAAAAAAAAAAAAAACTTTCGGCACTTTAAAATCAAGATTTTATATTTTTGTACCTGGTTTATATAAATGTTACAAGAAATATATAAAATTGTGAATTGTTTTATATCATTTTACGAGCCATGTCTGGAGATAGATATATATTTAATCATAATTATTCTCAATTTTTAATAGTTGTTTGACACATTAATTTTTAGTTTACTTTGTAATGAATTTCATTTTTTAAAACAAAAAATACTATATTTTTCAAACTTATTAAGTATGTAATTAAAATATTTAATAAAAAAAATAGATAAAATAAATTTAAAGTAGTTTGATTAGAATTTAAAGATGGAAGTATCAGAAGAAACTGCTTTTGACAATGAAATCTTAAGAGTTAAAACACATGGGTTAAAAAAAATGTCTTTAAAAGTACACTTTTCATATGTCAAGAATAATAATAACCACTTATTTATTAAATATTACAATCTGTCTCAATTCATTTCTAGGTAATATGAATAGTTATGAATATACCAAATGAACAATAAGAAATATGTGGAAGATATATGGAAAAAAAAAAAAGGAGATATAACTGTTCAATAAATTAAAAAAATTAAATTGAAATTTCAAATTTAATCGTACTTTATCTACAAAATTTAAATTCTGCCTATAAATCTCATAACCAAGCCTGACCAAAGAGATCCCAACGCTGGTCTCTTAGCTGCTTCAATTCAATAGAAACTGCGTGAGAGGATTTCAGTATACCAAAAATAAGGAACTACAAATCAGGGATGAGTGTAAAATACATTTTCAATGCATTTGTATGAGTCTATAAGTTTATATCAGCTTAGAGTTTATAAGTTTGGAAAGAAATAGCTAAAAAAATAGAAACGGGAACTGTGGATAATTCAAAGTTGTTACATAAGTCCTTGTGCTAGAAAAAAAAATCTTTGTCTTTTATTTTCTTTGAAAAAAAAATTCTTTACCTTTAGCTTTCATAATTATGCCTGTGATCCTAAAACTTACATCAATGTTTACTATCATTTAATTCCGTGTGACTTGAGGTGGCTTTATGGGATTGCTTATATTCTTAGAACTAACGTTCAATGTTTGAAGAAAAACAGGTCTAAGCGCAAAGACAGAAATTTTTGCCATATAAGATGAGCGCTCTCGCTTAACATCCACTGAGGTTTCATCAGTGACGCAGCTGAGAGAGAAGCACTGGGATCTCTTTATACCTGCTTTGTTAGGGATCCCAGGGATGTTGTATATCGTAAACAAAGCATGGTTGTAAATTTAATTTTAATTTTCACTTTTATTGTTATTATTATTGTATAGTCTTTTTATGTAATTTTTATTTTGTTTTTCTTTATTCAGTTTTTATTGCATATATTGTGTAAATGGAACCGTTAAGCCAACCATATTATTTATTTAAGCCGATTGAAATACTCAATAATACTTTTTTTTAAAGGATGTCAGTTGTCCATCAAAATATTGTCAAACTTTTGTCCGTTTGGATTAGTTTTAAGAAAATCACTATTTTTATTTCATGTCACTACGCTTAGTGTTAGAGAGAACTTGGAAGGAGTTTCGCATTTTAAGCTTGTCCCAAAGAGTCGGGCTGACGGCTTAAAACTTCACTCAGTACATCCAGACAGGATTAGTGCAGTATTAAATGAAAAGTTCTCAGTTCTAGTCACCAGAAATCATGCCGTTTTCAACAAGGCCATGTTCCTGAACATGGTTCTAGTTCGACTTACGTGGTCTCTTCCTACGTGTAGCCCAGATATTAATTATAATAAGTTGTTAGATTAATGCCTCATTTATCTAAGTTCTGGCCTTTAACTATTACGAGGACTTAAAAATTGGATGTGAAGAGTTCTTTGCCTCAAAAACAAGTGCTACCAGTATCAAATACATTTACTGTCATAAAAATGGGGTGAAAGTATTTGAAAGCAATGTTCTTTATTTTAAAGCTCAGTATTTAATAATTTTTAAAATCTGAAATAAGAAATAAGCTAGGAACTTTGTAACAACTTAGTAGTAAAGTTATGTTATGAAAGCAGGTGAATTAAATTAGTTAAAAATAACAAATTTTGTACAGTTTTATAAGATTTATTTTACCAGATAAGTAATTCTTATTTGATTTGTGCGCTTTTTTCCTCATGAAAATTTATAAAAAGAATAAGCGGATAATTAAATGAGGGTTAATGATACTCTTCAACAATAAGGGCAAAAAAGAGATAAAGTTAATAATTGGGAACGAGAGGGCAGAAATGATACCGAAATCCTATAATTGGGCCCTTCGTTACAGAAGCTAAAGGAGGAGAAATGTATCATATAATGAAACAAGGTATAAAACTCAGATGTAACGTATTTCTCGTTAAAACAAAAGGACTAGTAAAACGGTCATTAAAATCTTTAATAACCCACCGCTGTTCAAATAACAAAAAATACTTAGATAAAAGATATTCCTTAAATTATTTTTTTTTTTTAAACTTAACTACAACTTTGTTTTTTTTCACATTAAGGCGGCCAGTTCTCAGCTGTGACTAGTAACTTACGGATTTCAATGCCGATTTTTGTGTGTGTAGTAGGGACCTATAATATACAAAACTAGAGTTATAGCCGCCAATCAACATTAGAAGCCGAGAAAATAAAATAAAATATGAAAAACCACGTTTAATTTTTCTTCTCAGCTCTCAGTCAAGATAGAGAAATAATTTTTTGATTGCTATCTCTTTACAACAACAAAACCTGATAAATAATCTCTTTAATAATGATATCAGGTTTTGGTTTAAACATGAAATCCTGTATTTATTTTCGGACAACGGGTCTTGGTTGTGGTGAAGGGATAGCATATAAAACTACAATTTTACTTGAAAAAATTGTAAGTGTAACTTGATTGTGATCTGAGAACAGGCAACTAACTGATAGCTTTAATGTGAAAGAGACCCCAAAAACCCTATTCAAGGTAAACGCAATTTTTCACAAATTAATATTTATCTCTGTTTTAGCCACATAACTAAGTTCATTAGAAACAAATACAAAGAAAATATATGTAAATAGTGAGAGATAGAGAGGAATTTGAATAAATGCTATAAATGAGTCTGTTGTAAATAGTAATAAAAATTATCTCTAGAAGAAATTAAAACAAAATATTATAAAGATTTTATATTTAAAAGAAAAAACAATAAGGGAAAGTAAATAGGGCTAAGCCCCGTTTTAGTTACGATTTTGAAATTTCTATTATTAATAAAGTAATTTAATTATCATGGATTGAGAAATTAGATAGTAAAAAAAAGTTGAAGAGATAATTTCAAAAATGTTTAAGGAAGTTGAATTACTAATCTTAAAATTCAGCATATTACTTTTTTATTTGTTATTTATTAAGCTTAAACTACATGCTTCGCAACCTTACCTATTTATTTAGTTAATAAAAAAAATTAAAATAGTTCAATTTTCTGAAATATGTAAACCAATCACTGTAAACAGCTGTCAGTAGCTTTGAACCCATAAGCCATTGTAACTTAAATGTACCATTTTCAAATGAAGGAATATGATTAGTATTTAATGACTGTAATAGATTTCCTTTTTATTTTAATTTATAACCATGTCGAAAGTTACAGAAATTGGTATATTTAAAATATTTAATATTTGTTTAAATAGGAACATGTGTTGTGTAGCCGTTTGATTGCTAAATTGAATTTTTCTAAGGTTCTTACCTGTATATAGAAAAAAGGTTTTCCCGAAACATGTAGTGAAAGTTTAATTAATTAAATAAATAAATTAATATTGATGGAGTAAAATGCTGAATTTTTAGTTCTATTCCAGTTTTTATTTTTATTTTAATTTGTTTACTTAACCGATTGTGCATGACTTAAAAATATACAGGATATTTGATGTAATATAATTATATAAATCAACCTTATTTTTCCTTAAAAAAAAAAATATATATATATTTCAAGGAAGCCTGAGAATCAATGATTTATAGCAACATTGGAAAAGCTACAAGGGTAGAATATCTCATACAGAAAACAGCTCTAAGATTGAAAGCAGAAAGTTTTTCCAGCTGCTTGACAAAGTTCTTGTGCTTCGAAGTGAAGCAAACTTAGACCTTACAGTCCCCACTTTTCATACCACTACGCCCCTTTGGAAGACATATTTTTTTAAAATATATAACAACAGCTACTACATTTTTCCTGTTTCAAGAAACAAATGACAAAGAAAAATAAGAATACTAAGGTATTGATCATTGGGAAACTTTAGAAAAAATATTAATAATTAAAACCTGGTGCGTATTAAGTAACTGCTTGTAAACTTTGTTTATTTTTAAGTCTAGTAGATTGCTGTGAGATTACTAAAACTGTTTAGTTATTAGAATATATATATATAGAAGTAATGCCATTGCCTACTAGATCTCAAAAGCCTCCATACCTCTTTTGATATATACAACTTTTTGAAACATTATTCAACTACAAAAATAATAGTATTGAATTGTGGAAAGGTAAATAAAAGCATAAAAACCGAAATCAAACAATGGAACACGTTGTATAAAAAAAAAAAGAAAAGAAGAAAAGAAGTGGTTATAGCAAGACTCAGCTTTTCACACAACTATCGTACAATGACAGAAACCTCACACCTAAGTGTGTACCTTGCATGACTCAGTTAACAATTGATCCGAAAATCATAATTTTAGCAAGTTAAGAGGTTAAGAAAAAAAAATGGTTATTGAATATTATTTAGGCTGAAATTTCAACACGCACTCGGCAACAGTATCAATTGATTGCTCAAAGGCATTTGATACTCTACCGCAAGGTCTAAATTCCCACCAATCGGCTGCCAATCAGCTGTGATGCTTTAGTCAATTTTAGAACAATTTCCCACTGAGATGGCTGGTAAAATAACCTGGTTATGTATATATATATATATATATATATATTTACACAGCAAGCCTTTCGTTTACAGTTAATTTTCAAAAATAACACCACAATTTAATTAAGATAATGCCTGACTCATATATTGTTCCTACAAATGCAAGTCCTAACAGAAGCCCTCATATCGCACTGTAAACTACACAACTTCTTATAACAAAGTAGTCTATACGTTTTAGATTAATTCGTGGTAATACATAATGATTTAAAGTTAAATTTCTCAATAATAACCAGTTCAATCAAATGCCTTTTTTTCTTTCTTTTTTTTTTAAACTGATTATCGTATAAAGTATTATTAAGATATTTAAAAAAAAATATTTAATTCTAATATTTTATATAGTTTATGACCTAAGATGAAAATAATAAATTTATAATTTTAAAAACGTAAGAAAAAATTCAGTACAAGGAAGGATTATTCTTAATTTACAAACCAACCAATTTTAAAATATGAAAATTCTTAGTTATTAGTATAGTGTAATTAGGATCATTCTTCTTGGTAAACATTTAATTCTAAAGATTAAGAAATTATTGGTGTTGTTGTTATTTTACTTCTGGATGTTGTAAATACAATAATTTAAGTGCTCTTTTTCCTATTGTTCTTATAAAAAAAAAATATAGTATGCAAATTTCAGAGGATTATTATTAATTTATTAGAATATTTTTTTATTTATTGTATTTTTTATGTATGGGTCATTCTCCCATTATACATGAAATTTCTTGTAACCTAACAGTAAAAAGCTACAATATACTTTTATCTTAAACTTAAAGTGGTATTCACATGGTTATTGGTTTGTTTTTATGGTTAAATTTGAATTAAAAACATCAAAATCTATTTCCCTGATGTGTCCCATAACGTGATTTTGTAACCTTTAAAGACGAATAAGTTCTCTTTTTTTCTGCAATTATTAACTTCTTTTTTTTTTTTTTATAGTCCCTCTGGTAAGTTGCAATATATTGAATTTTAGAATTGAAACTGATACTAATTGCTTACAATAATAACAATGATTTCTGATGTCTATGCTTCAGCTCAATTTATTTCCCTCACATTTTTTGTAAAAGCCAGCCAAAACATAACCAAGGTTCATTTCATTATATTTCAGGCTGGAAACACTGCAGAAACTTCCCAGCAAACTGAGATTAACCAAACTTATCGAAAATTCCCTTTGTTAGTTTTCTTAAGTTTGAATCAGTTGAAGTGTTTCATTTCCCTCAAACAGTGATTTTCAAAGGTTTGTTTGGTTTTAGGTTTGTTTGCTTTGAAGTACATGTTTCCCAAGTACAGTAGTCTATTCTATCCCAGTAATCTATTACAATCTATCCCCCCTCAAACCGAGAGTGAGGGAAATAGATTAAAGTAGGAAAACTTTTAATTGGAATAAGATAAAAAAGGACCTTTTTATATATATTTTTACTAGTTATATTAATGTAATATAATATTCATGATATTAATCTAATGTTTGATTTCAAAGTTTAAATTATATTATAATGTCTTACCATTTTTAATTACTTCTTTCAAGTTTTATGTTTAAATGTTTATTTAATGGTTACTAATATCTTTTAATTGACAGAAATTTAACTCTGTCAATTAAAAAATTAAGAAATTTAACAGAAAGCTTTAATTTAAAGCTTACAGACAGAGATTGAAGAGAAAAAAAATTCCTGAAGTTGCTCACTGGAGTGAATAACAGATTCTGACTGACAGAAGGCCAAATGGAACTTGACACTAAGCCCGGTCCACCTGAGAGCTAAGCTTCGTCTCAAAGCAGTCTCCATTTACAGTGTCGTAAAAAAAGTAGTATATAAATATATATAGTTACTGTGAAAATGTGAACTTGGAGAGTAACATTTTTTTTACACAGATTATTGATTCAGCATTATATATTTGGGGATTGATGCTGCTGTTATCATTGCTGCAGCCAGACCTTAAATATGTTTCCATAAGATTACTGTGGCTGTAAACTTATATTAAATAATTTAGTATAAAGAAGTTTTTTTATTAACGAAAATAAATAATTAAATTATCTACACCCGTTTAAACAATTTCCTGTGAACAACAAAAGCTTTTCTTCATGTAATTATTTCATTTATATTGCCATAGTACTGTTTTTTTTAATCACGTGGATATTCTCTCTAGGAACAGTTGGGTTGTAAAATTGCTTAATTTTGATGAATCTATGTGTTAAAGCCGTTTTATATGAGCCGTTTTTTTAAAATAAGGTAAGTCCATTTTGCGTCATTGCGAGATATTTAAATGCATGCCTTTCAATAAATTTAAAAAAATGTGGTAAAAATATACATTTTTATTATTTTTGTGGTACTAGATAATGTAAGTTTATATTCCAGTAGTATTAACGGTGCTGACTGCGGAATAAGGACTTAAGATTCTCTCTTCAAAATTTATGAATTATTTTAAACGTAAATTTAATTGGAAATTTTTTTCAGGACATTAGTCTTATTTTTAGTAATGAAAACCAAATACTATTCATTTTTTTTTTTTACGAATATTTAATTATTTAATGAAATGTGAAGCAAAAAAAAAAAAAAAAAAAAGAATATTCTAGTAGAAAATGCAACATAATATAAAAAAAAATCAGTTTTATTAAGAATTTCAAAAAAAGGTACGAATTTTCAGTTTATACTTAGGTATAATTAAATAAATTTCATTCAGGATATAACATTTTAAAATAGTCATGATGAAATTTAATTGAAAATATTCAAAAAAAACCATATCCCAAATTTTAGAATCGAATTTTTTTTTTACAATAAATTGTTTACTCATAAAAAGATCATAACAATTTTTATCTATTACTACTATAATCTCCATCTCATTTTTTTTTTTTTTAAATGGACTTGCCCAATTTCAAAATGAACAGCTCATAGTATGCCCCATCTGATAAGCAAAAGACCCCAAAACTTGGTTTGTATGTTCAATTTTCTCTTAGTCGCTTTTTTTTTTTTCTTCTTCTTCTCTCCTTTTTCTTTTTCTTTTTTTTTTTTTTTTTCTATAACTAGCTTGTACAACATTTTGTTTAACATATTTTTTTTCCCTAGATTTTTTATTTAACAATCAGAAAACTAAACATTTTTCATAGTATTTTTTCATTTTATTTTTCAAATACATTTTTTTCTGTCGTCATTGTCATGATTACAAATTAAATGGTGTAATCAAAATGTTTCGATAGCAAACAATGTAAGTTGTTTTTGAAAATAATTTTATTTTTATTATAGCCATTCTAAAGGACGTTCCTGATTTGTTTTCAATATTATAAATTTTTCAAAACCTTTTTAACCTGAAAGTTGTTCTTAATTTAAGGATCACCCGAATAGTAAACTGTATATATATATATATATATATTTACACAGCAAGCCTTTCGTTTACAGTTAATTTTCAAAAAATAACACCACAATTTAATTAAGATAATGCCTGACTCATATATTGTTCCTACAAATGCAAGTCCTAACAGAAGCCCTCATATCGCACTGTAAACTACACAACTTCTTATAACAAAGTAGTCTATACGTTTTAGATTAATTCGTGGTAATACATAATGATTTAAAGTTAAATTTCTCAATAATAACCAGTTCAATCAAATGCCTTTTTTTTTCTTTCTTTTTTTTTTTAAACTGATTATCGTATAAAGTATTATTAAGATATTTAAAAAAATATTTAATTCTATATTTTATATAGTTTATGACCTAAGATGAAAATAATAAATTTATAATTTTAAAAACGTAAGAAAAAATTCAGTACAAGGAAGGATTATTCTTAATTTACAAACCAACCAATTTTAAAATATGAAAATTCTTAGTTATTAGTATAGTGTAATTAGGATCATTCTTCTTGGTAAACATTTAATTCTAAAGATTAAGAAATTATTGGTGTTGTTTTATTTTACTTCTGGATGTTGTAAATACAATAATTTAAGTGCTCTTTTTCCTATTGTTCTTATAAAAAAAAATATAGTATGCAAATTTCAGAGGATTATTATTAATTTATTAGAATATTTTTTTATTTATTGTATTTTTTATGTATGGGTCATTCTCCCATTATACATGAAATTTCTTGTAACCTAACAGTAAAAAGCTACAATATACTTTTATCTTAAACTTAAAGTGGTATTCACATGGGTTATTGGTTTGTTTTTATGGTTAAATTTGAATTAAAAACATCAAAATCTATTTCCCTGATGTGTCCCATAACGTGATTTTGTAACCTTTAAAGACGAATAAGTTCTCTTTTTTCTGCAATTATTAACTTCTTTTTTTTTTTTTTTTTATAGTCCCCTCTGGTAAGTTGCAATATATTGAATTTTAGAATTGAAACTGATACTAATTGCTTACAATAATAACAATGATTTCTGATGTCTATGCTTCAGCTCAATTTATTTCCCTCACATTTTTTGTAAAAGCCAGCCAAAACATAACCAAGGTTCATTTCATTATATTTCAGGCTGGAAACACTGCAGAAACTTCCCAGCAAACTGAGATTAACCAAACTTATCGAAATTCCCTTTGTTAGTTTTCTTAAGTTTGAATCAGTTGAAGTGTTTCATTTCCCTCAAACAGTGATTTTCAAAGGTTTGTTTGGTTTTAGGTTTGTTTGCTTTGAAGTAGATGTTTCCCAAGTACAGTAGTCTATTCTATCCCAGTAATCTATTACAATCTATCCCCCCTCAAACCGAGAGTGAGGGAAATAGATTAAAAAGTAGGAAAACTTTTAATTGGAATAAGATAAAAAAGGACCTTTTATATATATTTTTACTAGTTATATTAATGTAATATAATATTCATGATATTAATCTAATGTTTGATTTCAAAGTTTAAATTATATTATAATGTCTTACCATTTTTAATTACTTCTTTCAAGTTTTATGTTTAAATGTTTATTTAATGGTTACTAATATCTTTTAATTGACCAGTTTATCTTCTACCTATTAAAATTATTTCACCATATAAATGTTTTATCAATTGAATTTTGAGTGTTTTCTATTTTCCTTACAATCTTTGTTTCCCACACTTTGATGATCACAAAAGTGCATATAGACTACATCTATGAAGAGATTTTTTGCTAGTAATCTTTTATCACAACCCAGTTACTTAAAAAAAAAAAAAAAAAATTGGCCTTATTGTTGAGGAAAACGTCGCTAGACCAGGTAGTACGAAATTGAGCAAGAATAATTCACATCATGAATAAAATGGAGTGTGGAATGTTTTAAAAGTATGGAATATTTTAAAGCTTACAGACAGAGATTGAAGAGAAAAAAAATTCCTGAAGTTGCTCACTGGAGTGAATAACAGATTCTGACTGACAGGAGGCCAAATGGAACTTGACACTAAGCCCGGTCCACCTGAGAGCTAAGCTTCGTCTCAAAGCAGTCTCCATTTACAGTGTCGTAAAAAAAGTAGTATATAAATATATATAGTTACTGTGAAAATGTGAACTTGGAGAGTAACATTTTTTTTACACAGATTATTGATTCAGCATTATATATTTGGGGATTGATGCTGCTGTTATCATTGCTGCAGCCAGACCTTAAATATGTTTCCATAAGATTACTGTGGCTGTAAACTTATATTAAATAATTTAGTATAAAGAAGTTTTTTTTATTAACGAAAAATAAATAATTAAATTATCTACACCCGTTTAACAATTTCCTGTGAACAACAAAAGCTTTTCTTCATGTAATTATTTCATTTATATTGCCATAGTACTGTTTTTTTTAATCACGTGGATATTCTCTCTAGGAACAGTTGGGTTGTAAAATTGCTTAATTTTGATGAATCTATGTGTTAAAGCCGTTTTATATGAGCCGTTTTTTTTTAAAATAAGGTAAGTCCATTTTGCGTCATTGCGAGATATTTAAATGCATGCCTTTCAATAAATTTAAAAAATGTGGTAAAATATACATTTTTATTATTTTGTGGTACTAGATAATGTAAGTTTATATTCCAGTAGTATTAACGGTGCTGACTGCGGAATAAGGACTTAAGATTCTCACTTCAAAATTTATGAAATATTTTAAACGTAAATTTAATTGGAAATTTTTTTCAGTTACATTAGTCTTATTTTTAGTAATGAAAACCAAATAATATTAATTTTTTTTTACAAATATTTAATTATTTAATGAAATGTGAAATAAAAAAAAAAAGCAAAAAAAAAAAAAAAAAAAAAGAATATTCTAGTAGAAAATGCAACATAATATAAAAAAAAATCAGTTTTATTAAGAATTTCAAAAAAGGTACGAATTTTCAGTTTATACTTAGGTATAATTAAATAAATTTCATTCAGGATATAACATTTTAAAATAGTCATGATGAAATTTAATTGAAAATATTCAAAAAAACCATCTCCCAAATTCTAGAATCGAAATTTTTTTTTTTTTTAGAATAAATTGTTTACGCATAAAAAGATTATAACAATTTTTATCTATTACTACTATAATCTCCATTTTTTTTTTTTTAAATGGACTTGCCCAATTTCAAAATGAACAGCTCATAGTATGCCCCATCTGATAAGCAAAAGACCCCAAAACTTGGTTTGTATGTTCAATTTTCTCTTAGTCGCTTTTTTTTTTTTTCTTCTTCTTCTCTCCTTTTTCTTTTTCTTTTTTTTTTTTTTTTTTTTCTATAACTAGCTTGTACAACATTTTGTTTAACATATTTTTTTCCCTAGATTTTTTATTTAACAATCAGAAAACTAAACATTTTTCATAGTATTTTTTCATTTTATTTTTCAAATACATTTTTCTGTCGTCATTGTCATGATTACAAATTAAATGTGTAATCAAAATGTTTCGATAGCAAACAATGTAAGTTGTTTTTGAAAATAATTTTATTTTTATTATAGCCAATTCTAAAGGACGTTCCTGATTTGTTTTCAATATTATAAATTTTTCAAAACCTTTTTAACCTGAAAGTTGTTCTTAATTTAAGGATCACCCGAATAGTAAACTGTTATTTACAAGGTATTTGTAAATTTTGTTTAAATGTGTAAATACATATATCGTTTTAGTTAGATTATTGAAAACCATTCATTTAAACAACGAAGCATAAAATACAAAGACAAGTGATTTATTTCTCTTTTTCATTATAATTATTTTGGTTATACAATAATAAAATAAAATACCACACAAATTAAATTCATATAATATAAATTCTCAGCCCAGAACAAAAATTAATAACGATAGCTACGAAAATATTTTAAATTTAATAACGAAATGGAATGCATAACATTTTCATCAACTGTTCAGTTTTCCAGAATAATTAGGTAATACCATTCCCTTAATAACATAAAAAAGCCAATTCGGTATTTATTAAATCATGTCTTACTTTCCCCCAACGAAGAGCTGTTAAAAGCAATGTTATTTTAACAACGAAAATTAAAAATTAATTTAACTGAACAACATTTTGTTACAGAGAAATTCATTTGAATGAAAAAAAAAACTTATAGAGAAATTAATGCAAAACAACAGAAATAAAAATCCTCACTTAAAAACATTTAACTGCTTAGTGGCACCTGAACCAGTTATGAGCAAACCTTGTTTCTTTAATAAATTCTACAATTAAGAAGTTTTTGATTAAATATTATAAAATTGTAGTATTTTCATTTTCATTTTTCTAAAAGGATATTATAGGCCTTACGTGCTTACATTTTATATTATGTATTTTAAAGTATTAATGCATTCTTAAAAATACATTTTCCGTTAAAAAGCTTTTGATACAGGTAGTGGATATATAGATAAATTTAAAAAGAGTTTTAGTAAAAATAGGAAATTATATATACTACTTAAAGAGAAGATTCTATATTTTTATATAATTTTAAAATTAATTATCTCGTAAATATTAAAACAAATCATTATATTTGAATCATACCGTTTTGTGATAATTTTTATAGAGTGGAATAACTTCTAATATGCAGTAAATACTAGTCCATATTGTAATTGCTATTTAGTATTTACTTATAGTCCTATTGTTACTAAAATTTAGTTGATAACAACAACAAAAATATGGTACAGTAGGGATTATAGATACTTTGGTAAATAATAAATTTACTAGATTTCAATCGAAACTCGTATTCTAAGAAAATAATCCCAAAAAGAAGTGGCAAATAATTCATCAATTTTAATTGTATTTATCCTTCCATATCATCATGCGTACCTCAAGTTACTATATTACGTTTCTCAGATTTGTAAACTCATTCCCATAATGCTACGTTATTTGACCATTTCTTTATTTCCCGTTCAACTTCTTTATGGAATCCATACCCCATTAAATGCCGTGATTCTTCATCTCTGTCCACTCTTTAATAAAAACTTCTCCTTCAATATATATTTCTCTCCAGAATGTAATTAGCAAAAATACATTGGAATATTTTATTCATTCTATTAGTGCATGGGTTTGATTTATATACTCTTTTACTTTCTATATTTATTTAATTTTAATTTTTTTTTTTATTTGTAAAATTGTAAAAAGTGACTCAGATCGATAATTTCTTATATATTATTTTTTGATAACCAGATTTATAGTATTTTATTTTTCTGTTTATTTTATTATTTTTCATCATCATAATTTTTTTCTCTCTACCGCAGTGCAGTGTGGGATTCCCTCTATAGAGCTTGACTCAGGTGTCCCTTTCTATAACCAAAGTTTTATTATTTTTAGAGGGCGTATTCAAGGAATAAAGTTTATTTTCTCTTTCTGATATCTTGTGGCAATCAATAAAACTACAATATATAATTATTTTTTGTTAAAATAATTCAATGACTAATTTAACAATATATAAACAATATATCTGTATTCATTTAATGTAATAATAATAAGCATAAAAGGAAAGGAAGTAACTGATACAATTATCGTGGCAGACTTTTTTTTTCTTTACAATAAAATGTATTTAAATCAACTAACACAGCTAGAGTACGATTACATTTTTAACTTTTAATTTAATTTTTTTTTTTTTAATGATATTATTTGTTTTTATTTATTCTCTATATATTTCTTTAAATTTTAGTATATTTTTCCATCCATATTACTTATCTTCCACATTTGTAGCAGACTGTTATAGTTACTCAATAAAATAATAAAAAAAATATATAACTAATTAACCTGTTATTCTTAAACACGGCCTCATTTCGTAATCGTATAAATAAATAAAATTAAATATAATAAAAATATTTAAAATTTGAACATTTAGATAATATCTTATATGTCTTTCTATATCACCATTAAAAAATATATTCTGTCTTCTCTTTTCGGATGCGAAATAGACCAACCACGGTAGGGAAAATATACGCGTATATTTCGTAGACAATATAATAATACAAAAAAATATTTCTATTTTTGTATTTTATGTTAACGAAAGCTGTTCGAAAGGTTGTTTTCTGTGTCTTCGTCTTATGAGTTAATGATAAATCTGCGCGGTGGGAAAGAGTCGAACTTCTACAAACGAATACATTTCGGATTAACTATTTTTGCTAATCGGAGAATATAAGATCATGTATTCTAATAAACTAAAAAATTAAGTATTTATAAATTTATTTTATTTTATGTTCAAAGTCACTATTTACAAAATATAGTTAAGAGAGATTAATTTATTATGAAATGTATATATATAAACAGAATCTTAGATTTGTAGAGTAGACTCATAATACAAGACCCTATATTGAAGAATAAATTATAATAAAATTGAAATCAGTATTTTTTTTTTTTTTACTTTAGCGAGAACGCTAAATACGTGTCGCATTGCCTTGGGCCTAATGATGAATCCAACACACGTGCAAGGAACAGATCAAAGAATCGGCAGACTTTAGCATATCAAACGAACTGGAGAATTTCAGGTCGGCTTAAATGGAAGGTGAGGCACCAATCTGCCCCCAGGAGTTGGGCCATGATTGTTCAAAAGGCTCCCACAAGATGTGTTCAATTCGGTATCAGCATGGAAACTGAAGCAGCTTTTGAATCAAGCTTGGGTTCCAAGATGATGATTTGATACTCAAACAATCTTGATAAATGAAAACACATATTTATCCTCAATTAATTTCCTAATTTCTGGGTTGTAAGTTAAGAAAAAAGTTTACACGGAATAGTTGCAGCAGGCAACGAAAAGTAGTTATCAGTAATTGATTATACACAGTGGTTTATATGAACTAACTTCTTGTTTCTTCATAATTTCTTTTTTTATTACCTATCCATTTATAGTAAACTATATAGGCATTTAAATCCACTAGTCTTGCTTTCCATTCTATACCCGACAACATGAGTTTACTGAAACGAAAATGGCATCGGGAATTTCTCTTACAGAACTTTTCTGAACTGCTACCAGTAGGTAGTAATATGTTATTAGAACTTTCTTATCACATTTATTAGATGTATTTTTTTTTTTAAGTTGTAAATTTTAATAAATAGATAAACAAAAAAAAAAATA
The DNA here is from genome assembly GCA_003667255.2 of Euschistus heros. Lineage (NCBI taxonomy): Eukaryota > Metazoa > Arthropoda > Insecta > Hemiptera > Pentatomidae > Euschistus > Euschistus heros. Next base: position 1,443,210 of record RCWM02000234.1, read on the forward strand.
AAATAAAAAAAAAAATTGTATACGTATATTGAACTTATTCAGTGTTCACAGTATATAAAACTTTCCTGTAAAGGATTAAAAAATAATGTTTTAAAACATTTAATGTGTAGCCTTAGTTAAGCATTTAGACTAAAAAGTTAGATTATTAAATTTTATTAAGGTATATTCATAATATTAGGAGATTATTACGAAAAAAGTCACAGCGTAATTATTGAAATTGGTGGTAAAGGTATCCTTGACAATTGTAAAGTGGTGCGTTGGTTTTAAGAATAATCCCATAATCTTAGGCAATATAATAAACTTCAGGGAGACCATTAGTGAACAATGAAGAGGTTGTGAAACAAACTGTTAAATTAAATCAAACCCCAAAACTACTATAAATGCTACTCGAGGGTTTGTTAAGGATGGACTATCGAAAGGACGGACTTTCTTCTACTTCTCGGCGAACACGCCTCCAGCCTGAATAAAGTAAAAATGGAACGACCTTTATAGAAACTTCTACTAGACTATCCGTACATTCCTGAAATTGCTTTATGAGAATATTTCTTATTTCTTCTTTTCGACGCTTTTAAGAAAAGGAACGTTATGATTTTATAAATCTAAAAATTACCGTGTACGTAGTTATTAGTAACTTTTTAAAGGGATAAACCAAGATTGCTTCGGACAACTGGCTGAAAATGGGTTGGAAACAATAGATTACAAAGAACTGAAGAAATAAAATGATTAACTAAAAAGATCATTAAATAAGCTTTTTTGATTTTTTTTTCCCAGAAGAATTTCCAAAAAAAAAACAAATAACTTTATTATTCTGTAAAATATACATCTTTTAACTATCATAGACTGTTCGTCAAATGAATGATTTATTCACCCAATGAATGATTGGGTGAATAAAACGAGAAAAGCAGACTGGAATGTTATTTGAGGAAGACATGGAGAGGAGTGGATCAAGTTGCTGAGTGACCACTAATAAAGCAACAGGACCGACCGATATTGGCTGGGTCTGGATCCTTTCTCCGTTCCTAAGAGGGGAGGTCTACATTTCACCGGGTTTTCGGTAAACCTTGAATTAAAAAAAACATTCAATTTTTAAAAAATATATATAGCATCGTTTTATATAAACAATAAAATCAAATCTGAAAATATATCGGGTCATGTAACCGCTAATTTGGTTAAACATTCCATTTCATTTTATATAAGTATTTATGCATAGTTAATCATGATCTGGAGAAATTTCTGTATCGTTATATATATTTTTTTGTTATCTACAACAGTGGTGGCAAATATATTTATAAATTTGCACTATATTTATAATACAAATAAACAAATAATTAACTTTAAAATGTATAAGATTAAAAATTAGGAAACTATTTTAAAATATTTAAAAAAAAATCACTCTATACGAATATCATTTAGAAATAATCAAACTGGGAAAACCTGTTCGTGGATAAATGACAGATATTAAAGAGATTCAAGTGCTACTTTTTTAGGTGCCCCACTTGAAATTCAGTGGAGGCTGACAGAGAGCGCTATAACACGTACATAAAAAAAGTAAAAGCTCTGCCAATAAAAAAGACATTATCTCTTTATAAAAAAAAAAATTGATAATTTTTGTTCCTAACCTCTTCTCATCAGACTTGTTCTCAATTAATGGAGAAATATTTATATTTGAGATTAGAGAGTAGAATAAATGTTATACAAGGAAGAACTACTGCAGATTCAACCTGTTCAGAACTGAAGATCGCTAAGTGTCTTATTAAATATTGAATCTAAGTTCGAAGTATCAGGAAAGGCCAAGAACGTATTGTTGACATATACCTCATCCTATTCTCCCAGGATAAAATTAAACATTTGCAGGATTAGCGTTTCCCAATTCAGAATCTTTTTCATATTTTTTAGTTCCAATAAAGAAATTATATTATTTTTCTTAGAGGACTGTCTGGTGAGTTCTAGGTGAGACTAAATCGCTTCATAAGAATCGTTTTATGGGACCTCAGTCGTTCTCACATCTCCTGTTAGTACACTAAACTTGTGTGTCTTTATCCTGATTACTGAGGAAATAAATTTTTAGAGCTTTTATATTTCAAAACTTAAGAAGCAAAAACCCACCTGCAGTCATACTGAAGTTCTTCAACTTCTTCCTTCAATCATTTTTTTATTCTAATTTTGGAATTCATTGCCTATTTACATCCTGAAATCCATTTCATTAAACACTTTTAAATATTATTTATATATCCATCACCTCTATCGTCAGTCAATCTTTCAAGTAGGGAGAGACTGTTGTACCTTTCTACAAGTGTTGTTGCACTTAGCAGATGTTTTTCAGTCAGTTCAGTCAAGTTAGTCATGTTTGTTCGCGAATCCGTGAGTGTACTTTTCATCATTCTTGGAGAAGAGCATCTCTGTTTTACTGGCATCTTCTGATATTTTTAATTTTTGCCGGCCTGGAATATTATTTCCTACCACGTTATTGAAATTAAGAGATTATTCGTTTGTTCTGGGGTACTATTATATATCTTTTAGGAAGGTGCCCAGTCGATTCGGGATAAGAAATAATGTGGCCTGATAGGCGTTTCATCTCATACCTTGAAACATTATGAGCCCTGTAACTTGGAACAGACCTTTAAGAAGTTTGAAACCTCTTGTACTTTTTTATTTTATTTTATTTTTTTCTTAAGTCCCCTTATTTTTTTTTTGTTTTGTAATTGAGTTACATTTTAAAGAATTTATAAGTGATTAATTTGGGTTTGAAATTTTTTTAATTTCATTAATCTATTGTTAGATGATGAGTGTTCATCTTTTCTTTGAGCCGGCCTAACCTAACAACTTAAACTAAAATTAAAAACTTAAATTTATTCACGCATGGCTACATATTTCTGCCAATGTCGGGAAACTGGACTTTTTATAATTTCATCGAAAAAGTTATTCTCAGACAGTGGTAATTTTTATTGAAAATTTAAATGTTTTAGATTTATAATTCATTTTATTGTCAGTAATTGAAGCTCTTCATTTATTAATTTTGGCTTTTTCTTTTCGAATGCCGTTCGCTTTACTATTTTTCTGATCATTCCATTTCGGAATGATATCAATAGTTTTGTCATTGTCTTTGACAGATGAAGGAACAGCGGTGCTCCATAAAGTAATGCCGGCCTTAAAACGCATTAATAAATTATTAGCTTGAGCCGTAGTGAAACACACCTTGATAGTAATATGTGATAAAGTTTGTATGATTTTGTTCATACAGTTTTAAGTTTCTTTTAATAATGGGCCGAAAATGTCATATGTCTGTCTTAGTAAATGCCTAGATATAATAATTTATTAGAAATTTTGATTGTATGTCCGTTTAATTTAAAACTAACTGGAAGTTTTTCTTTCCTTTTTGAAATGAAAATATTGTACTTTAATATGTAAAATTACATTTGATTCTGCAAAATACCTGAAAATGTCGAGATTTAATGAAATAATCAATGCCTTCTAATTTATCGTTCAGGTTTTTTAGCTCTATTTATATGTTGTTCAAGTTTATAAAGTTTACTTTTTGTCAAATAACAAAAAATTAAAAGAAGAACACAAAATTGAAGAAAAATACAGACATATGAAATTATTGCTTTATACACAAAATCAGGTCATTTAACCAATGACAATCCAATCCTGAAGTTCATTTTGGCATGTCACCATAACATGTAACAAACAGAGAAGAGAATGGGACTAAATTTAATCCCTTAACGGCCTCACAGCTACCGCTGATATTGACAAAGCAAAAGCGACTTCGGTTATTTTGGTCCTTTAGGTCCTGTACTGGCGGCCTTGAACTCGCTCATAGCAACCGTTAATTTGGAAGCCACCCTTCCCCCCCCCCCCCCCCCCCCCCCACTTCGGTTACGGTAATTACTGTAATTCTCTTATGTTTCTACCGGTAGAATACGATTGCCTATTGTTGGTACCCATATTAGTATATTATAACATCAATTCGATTAGGATTGATGAATTATTAGCCACTGTTGGCAAATTTTGTTTATTGAAAAACTAGTTTCGAATGCTAAACATTCATCATCAGTTCTAAATCATACTAAAGAATAATCAAGACATGAGCAGTTAATAATCATATTGGATATATGATTTTAAAAAATGTACGACAAAAAATCAAAACATATTGGTGGTCACTAAAGGAGGAAAATAGCGAAAAGGCTTCTTGAAGCTATCAGTTCCTAGAATTAACTGGGATGTAATAAGATCTCTTAGGGATTTCTTATCACTTCAGTTTTTATCTTACTTAAAAACAAATTTAAAAGTAACATTTTTCGAAAAAAAATGTTATTTATTTCCTCTGCAATAATATTTGTTGGTGAAATTATAGCTCTTCCGCACAATTATTGGTAAGGTTTATTTAATAAACAAACTATTGACTCATACCATATCCTTGCAGACCTGAAAAAAATAATCCTTTTGAGCGTAATAGCAGTTTCATACATTGGATCTTTTGGAAATATTTAAACTACAATTTAGATACTGGTTTTAAATGATTTTATTATTTATAATGAATAATAATTTTAAATTATAGACTATTAAATTAAATGTATAGTGGAGTTGCATTCTATACCTTATTATTATTATTATTATTAGGCACGATCTGGACCTAAGATAGATCACGTGAAGCTCTTATGGTTCCACTCTCCTTACGACGCACCCAAATGATCTTCATTTTCTCCCCATGTTCTCTCCTCCTATCCTCCGACTAAGTTCTCCCAGTCCTCTTGACTCTGTTTTCCGGCCGTACTTCCCACGCATTCACCTTTCGTCCGTAAGCATTTCTGTCTAGAGCTTCCTCTGGGTTTGTTTTTGCACTTTTTAGGTCTCTCTTCACTTGTGTGCTCCATGCCATTGTTTTAAGGTTTATTGTTGCCTTCAGGATCTGATGGGTCAGTCTGTGTTCGGGTAGTCTGCGTATGTGTCCATAGAATTTCAGTCTGCGTTTCCTTATGTCTGCCTCGAAAGTTTCTCTATAGTTTTATTATGTTGGAGTCTGTAGCCATCCTCAGTCTTCAATGGACCAATAATTTTCCTAATTATTTTTCGTTCTGCCTTCTTGATGTTTTCTAATGCTTGTTTTCTGTTAAGTATCAGGGTTTCAGTTGCGTACAAGGCTGCCGGTTTGATGACAGTGTTGTACTGTCTGATCTTAGCTTGAATGGATAAGCACTTTTTATTGTAGATTTGATAGTTCTTGCATAGGCTTCCTTTAGTTTGAGTTCCCTGCTTTCTTGTGATCTCTTCTCAAGTCCTAAAGGCTCGAGAATTTCACCTACATATTTGAAGTGTAGAACTCTTTTAATGATACCGTATTTTGTGATCAGAATCTTGGTTTCCAATTGTGTGCCAAAGAACACTGTCTTCTCAAAAGATATCTGAAGACCCACCTTTTTTGAACATTCCACCAGAGTTTCAACCAAAGTGATTGCTTCATATTCCGTTTCAGTTAATATTGCGAGGTCATCAGCGAAAGCTAGGCAATTAATTTCCACATTTCTTCCAACTTTAATCGGTTTCCAAAATCTTTTCTGTAAAAGATTTTCTCGCCATTCTCTTATGACTTTTTCTAGAACCAGACTGAAGAGGAGTGGCGAAAGACCATCTCCTTTTCTAACCCCTGTTCGAATATCAAAAGGTTCTGAGACCTCCCCTATGAATTTTACTTTGGATTTTGTGTTAGTTAACGTTTCTTTGATTAGAGCGAGGGTCTTATTATTATACTTCTATGTACTTTTGTTGTTTGATTTAGCTATCGATACTGAACGATATAAAATACTTTCATAGCCATTTTGATTTGAAGCATTTTAAAATTTATATTTAAAAAATACAAACTTTTTCAGTATATTTTACGCGATAATGGTTAGTTTTCTCATTTATCGCTAGTAGTTGTTTATTTACTATATTGGTAGCCTTGCAAAATCGACTGAAATAGGCCATACAATATAAATTTGTTCATAAAATCTCAGTGGTCTTCGGAATTCTGAGCCCAAGAGTTTTTTTTTTTTTTTTTTTTTTTTTTTTTTTTTTTTTTTTATTACGTTTAACGTCACTTTTATGCTGCTATGGCTAATTGGACGATGCTATGGTGGGAGTCCTAAATTTTGCCTATCCAGGTATAATTAGGATAGGGATCTTTAAAGAGTACCTGACATCGCACAGGCTCGGGACCCCCATTTTTAAAGAGTACCTGACATCGCACAGGCTCAGTACCCCCATTTTACGTCCCTTCCGAAGGACGGCATAGCCAAGGATTTTTTACTCCCTTTAAAAAATCCTAAGGTCATTTGCCGGGCTGCGAACCCGCGATCTTGGGTTTAGTAGGTTGCTATGCTAACCACTACACCACAGGTGACCCCTAGCCCAAGAGTTCTTTTTCTCAAATTGAATTATTAGTTTTACATATTTCTTATAATGTGGCTCTTAAGTAGGTTAAGAAAACACCCAGCAGTTGAGCTTCAGTGCTGACAGAATTTTATGCTCATATTAGCCATGTTACAACACTCTCTAACATTAACCACTTTTTAAGTTAATTTAAAAAATCAGCATCTTTACTGCTTTTATATGCTATAACTCTAAAACCAAATAATATCCAACATAACTTTCTATTTGGGTTCTCGACAATCCTTAAGGAGTTCGAAAAGTAGATGTCCGATATTGTAAGATTTTCCTCAATGTTTTTTGTTTTCAATACTCTCAACAACCTTAGTAAATTAAATAATTTTTGTTTTTTTAAATTCCACACCAGTCTTTTATTGTCTCATAACAAGCAGAGGTAATGATAATGACAGATAGTTGGCATGTTATGCATAAGGGAGGTCAGAACCCAGTGGTACTTACTCCAAACATAATATTCAATTAATTTTAAACGAGTAAACCCCTCGAAAATTTGTGTGGAGTACGTCCCTAATGTAGTAAATAAATATTTAATCTTTGCATCATTTGCAACGTTGATAATTTTTGTTAAAATGGATGCAAAAGTCTACGGTATGCAAGGCTTAGGCGTTGCTGTTTTACATGCGGGCATTTTCTGTCGAAAATTAGTCCAAAATATTGAACAGTGTAAGGCTGTTATCAATGTGAACTGAGGGTAGATCTCATGTCAGGAGTATATTAATTTTAGATTTTTAGAATCAGTCTTGTAATTTTTATAAATAATGTTGAAGAGTCAGTGGAGTCTTATTGATGTCTGAATGTTTAATAAGAATTGACATATCGTCTGCTTGTGTTGCTATTATTGTGTTAGGGTAAGTATGACGCGTGTGTGTAAAAAAAATGTAAACAAAGGAGCAAGAATCGATTCTTCCGGTACTCCAGTCCTTATTATAGAAGATGTAATTTAAAAATGAATAGTTATCTGAATTTCAGAATAACCTTCCTAATTCTATAAACTAATCCATCGCTGTTGTTATAATGATACTTTATACAGTGAGGCAGATGTTAATAAATTTAATGGGGGAAACCCCAATCGTCCTGTTTTAGGAATTAATGGTTCACCGCTAATCTTTCAGTTTGCAACCGATTGTGGCAAGTGGGCGGTGGAAATAAATTAAGATGGATCATGACGAGTTAAATATAGCCTGGGGGTGGGGGGAGTGTTGTGGTGGGGGTGTGTTGGTGGGGGAAGGCTAATGTTTTAGATCCATCAGGGCAGAATAAGTTACTCTTCCCATTTCCACACATCATAATTTGAGGAGAGATACCGCCTGTAACGAGGATTATGCCTCTGAGAAATGCTCACCCATTCTAGTAATTTCCACTGGATTCCATCACGCCCTAAAACTTTACCAGTCTCAAACTTCAATGTAATAATACGGTCGAGATATGAGTCTGCTATATTAACATATATATTGAATCAGCTTTTTGAGGAATCGCTTCACTTAACTTTAAAATGAGTATGGGTGGCCTTATTATGTTCAATATTTATAAAAAATATGTAGTAATAAGAAAAATCTTAAATTAAGCAAATTTACAGCGAACCTATCTTATTTTGAAATTGAATGACTGTGCTATAAACATAATTAGTGAAAAATATACATGACTTCTATTTAATGACATTATTTTCATTGATAGAATAGATAGGAATTTTCATTAATAAACAATTAGTTTGGAAAATTATAAAACATATATAAAACATTAATTTCATTTTATCTGACCATTCTTCCTTTCAATCCCCAATCCAAAAGTCTTGCTATTATAAGTCTTCTCCATACCCTGTCGTAGGCTTTTTCTATATCGAAGAATATAGCTATTAAGCTATTAGCTATTAGATATATTGAAAAGTTTTTAGATGGAAGAGTTTTTCAAGTTAAAATTGGAGATACGCTATCCAAAACGTCTAATCAAGAAAACGGAATTCCTCAGGGGTCTGTATTGAGTGTTACTATGTTTCTAATAGCAATCAATGATATTATAAAGTCGGTTGAAGAGCCAGCAACTTGCATGCTATTTGCCGACGATTTCACAATTTTAATAAAAAGCAAATCCACTAAATTTATACAATGGAAAGCACAAAATATCTTAAATAGACTAGAACTGTGGGCTTCTACCACGGGCTTTACTTTCTCTACCTCCAAGACTAAATGTATCCATTTCTGCAGGAAAAGAATGTGCTCTGAAAATCCAACACTGGTTTTTAATGGAAATAACTTAACATTTGTAGAAAATATACGATTTCTCGGGATGTGGGTAGACAAACGCTTGAGGTGGACTGTCCATTTACAAAGGCTAAGAACGGATTGCCTAAAATTATTAAACATTCTTAAAGTTGTATCAGGAATGAGTTAGGGAGCCGATAGAAAAACACTCCTAATTCTCTATCGAACTCTAATTAGAAGCAAGATAGACTATGGTAGTATAGTATATAATTCCGCTTCAGAAACAACTCTCAAAATAATCGATACAATCCATAACACAGCAATCAGAATATGCACTGGTGCGTTCAGATCTTCACCAGTTGAAAGCCTATATGTAGAATGCGGAGAACCGAGCCTAACTTTAAGAAGATCCTACCTTACACTATCTTACTACTCAACTCTGATTTCCAAACCAGATCATCCAAATCATAACATTTTTCATAACCTTAATAGTAACCTAGGAAACAATCTGGTGGGCATTGCAAGTAGAACCCAAAATCTCCTCCAACTTTTAGACATAAAACCGAATACAATACTAACCATAGATGATCCATTGTTTTTTTCGATGGGACAATACTTACATCAAGGTTGACACATCCCTCAAGGAAAAGATTGAAGACGACAAACCCCATCATTAAAAAGAGACTTTTTGCAGAATTAAGGCAAAAGTATCCAAACCACGAAACAATTTTTACTGATGCATCGAAAACTGATGGAGAAGTCGGTTGTGCAGTGGTTTTTTAACAATAGCGTACTAAAATTTAACCTACCGTCACTAAATAGTATTTTTACAGGAGAACTATTTGCAATCTACCAAGGTCTTCTATTAATACAATCTACAAATACAAAACATGCTCTTTTGGTAACAGACTCTCTAAGTTCAATATTGGCAATAGCTGAAGACAATTCTGAAAATGCCCTAATACGCAAGATTAATAACTGCCTGTGGGAGATGCACGAGTCGATGGGTGGAGGGACTGTGCTAATGTGGGTACCCTCACATTGTGGCATCTCCGGAAATGAGGCTGCAGACAGTGCAGCAAATCTTGCGAGACTGAACCAAACAGGAACCATTATTACAGACATTACAACAACTTCTGACTTAAAAACATCCTGTAGAAAAAAATTGCTCAATCACTGGAAAACAAAATGGAACCAAATACGCAGCAAACTTCAAGAAATTAAACAAGATACACGACCCTGGACAACATCTTGTAGAAAATCAAGAATAGAGGAAATAATCTTGACGAGACTAAGAATAGGACATTCAGCTTTCACCCACGGTTACCTGATGAGAAGCCTAGAACCACCGATTTGTACAACATGCATGACAACACTGACATTGAAACACATTGTAACAACATGTACACTATACTCTGACGCCAGAACAAAGTACAATATACCCTCAGAAATAGATAAAGCACTGGAAGACACAGAGGAAAAAATCAAAAACATTTTTGAATTTCTAAAATTTTGCAAACTGTTCGACAAAATCTAATATGTATATTGAGCCGCTAATGACTCATGTGAGTAGATGCGGAATGTAATAAAAATAAAAGGAAAAATAAATTTCATTTTATAATGAAAAGCTGCAGTTACTTTATTCTTCCTTTTACTGTTTGTCTTCTCCGTTATTTTAAAAAATATTCTTCACTTTTTTGACAAAAAAATTAAAAACTTGTTCTGGCTCGATAGCTGAGGGTTGATTTTAAAATGTTCAAATTGTTAAATTTAAAATTCAAAATTGTTAACTTTTCAGTATCGCTTTTTGACTGTTTTTCAAAATCATGTAATCAGATTAAAAATACCATTATAGTAGATACTTATCAAGGGACACAACATAACCATATTTAATAATGAATATGTTGAAAATCCTGCTTTGAGGGTTAGTTGCTAACTATATTTCAAGGTAATTAGACGTATCGAGTTCTTCACGACAATCATGGAAATAATTTCTTTCATATATTTGCCAACATATGGTTATTGAACTTACACAAAGTTGGATATGTTAACACTTAAAAACTACCATTACTGTTTGAAACATAAATCAAGTCTTCGTTGATAAAGTTTTTCTTTTTCAAGAGATTTTCTTTTAAATATTTTGTAAGATTCAAGAACATTGGTGATCCAATAAGCAAGGCCAAGCTGAGGATGCCTATAAGATGATTAGCTTGGGATGCGTAGAAATGCTGCTAAATAATAACAGATACAAATGCAATATATTTTTTCCAGTACGGTAATTAATTCCTTATTAAACGGTTTTCCAATTACAATTATTTATTCAGTCGTTATTTCACTATAGACATCTTCCAGTCATTTCCGTTATCTTCTTCGAGCTTAGAGCCTGTTTAACAGTGTCATCTACCCGGTGTATCTCAACCAGTTAAAGACAGAGCTAAGCTTCGACATGTATACCCTTGGGACTTACTGAGGTAGGCTCACCGGCTGAGCCGATAAGGGCGGGGTAGAGTGGCGTTGACAAGCTCTCAGAGTACGCTGGATCAGAAAATTGACTGTTAATGAATCCGATTAAGGCGCCATCACACTAACGAAGCGGTACGAGGCCATCTCCGGCTAACTGCTGCCTCTGATGAGCCTGCTTCCGGGGCCTGAGGTTCGTTAGTGGCTGCTCCTGCAGGTACAGGTATTGGTAGTCATCACATCAAAACTATGTCGGTAACACTAGCTTATATGGTTTTAATTATACTGTTCGAGCAAATTCGGAAAAATGGAAAAACTGATGGTTAGAAACCCCGAACAATTTACTGGTTCTTTTCCAGTCTCCAAAACCACAACAATAAAATAAAATAAAATAAAAAACCAACATACTGCTATCAATTTGAGAAAAATTGACAACATAATAATACACGTACACATACAAATATACATAATATACTACTATGATTTAAAAAAAACAACACTAATATTATACAATTTTTTTCTCTCTTTCAAATTTTTATTCACACCTGTAATAGGAGGAACAATAAGTGAATTTTCTCAAATTTTAATTATATAGGCCTTTTAGGCGTGTGGCAAACTAGCACTCATCAGTACCTCCTGGCATGAACTAAAAAAAATTTTTTTTTGATAAATCTCTTATACAGCATCATTTAAAGCCTTCTGATAGTATTTCCAGGTATGTCAGTCGTGACCTTGTCATTAATGAGTATGATATTATGTCCATGAAGTCTTTCGTGAAATCGTCTATAAATGGTAAGCATATTTTCCGTTATTGAGAGTACATGAAAATCAAAGTGTGTCGTTTGAAATGAAAGAAGGTGACTTTGTGATTAGTTTGAGTATTTTTTATTGGACTATTTGCATTTTTTAAAGGTGCGTGTTTTTTTACAGAACCCTATATTTAAGTGGTGTATGTCCATAAGGGTTTATTATATTATAAAATACAAATGAATAAATAAAATAAAAAATAAATAAAACAACTAGATAAATAATTACTCTTTGAAACAGAAAGTTAAAATCAACAAAATAGATAAACACTGTGGCAATCTGAATTAATAAAAATTAGGAATTATCAACAATAACTATATAATAAAAATTAAAGGCCCTCTTGAGCTTTTCGGCTAAAGAAAGAATAACCTGAAACATGTTTAAGGGTTGCCAGTTAATTAAACTATTACATCCCCTAAACTATAGTCCTAGCGACAAATGTTAATAAAATAAAATGTTCTCCATTTAATTTTTATTAACTATAAAATTTTCGATCCGAGCAACACCAACAGGGTTAGAGCGTGTCATAAAAGCGCCTACAATTATGAAAATATGAGTTTAATATAAAAAAGTTGAGAAAGAACAAAGACGTTTGGTTTTCAAACGTGACCTTTTTTATTCAAACCAATGTAGCTCCTAAACGGTAGGTGATAGCGACAAATGTTGTATGTATTGTCAGGAAACTGTTTTCACATTCCTAATCCGAGCAACACCAACAGAGATAGAGTCGGTTAAATTACGCGTAATGTCTTCGCGTTCTCCAAAAACGTAGCATTTTTTACTCAATAGGCCAAGCGTAAAACATGTTTCATGTTACGAAGAGCAATACTAAGCGGTTGTTTGACGATTGAAAGACTTTGTGGTCTCGATAACTAAAGAACCCTTGAATGACATACTAAAAATCACGTCTTTGAATGTGGTGAAAGAGCTAGTGGTCCCACCTCTCCATTCACTTAATGATGAAAATCCAAAGCGTCCTAACTCTTGCTTAACAACCCGCCATCTTTTATTAGGATTCGTATCCGGTTTGGGGTAAATCAGCAAAACATGGTACTGTAATTTATTGGGAGCTTTAAACGTATGTCTAGTAAATGTTCGAGTGGTCTGTAACGACGGGCAGTTTCTTGTCTTGTTTTAGTCTTGTATGTGAATTCCAAGTAAGACGTTTGTTCAAACTGAGTCCAAGGTAGCGGATCTGTTCAACAGGGATCAGAGGAATATCATAATAAAAATCTAAATACGAATTAAATAAACCACCATAAACTATATTCAGTATAATAGATACAGTTCATTATCATGACGCTAACACTGATAATATGGTCAGGAATTATCATCAAAATTCAAATCCACGGCATAGTTTTATAAAAAAAAAAAAAAAAAAAAAAGGAGAATAATTAAAACTTATTCCTTATTCTTGGACACATCGTTTCTTATGAACAGAAAATTAAAAAAAAAATATATTACTACCGTTTGGAAACATTGATTCTAGACGAAGACATGAGTTGGTTATCAATCCTTCGGCAGTCGCAGATAAGCATTATAACCTATCTTTATAAAATGAAACATTCTTGGTTCTTATAGTAAATCCTTTGCCATACATTTTTTAATAAATCAATCGATTTAATCATTGTCATTTACGTTAACTTTTTCTGAATCAGCCATTTGAAAACGAGAAAACGTAATTAAATATCCTCAAATTTACTATTTAAGATGTATGAATCTCTTAAAAATTAAAATCACTTATCATTAGGAATTTAAACAAATATAAAAAGAGACTATAGCTTAAATACTATTAAATTATTGCACTAATAAGATAGGTCGCAGAATGCTCCTAGTTTCCAGGACATACGGTAAATTATTGTAAGGATATGCGTTGCTCAGAATTGTTAGATCCTTATTTTAAACAAATCTATAATTGTTTAAACGAGGAATACAATGTAATTTTTGGACCCGAGGCAAAAGCAGATGGATTGATACACAAGTCTTACTAAAAAACAAATCGTCAACAAAAAGAAAAAAAAAGAAAGAAGAAACTGATGACGATACCAGTTGGATCGTCTAATAGAAGTTCTTTGGATAGCAACGGCATTTTTTCCTTTTGTTTCACATAAAGGAGGAATATGTGGAAACTTCAGCAGTTCTCAGAAAAGCTATATACGTTGATGTTTGCCGTTTTCTCTTCTGAATCCTACGGAATTCTTTCGTGAGAAGAAGTGATTGAAGTTTGATACATTCACATAAGTCGTCGAGTATATATTGGTAGGGTCATTTTCTCAAAAAATCGTAACATGTTACAATATATTATTCAAGATCTATACATCAAAAAATAAATCAAAGGCAAAACAGATTACTTTAAAAAAACATGAATAAAATGTGGAAGACAATTATTCATTAACAGTTCGTTACTTAGTTGATCAGTATGATACCGGTGATACGAATTTCTTACATAATCTGTAATTTTAAACATACTTTCTTTCTTTTTAAATTTCTTTAATAATTATTCTTGATGGGTTGAAAAAAAAAAAAATACGTATCATCTGGTATCATAAATATTTGATAAAATTTTAATTCAATTGCTGCTCTTTGTAGCGCGATAACAGGAGAAATGGAACTAAGAACAAATGCTTAAAAAAATAATATGTCAAACATAATATAATAACAGAAATGTATATATTTTTTAAATTATTAAATACTAAAAATTACTTACCGAAGTGGAAGTACACTGAGGGATCGGTAGGAGCCAATTTTTTGGCCCTTATAAACCACTGCTCCGCCTCAGATATTCTCGTTCGCTTAATAATAAAAATAAAGGCATTATTACAAGTATTTAAAAATATTGTTTATAGTGTATTGTAATATGTTTTAGTTACAAAATATTTTGTTATATTTTAACTTTAAACTATAATTTTCCAACTAAGAATTATCCTTAATTCTACACTCTCTTAACCAAATATTAATCAAATAGAGACAAATAATTTTAATTAAAACTAAACAATCTAATCTCAATAAGATCTCTAAAATGTATACACCATTTGAAAAGAAAATGCAAATATTTAAATACAATTTATAAAACAATATTCCACTGAATATCGTGTGGTTCGACGTGCTCTGCATTGGAGCACGGGAGTCTTTCTTGATGCAGAACAAGCTTTTGACCGAGGCTGGCACAGCATAAGCTTGGTCAATTCCTATCTTCTACATATTTCCATCTATGACTTCCTTTCCATGGTATTCAGTTTCCTTTAATGGTATTCTACTTATTCCTGTTGAAGAGATCCACCAGGGACTCTGTCTAGACAAACGATTTACTTGAAATCCACAAAAGAGACTTAAAAGACAAGAAACTAGTTTTCATTTTCCATTTCTCCAACATTTCCTAAATAAGCGTTCAAAGTTACCGATTAATAACAAAAGACTTATTTACATGACAGTAATTTGAGACATTTGGAAATACGAAGTTATCCTTATAACCTTATAACCTTCTAATTCTTTTCGTACTTAATCCTTACAATCCAAAATCCTCAATGTCATACATAAACTTTTCCAAAACAATCTAGATTCCCCATGAGTTGTAGATTTGACCCAAAAGAGATACCAATCCTTCCATGACAAGCTACATACCCTCTCCAATCCATTACTTTTCCAACTTGCTTGTCGGTGTGATCCCTGATAAACCTCCGAGGCATCTGAAAAGAAAATTGTCTAGGGATTTTCTTATAAAAAGCAGTCATTAATGTACTACTATGAGTAGAACTCAAAAAGGTGTTAGATGAGAGACCCTCTAGCCTATTGAGATCAATTGAATTGACGTCTGGTGCTGTCTCGCTCATTTATTAAACCATATAACTTTGTATTTTTAACTTTTAATTTAATTTAACTTTATTTTTTAATGTTTTTTTTAATATATTGGATAATTCATAGTACTATTTATAAATTGTGTTGTTCTTTATCTTGTTTTATTCTTTTTCATTTATTTCTTATTGTTCATATTGTGTGAATGGATTCATAAAGCCATCCATGTTACTTATTTTCCTTCTTCAAAGTAGATTGTAATAATTACTCATTAAAAAGATTTTTTTTTCTTAATAAAAGAAAAATTAATAGTAAAAATTATCTGCTTCTTCCAAAGCTATACCTAATACAAACGAATAATTTATGTACAACTTTAAAATGAAGCTGAAATAGAGAATGGATATAGATGCTTATTTCTTTTTCCCTCTTTGCATACGGTCAATAAAACAGTAAACTTGCAGTATCGTTATAAAAGGGCTGTGTCAGATATATCCTAAGAATTTTGCTTCGTTTTGGTAGCCCTTAGGTTCGACCCCGATGCGTCAGCATATCCATAAGGTATCTTTAGGCGTCCTTAGAGCCTTCCTATCCCAGGGCATTCTGCTGATGGAACAGGATTACTCCTTCCTAAGCAGTAGGATCTATCTCATATTTCTCTATCTCCTCTTTTCCTCATAAATATGTTCAGTATCGACTTTCTGTTGCTTCTGTCGTTTTTTTTTATAAATAGATCCGTACGTTTAAAAAAAATAAATGAAAAAAATAATAATAAATTTCTCCTTGACGGGGAATAACACTAGATCTGTCTATCTATAAACAACTGTTGTTCCAAATATACATTGTAGAATTAAAATAATCAAATTATTAAAATTAAGAATTAATGATTATTTGAAATAAAACATGCTTTATTTTTTTTTATTTATTTTATTTTTTTTTCATTCAAACCAATTCAAACCTCCTATTTATATTATAAGATACCTCGGTAGTTCATAGCGACAAATGTTATATTTCAAAAAGTATTTTCCAAAAAAAAAACTGCTCTTTGATTCGAGTGATCGATGGATAGTGCGTGCCAAAATGTTATATTTTTTAAGGTTATAGAAATGTTACAAAAAGAAGTTTTAAACCCTAAGCCGAAAGAAATATCTATGTAAACAATTTTTTATACATAACAAGATATTTCAAACCTTTAAAAATCCGTGCAATTCGATTACGATAATTTGTTAGCATGTAATATATATATATATATATATATATATATATATATATATATATATTTAAAGTGAGGGAGACAGAGTGATGGTCGATAATAGAAGCAAAGCCGGGCGAGAAATCTCTTAGAACCCAGTGGATGCCTTCGCATTGTAAGAGCAGGCTCGTTGGTCATGCCGGTTCAAGCGCGGCCATACGTCAACGTAATTCAAGCGGATGAGGGACACCACGCTTGGGGATCGTGTGTGAAAGAATTCTGAATCAAGAAGGCGTTCGGGGGCGGACGTTGGGACCCCATCTAAGAGGACATTTTCCGTATGTTCCGCGAGCTAGGAAAGCCTCATCAATCTAATGGCCAGTATTTGCGGGGTGATCACTGCTGGCTCACTTTAATAAAATCACAGAAAAACGATGAGGGAAAAACGACAGAGGACAGCGGAAGGTGAAAGCGAGAAGCAACATGGCCTTTCTATCGGACCATTCGGGAAAGTCACCGCTTGCTAGAGGAAACCAGGGAGAAAGGAAGGACTTCCGAGCGGACAAGACTTTCCTAGAATGTGTACATGAGAAATGGGTGGACTCCAGCGCTCGAGATTGAGGAGATGGGCGGAAGGAGGACGGGTGGAGTCAGGTGTCACCTACAAACGGAATGACGAGGGGTAGAAGACTTGCATCGCTTCGAGGGAGGGACCCATTTAGAAGAAGGGCCAGCGGATTTCAAGAGGTCGGAACGTCCCCAGTGATGCGGGGAAAAGAGGCAGAGCGGACGGACCAAGAATACTCTGGTAGAAGAAGGAAAGAAAGGAAATGCCATGGGTGCGGTAAACCAGGCCATGTGGGGTGGGCACAGTGCCCTCCGCACGAGGGTGTTTCGAATTGTGGAACAGAAGGCCACATTGCGAGACCAGTGCCCCTATATCAACAGGCGCAGAGGACCGAAACGCAGGCGGAGCGCGATGGTAGGTGAACTCCCAGCGGGTGTGGCGGAGGAGCCGATATATTGGGAAAAAGGTCTACACATGTGAGATATATTAAAAGGCGAGTTTTCCGATATCTTTTTCAAGAAGGGGAAATACTGAGTGTGACAGGGGAGACGGTACACGAGATCCCGCTAAAACAAGACAGGGTGACATATGTCAAAGAAAGAAGGTATCCCCAGGCGTTGCGTCAGCACATCAGGGAGGAATTGGAGAGCCTAAAGAGTCAGGGTATTATAGTTGATAGTACCTCCCCGTATAACAGTTCATTATAAGGCGGGGTATCACCAGATCAGGATGCACCCAAGAGATCAGTATAAGACCGCGTTCACGTTTGAAAGGGGCCATTACGAGTTCACCAGGATGCCCTTCGGATTGAAGAACGCCCCTATACGTTCCAAAGGCTCATGGATGAATTTCTGCGAGGGTTGGATTTCCCTGAGGCCAGCTGTCAGGTGTACATGGACGACTTACTAATTCAGTAAAGACGAGACAGGACATGTACAGGACCTAAGACGGGTGTTTGACCGCTTGAGACAATTTGGACTGAAACTGTCGTTAGAAAAATCGATCCTGGGACAAGACCGAATATATATATATATATATATATATATATATTTTTACAATAAATATTGTAATTAATTTATGTAATATATTACGAAAACTATCTAAGAGGTAGAATCAGTTGTTGAAGTTTAAAATCATGCATGAGATAAATTTATGAAACCATTGAAATGATAGTATCCTGATTTAAAAAATAAAAAAATTAATAACTGTGTGGTTTAGAAAGAAACACTGATACAACGGTACTTAAATGCTTTAATTTTATTTTCAATTTAATGTATCGACATACGTTTCAGCATTACAATATACGAATATTAGCAGAAAAGGTTTTTATAAATTTTAGGGCAGCGTAAGGAAAATATACATTTATTTCTTGTCAATTCTTTTTATACTGTTAATTTTATTTTATGTTATAAATAAGCTTTTTTAATTTTGATTCATTTATATAATATTTAATTTATCAAAATGTTTTATGAAATGTCAAAAGATAAAACTACTGAACAAAAAATAAAGATATAAAATCTATTGGAATTATTGGGGGATATATGAGAAGAATGGCTCCTGTTTAATTGTAATGATTTTATTTTTTATACTATAAAATTCTCAATATTAAAACCGAAACCTTTTTTCGAATACTGAGATAAGGAACAATAAAGCATGAAAATAAAATGAATTATTCAAATTAATAGTAAAATTCAGTGACGAGAGGTACGGCGAACTAGATATACCATTACGCAATACAGGGCGGTTTGGCGGACTGGACTTTTTGATGCAGGACGGCGTGTTTATGACAAATGGTTTCATCTATACTTGAGGGCATGTAAATGAAAATACTTTTGTGTGTTTAATTTATTCGGCCTGTTTTTTTTGTTTTTTATGAATAAAGAAGAACTATAAGAATAAGTAAGTTTAACTTTAAATTCGAGAACTCGACAAAAAAGAAAAAAAAAATGGGTAAAAATATTTCATAAATTTAATAAAAAAATTATTAAAACAGTAAAAGAACTGAAATCATTTAAATTAAGACTAATAACAATAAAGTTGAAATCAAACAAAAAAAAATGTGTGTGCTTCTGACCCCTGGATATGATTGGGAACTTACATAATTATCTTTTTTAAAAATATATTTATACTAATAATTTTGCTGATGTTACTTAATGGATATCACTCAAATCAGGATTCAGGAATAAGGTGATACGATTATTTTAAAATAAAATAAATAATTTTCTTTCCTCATAACGTAATATTAGAAACAATATATATATATATATATATATATATATATATTTATATATATATATATATATATATATATATATATATATATTTGTGAATTAATCATTAGTAATATTTATCTGTTTGCGTTGGATCTTACATATATCCATGTGCATGTTACATATATCCATAATTACTAAATATATTGCATATATCCAGTAACATCCATACGAGCGGCACAATATTGTCAGTTGTATGTGCATTAAAGCCTGTTTTTGTAAATTCCAAAAATGCTTGTTCATTCTTTCCTAATATTATTTTATTAATATTTTAATATGCACAGGCGTATTGGAGTTCTTAATTTCGATCATATTTTCAGAATAAAACGATAGGTTTATGAAATTATATTTAAATACTTCAGATTTGCTGCGGTTGAATTACTTTAAACCATAACTCGGTTAAGCTTCAACCATATTTCGTAGTACTCTCGTTCGGAAAAATCGGCATAATAAAATTGAATTTTAATTTTATAAATCAACCTAAAAGCTGCACTTCATAAATTTTAACCGGCCGAGTTCCTGAATTGAAATTTACTTCTTGGTGAGTCTAGTCTTAGTACATAAGAACGTTTAACCCTGACGAACAGTATGTTCGTTGGTGATAATTTCTCCACTCAAACTCATTGATAGTTTGTAAAGAGTTTTTAATTAAATAACGAAAATAACATTAAATTAGCTTTTCTTCATGTTACTAAAAATGAGGGAGTATATCTAATTGTGTGCTATAAACTCGGGTTTGACGGATCTGTCTTTTTTATTGTCAGTAAAAACCTCCAAAAAAAACCTAAATATACTTTGATGTTGGTAGGTTACTAAGAAACACAACATGGATAAACAATGGTTATGTTCTGTGTTTGTTTTATAAGCATTCGTTTTGGAAATCCTTTAACATCCGTCTGAATTTAAATTATTTTCAAATATTATTATGTTTGGATTTTAAAAAAACAATTGTTAAAGTACATAATTAATAAATAAAATTATACGTAAAAATACATTAATAGTATAGGATGTCAAAATTAGTGCTATTTTTATTAAAGCTTAATGTTTCATGTAAGTTGTTATTTACTAGCTTAATATATTCCGATTCCTAAATTTATTTTTAAGATTGAATAATTAATAAAAGTCTTCATATAATATAAAATATATAACACCAGTTCTGTTAAAGAAGAAAAAATTAGTGAAATGGGTCCTGTTTTTTTTTTTTTTTTTTTTTATTCATGAGATTCCAGGAGGAAATTTATTGTATTTAGATACCGGAAACTTTATGTTCTCAGCCGAACACGGGAAGGGAATTATGGCTGAGATGCAGGTAAAGATAAACCCCTTGGAGCTTTGAATAGATCCAATGCTTCCATGCCAATGCTTAGCTCTTCTTTTTGTTATCACCTAAATATGGGCCTAATTGAAGGCTCTTCAGGATAAATAATCACCGAATATGGTTTTGAATAATAATTAAAATAAGACAGTTTGAACGTAAACATAGATTAAGAAATTATATTATATCTTTGAGTTTGAATTAATAATATGACGAGGAACAGAAATCAAAGCATGTTTTCATTTATGGATTAAGGAAATTACACAAAACAGCCATCCATTACTTCTTCATTTTAGAAATCTTATAATTTGTTAATTTAAAAATATAAAGAGCCTTGAATTAATTACGAAGAAACTCCCTTCAGAAACGTAGACGGATTAGAACTTGCAAAGGAAATGAATTACTCAGAAGAAGTTCTACAGCGAGAAATACTCCGTCCTCTCTTATTTTCCATTTAGATTGCTAATATAATAGGA
Source organism: Euschistus heros (assembly GCA_003667255.2). Lineage (NCBI taxonomy): Eukaryota > Metazoa > Arthropoda > Insecta > Hemiptera > Pentatomidae > Euschistus > Euschistus heros. Next base: position 1,464,708 of record RCWM02000234.1, read on the forward strand.
TTTTTCAGATATAAAAATGTAAGGCGAATAAACATAAAGGATCAAAGTATACTATTTTACTATCGGACGATATGGTTTCATTTTCATTAACCTAGGTTGAAACGCAAACAAATCTTAAATTCTTTTTCAAATTATTGCAAAACTAACTAATTAACAGTTAGCACTTACCAAACTAAGATTATGACAAAGGCTAAAATTTAGAAGAGCTTAAGAGTAATACATGCAAGTACTCAGGAGTCATCGAGGTTGTAAATGATTGAATTATCTGGGCATACCAGTTTCCTGTCAGTTACGCAGCCGTATAAATATCAAGCATGTAAATCCATTTTTCTTTAGTCAGCAGCGATTGAGAGAAATGAATACTCGGAATAATTAGAGTAAGACAGATTAAAATACTTACTAAAGTTAACCGTAACACACCTAAGTTCTATATCCGGGTAGAAACAGGTACGGAATGTACTTTAAAAAAAAATAAATTAAAAACATGTTGGATCGGTGGTTGAACATAATAGGCATGGAAGATCATCAACTGACAAAAATATGTTTGTAAAGGCTTACTGATTATAACTGAATGAGCAAAGTTACAAAACTGCTTCCTTTAGTGAAAGACACTGACACTGACTTAAAAAGCACAGATTTGCAAAATATAAAATGCAAAAGCTTTACCTCCTTTAAACTAATGATGAAAATAAGTCATAAACTACTAATTGTAAACAAATTTGAATCTATTGTATTAAATATGACATATTACCACTACATAATAGTGGTACTCTGATTACAGTTCTATATTAGAAGGTTTCGAGACCATTTATTTTAAATTTTGAAGAATACTCAACCCTACCACGATTGTGGATTAAAACATAATATCCACTTTAGTTATGCAATGGTAAATATGACGGGTCAATTTTGATAGGAATCAGAGGGACCGTGTTAATGGAGGTAGTGGAGCGGGGGGAGGGGGTGGAGAGGGGGAAGAAATGGGAGGAGAGGGGGTGGGGATTGGCATGTGTTGGCAGCGGCTGTTGTGGCCTGCCGTTATTGTGCCAATATTGTCCACGGCCACTCGGCATTCAGTCGTAGCTATTGCTTCATAACACAGGTACCTCCGCAAGATATTGTGTTCCATACTCACAGTCTGCTTGTATATCCCATCTCTATGGAATTTTTATGCACGTGAGTCAATTCTTCAAAGCATAAAAAAAAAAGGTAGAAGTATCCGAAAAGTGCATTGCAGGATTGATAAAAATATGTTGATATAAAATTAAATTTTCAAAAACTATATACTGATATTTACAATTTACAATTGACAAGCCATTTTTCGTTTTTGATCACTAAACAAGAAAACTACTGAACCAATCTGCACCAAATTTTAACTACATCATCTTTATAGTTCAAAGAAGGTTTAGCAACAATAAAGTTTTTAGATTTACAATTAAACTGGTATTAAAAAAAAAAACGATAAATATGCGGTGCGCAGTGAATTTTGAAAATCATCCGATAGGAGGCGAGCACCATACACTAAGATTGGTTACAATAGTACTGTGTTATCTAGGGCTTGAAATCGATAGTAAAATTTACTTATTTTCAATTAAATTACTAAAACAAAAGGATACTCCTTAGTGAGCGCCATTCTACAAGAGAGGTTACAAAGGTAAAGAGTAAGATATGCTTGAAATTTATTACAAACTTTACTTATATTCAATTAAATGATTTAACATGATTTAAACATGTGGTTTCCAGTGAAGTTTGACAATCGACCGATATGTTTTGGCACCATGTAAAAAGAGTTTACAATGGCCAAACTATTAAACCCATCTGCACCAAATTTTAAATAAAACATTTTTATAGTTCTAGAAAGGTTTAGTAGCAGCAAAATTTACAGTAATAAACATTTAAATGTACAATGTTGAGTAGGTGAAACGAAGTTTGTAACATACTTTTATGGTCAGGAGACTAGTATTTTTGAGTTAATATGGAGTTTTTTGATGGCAGGATAGGTATCTGGAAGGATATTCCGTCACTGTTGCCCTTATAAGGACACTGTTTTGAAATATTCGATGATTTGAGAAATAGAGATCATTGCAATAACATTGCGAATAAGTTTATTTGTGATAAAATGAGGAGCGTTGAGGTTTTTTGATTGTAATGATTGGTAATAGAAGAATTTGAAGGTTTACTGAAGGCCCTACGTTCAACTCATTATGTTCAAATAGGCCTGTCATGTAATATGCCAAATAGGTCTACATTTAATGTAATGTTTGTTTGTTGTTTATTTGGGCTTCGAGTCGTTTTAGTCGAGTGTATGGATTGCGTAAAGCCATAACTTGTCCACTTATATATTTAACGCCTTTTAGAAATATCCTTTAAATTCAAAAATGTCATAATTAATTATATTATTAATTTATTTGATTAATTTATTAGCAATGCAGACAGAAAACTAAATTTTGCTAACACTTAGCAAAAACGTAGAAACACGCAACAAACAATCGTAATTACACGTATTTAAAAAAATATAATATAAATAAATAAATAAAGATTATAGTTAAATAAGAGATTTTTTAAAACTATAAATTGCATCCTAGTTTTACCTATTTCAAGTGAGATTATGGTAATGTATTATTGTCATGTTCCTGTCAGTATTGGTCGTATAAGCTGGTAAGTCAACATTACTAACAGCCGTATCGATCGAGAGGCTGATCAACTACATCATCACACCACACGCTCACCTACTAATTGCATTGATTAGATATTAAATGATGATCACCACATTATCATAGACGGCATCATCTGACGCTTTTAAGCCAGGCATTAAAATTGTAATTACATATATGCTACAAGTTAACAAGCTGAAATAAGCTGTAAAAATATCTTTTAATGATGGTTTATACTTAAAACCAATAATAATTAAATTTAAATAAAATTTAACTCTATTACTTAAATATAAAACAAAATACTTCAATTCTTAAACTTTCTGATCTTATTGGTACACATAAGAGCGTTTAACCCCCCCCCCCCCCCCCCCAAAAAAAAAAAAAAAAAAAAAAAAAACATCAGAAATTTACGACTGCCTATTTAGAATCAAAAGAAAATGATCTTGGGTATATTGAGGAGAAAGAAAAACACGCCCAAATAAACAATGTTTATGGAACGCCAACGTTTCGATCTGCTTTACCGGTCTCCTCCAGGATTTAAGGTTAAAAGTAATAAAACCATATATGTGACCAAATGATAATAAAAACTGACTGATAAACTAAATTACTAATGTACATCAAAAGATATAATATGATAAAGTATGACATTGATATCACGATACAGTTAAAAATACAATGATGCTGAAATAATGGCTTTTGAAATAGACAGTGTTATTTATCTGTACCTTCATTTTTTAATGTAACTGTTTATTATTATTTTATTAGCTCTTTTAATATACATTTGTCATTTAGCCTGTCTGTTTAGTAATCATTTAGTCACCACTAGGTTGTTGAAGAATACCAGCAAGGTAGGTCCAAACTTCGCCACTCCTCAAAACACTACTTGAGCGTTTTGTTCTTATCCTGATTGCATTCATATCATTTTCTTCATATATTTATTAATAGACAAGTTTACCATTCTTATTATTTAGAATCTAGGTTACAATAAGAGGTCATTCATTAAGGTATTGTTACAATATTAACAATTATTATTAATTATTAATGTTAATAATTATGAAAATTGAAATTTAAGGAATATTTAAATGCAATTGTTCTATCTTACAACGCTATGTTTTAATGTTTATAATCGAAATAATGTTTAAGCAGTTAAAAAAGAATGAACAGTGGTAGCAGCTAAACAAGATATTCTCTTCTTAAAAAATAAAAAAAACGTTAATTTTTAGGGAAGCTAATTTGACCATTATTGCACGCCTTTGAATTAACAGTTTATAAAGTCTTAAAATCTTTAATGTAGCGTCGGATTCAGAATTAAAAAGTTTTAACACTTTCAACTCATTATACGAAATTTAATTCTTATTAATTACAGCATTTCATTTATTTTTTTATTTTATTCATTCGTGGTTATTTTATTTCAATTTTTTTTTTTTTTTTTTTTTTTTTTTTGACATTCGAGTATTTAATACATTTTTTATTTATTTACAATTGTTTTTAAACATTTTATAAATAGATTTTAAAAAAAAAAAAAAAAAACTATTGAGTCAGTTACAAATATGTGAATATATATGTACCTTTTACAGAAACATATCTTAACTCATAATATAATGTCATTATTTTCTCCTTTGCTTTATTATTTTTTAAATGATATATAACATTTATTTTCTATTGAAAAAAATTACTGATTTGAATACGACTTATATACTTATATACTTATATAAATATTATTATTATAAAAGGATTCCACTATTACTGAAAAAAGAAATTAATTAATAGCCTCAATGAAAGTTAGATATTTAAATTAATAAACCAATAATCTAAGAAACTAAACTGTATGTTTATAATAAAGTAGATATAGTTGATCATCCATTTTAAACCATATAACAATCCATAACATAAAAAAAAAAAATCATAAACACACAGAGGGTGACATAGTGTTCGGAAATTTAAATTTACTTTGTTCACTTTCTTCAGGGTTATGGAAATAAGAAAATTAAATGGGGTAGAAACAAAAATCATAACTATAATTATAACATTATAAAGTTATTTTTTTAATAACTTTTAATATATTTTATAATTTTTACTTTTCAAATACATAAATCAATTAGGTAATTAGGAAGAGGTTTCTGAGAAAAGAGATTAAAATTAAAATTACTTTAATTAATAATAAAATAAAATTAACAGTTAATCATTATTTGAATCAAAGAAAGTCGAGAAATAGTAGGCTTTTCCAAGGTAACTTTTTTCATTCTGAATGGTACATCCAACAGAGAGGCCGAATGGAAAAGAAAAATGGAAAAAAATTAATAGTTTTTAAACTAATGATCCTTTCGACTTACAGTCTTATTCGATTTGAAACGGAAAAAAAAAATATTACAATTTCACCCTTAAATTTACTCTCTTTTCCGCAATTGCACCTCTCTTCGTCTTAGCTACAAATGATACATAAAAAAAAATATTTTCTACTAAATTTCTAACAGAAAATTGTTTTCAAATTTTCGATCAAAGCAACACTTTTAACAAATATATTTTCCATTAAATTTCAGATCAAGAAATGGTCGGACAATTTCCGATCCAAGAAACACTTAGCAAAATGTTATATTTTTAAAGGTGATAAAAGTTTTACAAAAACAAAATTATAGACCCTAGCCAGAAGACATCCATGTAAAAAAAAAATGTTATTATAGTTAGATTTTTTAAAGCTGTGTAAGTTCATACTATTTAAATATGATAATTTGCTACAGTTTAATATTTATTTATTTTTTCAGAATAAATACAGTAATTAATTTATGTACAAAAAGTATCTGAGGGTGAGCAATCATTAAATTAATGATCAGGAAAAATGGCAACAAATTTTCGATCCGAGTAACAAGAGCGTGACAAAACGTTAAATCTTTGAATGTAAAAAATACTTGACATCAAAAAAGTACAGACCACCAGCTAAAAGAAATATCAATGTCCAAAAATAAGATAACATTTCAGATTTAATGGGATCTGATTGAAAGTATGAAACTGAGTTCTGAAACGTGCCACTTCACTTTTAAATATTTTAATTAATAGAATTTTAGCCAATTTTTCTTATATCTATATTGGTATCTCATATTACTAGATTACAAATATACAATTTTTCTTCCCTATTATTAATTCGAAAAAAATATATAGTTATTATTCACTATGATACTTATTACTCTATTCTCCCCTATAGTATTTACTAAAATTACATTGTTTTTCCTAGATAAGTAGGGTCGATGTGGACACACGGTAGACATACATTGTGCATATGCATAACCAATAAAACGCCCGTGTTGTTGACACTCAAACTAAAACACCCAATTGGATGGCTGTTGAATCTGGGTGGCGGGTAATGTTTACTATCAAAGCAGGAGGTGGACGTGTGAGCTGGCCATAGCCATCGGCATCAGCTTGCCTCGTAATAGCAAACACTTCCCACATTAATTAATCTTCAATAATCAATGACAGCTCGGCTAAGCCCTCTTGGACAGCAAAACATTATGCATTTGCTATATATCAAACACATTATATATATATATATATATATATATATATATATGTGTGTGTGTGTGTGTGTGTGTGGTGTGTGTGTGTGTGTGTGTGTGTGTGTGTGTGTGTGTGTGTGTGTGTGTGTGGGTGTGTGTGTGCGCGCGCCCGCGTGCGTGTGTGTAGGTATATTGGTTTATTAGCTCTAAAGAAAGCTTACAATGTTAAGCGACTGCTTAACTTCTAAATTTATTACATCCTTACTGTATTATTTTACATATAAGCCACGGTAAACTATCACTATGAAATTTACTATTACTCCAAACTCCAATTATCTTTATCCAGACTCCAGTTATCCGAATTAATTTAAAAAAAAAAAAAAAAAATATATATATATATATATATATATATATATATATATATATATATATATATATATATATATATATATATATATGTTTATTAAGGTTCTTGAGGTTCAGTCAGAAAATAAAAAAAACAACTATTTTGGCGACGTTTCGAGACTATATTGTTCTCATAATCATGCCAATGTTACTGGTGGATATGAATGATTCATGATTCATATCCACCAGTAACATTGGCATGATTATGAGAACAATATAGTCTCGAAACGTCGCCAAAATAGTTGTTTTTTTTTATTTTATGACTGAACCTCATGAACCTTAATAAACATTTAATAGTAACAGTCAAGAAATTTATTATATATACATATACATATATATATATATATATATATATATATATATATATATATATATATATATATATATATAGTTTATTATCGGTTCGGAGCTCACGTAAAAAACGATATGCCCTGTCTTATTAGTTTAAAAGACGACAAACTAAATAGATCAAGCGGCAACTACCGTCATTATGTCCCAGAATTAGGGGTAGAGCCCACACTTTTATTTTTTTTTATCAACGATTTCCGACATGCTAACAAAAATTTGTAGTTACCTAAATATAATTTTATAATCAACCACATTTTTAATTGTTACTAAAATACATACAAGGGGACGTTTGCAGTTGTAACACACAGATTTGAATGCCGATTTTTGTGTGGGTAGTAGGGACCTATAATAGTGCAAAACTAGAGTTATAGCCGCCAATGGGCATTAGGAACCAAGAAAAAAATTAAAATATGAAAATCACGTTTTATTTTTTTTCTCAGCTCTCAGTCAAGATAGAGAAATGATTCTTTCACGTTTAATTGAAGTTATGTAAAATATTTGATATAAAAATACTTTCGTTATGCTCAAGACACCACCGGCTTTAGAGTGCTCAAAACCTCTAAAAAAAATGACAAAATTCCAAGGAAATCCGCTGTAAATTAGTGGAAACTTTTTTTTATGAAAAACTGACCTCAAATATCGATTTAACAACCCATAAAACCCTTATATGTGAAATTTTATCAAAATCAAAAAATATTGATTTTTTACCCCTTTCGAGGAGGTTGAAATTTTTGAAGTTGAGATTTCATCAACATTTTCTACCGGCCATAACAAATGCTGTGTTCAACTGATTGCAATAGTAATAGCATCACTAGAATCAGCATACATTCTGTTTTTTATCCATGCCTATAACATTGGATTTACTTCCGATTTTAGTGGACAAAAACTGATGTGAATGAAAAAATCCAAGGTCAGCTTTAACTTGAGATATTTCAATAAGGGGAAATCCTACAACCTCCGGATTTGGGCTAAACTATGCAGTTTTAAGGCTTCTAGATGACCTTAAAATTTTGTCTTAATCAGTTGCGAAATATGTGAGATAGCGCAAATTATTTACATTTTTTCAGAAATTGACAGCCCCTGGCCTTCTAAAATCCTACAAAATTTTAAAGGTAAAAAAAAAATTATTTTTGATTTCGACAAAATTAAGTTTCTACATGTTTTTTGAGATGAGAAATCTGAAAATAATATCAGTTTTTAGTTACAAAATTTTCCTCACCTATATTATATAAATAAAACGTTTTAAAATGACATATTTTTATTTCAAATTGCATAGAAATCCTAAGATTGATGAATAATCTAAAATTAATATCAGGTTTCGGTTTAAAAAAATGTATATATTTTTTAAATGGTTTTATTTGAAATTTATTGTGTAAAAACTAAAATAATAATAGAAAAAGATCATTTTAAAACGTTTTATTTATATAATATAGGTGAGGAAAATTTTGTAACTAAAAACTGATATTATTTTCAGATTCCTCATCTCAAAAAACATGTAGAAACTTAATTTTGTCGAAATCAAAAATAATTTTTTTTTACCTTTAAAATTTTGTAGGATTTTAGAAGGTCATCTAGGTCATCTAGAAGCCTTAAAACTGCATAGCTTAGCCCAAATCCGGAGGTTGTAGGATTTCCCTTTATTGAAATATCTCAAGTTATAGCTGACCTTGGATTTTTTCATTCACATCAGTTTTTTGTCCACTAAAATCGGGAGTAAATCCAATGTTATAGGCATGGATAAAAAGCAGAATGTATGCTGATTCTAGTGATGCTATTACTATTGCAATCAGTTGAACACAGCATTTGTTATGGCCGGTAGAAAATGTTGATGAAATCTCAACTTCAAAATTTCAACCTCCTCGAAAGGGGTAAAAAATCAATATTTTTTGATTTTGATAAAATTTCACATATAGGGGTTTTATGGATTGTTAAATCGAGATTTGAGGTCAGTTTTTTATAAAAAAAAGTTTCCACTGATTTACATCGGATTTCCTTAGAATTTTGTCATTTTTTTTAGAGTTTTTGAGCACCCTAAAGCCGGGTGGTGTCTTGAGCATAACGAAAGTATTTTTATATCAAATATCTTACATAACTTCAATTAAACGTGAAAGAATCATTTCTCTATTTTGACTGAGAGCTGAGAAAAAAAATAAAACGTGATTTTCGTATTATAGTTAATAATATAATATCTGTATTTTTTATGTAAATACTCGAATTCAATAGTAAATCTGATTATCTGGATTTTTGGGTATTCGGATCAATTTTGGCCCCAAATGCTCCAGATCATCGGTATTCCACTGCATTAATTTTGATAATCATCATCATTTTATTTTTTTAAAAGGGAAACAAAATTGAATTTCTTATGACAAATATTTATAGCAAAACTCTATGGGTCCCTTTACGATTCTTCATTAAATTACATTGAACCTGGAAAGTAACACTACAGTGTATCAAGGATAGTGAATTTTTTTATGTTATTCAAATAAGGTTTGCAAATAGGATGAGGGTTTCTGTAGTTAACAGTCCGAAACAGTTACCCTTTACTGTCAGTTTGTAGTAACTAATAACTCGGCATTGGGGCCCTCCTGTACGTCAGTGTAGTTTTTGTAACTGTAAAACATTGTACATTTTAATAAAGATTCTTTATAGAAGGTTTGTTATATCAAACGTATTTGAGAGTGTTATTAGATATGGCTTCATCAAAAAACAGAATTCTCATCTGTATTAAGGAAACTCATAATATTTGAAGAAGTCTTTTCTGCCTTAAAGAAAGAAAGTATAAAGAGGCAAAGAAATACAACGTATGCTTATAAGCGATTTATTAACACTTTTGCCTAACTGTCTAGCGAAGAAGAAGAAGAAAATTGTTCTATTACCCTCTTCAATGCACCTAAATTCTATTATGCTTTTAGAAATAACAAAAGTTATTTCCATTAAAAAGGCATAACTCCCCATTTGCTTTATTCATTTAACTACATCTTCTAGAAGAGATGACCAGTGAGAATATCACAGTGTTAGAACCTGAAGATGGAGCAACATGACAAGCTCTGAAACATGTAGTTAAATGAATAAAGCAAATGGGGAGTTATGCCTTTTTAATATAATAACTTGATATTAATCTCCTTAAATGAAACATTTAAAGAAAAGTTATTTCAACTTTTTGTTTTTGTCCGCAAAACAAATTGCGGACTACTAAAACTATTTTATAATTTATTGGACATTGCCGGTGTGAATTCTTTAATATTGTTAAATGACTCCAAAAATAATTACCAGAATAAGTAAAAAATAGGCGATAGTTTATTTAAGAAATATGGTATGGATGCTCATTACGCAACAGATGTTGGCCCGCCTAGATAGCCCAACTTTGCAGTCTCTACTCCGGTTTCCCATAAGTTAAATACTCAAAATTGACCCACCAGCGAAAGAAACATCTAATAGGTCTAACATCTAATTCAGCTGGGAGATATAGTTTCTGCCAACCAAGTAAAAAGCAGAATAGCCGAGTCGAGCGCACGAAGTATGAAAAGTTCAGAAAACAACAAGAAGTAATGTTCTGAATATCTTTAAATAATTATTGTTCTTCCTATTTTTGTTGTTTTGTATAATACACATACCTAAATGCATGTAAGTAAGTTTTATTAAAGCTTTCGTTAAAAGTAACGTTTAAGTAACAAAAAACATTTGGGGGAGGGAGGGGGTAAACCGGCACTCCAATGTAGCCTCCGTGTAATTATTAGTTTGTTTATTTCTCCAAGGTTAACAAGATGTCGTTCCCAGGATCAATAAAATTATTTTAAGATTTCATTTAATTAACACTTCCAACTAAACAGGACGTTCAGTCAACTTTATATACTAATAGGCAGGAATTATCATCTCTCAGTTGGACTCCTCATGTACAAAACAATTTTAAAAACTATTTGGTCCTACGGACTTGAACTGTGGGGAACAGCAATACAATCCAATAGAAAACCATTTAATCTTTCCAGTCTAAAGTCCTCCGAACAATTGTCAATGTACCTTATTATGTTACTAATCAAACCCTTTATAATAACCTAAGAATACTTTTTATACTTGATATCATTCCTTCCAAACTCTTAAAATTCTATCAAAATATATCCAATAATGGTCCAGTCTTAACTATCCTTATTACCCTCCTAGAAGGTTGAAACGGCAATGGCCCCAAGACCTTTTGTAATATAAAGTTATATTGGAGTCCTGATAATGACAGCCTCCACTGGATATTAACAGTGATGCAGCTGAGATAGCAGCGCTGGGATGTCTACAGGTCTGGCCTTGACTCCCAATAAGTGGAGGAGTAGGCTAGATTCGGGGTTCCTCGGGCTGGGTGTATGTATTGTATATAGAGCATTAATGTATCATAATTTTTCGTATTTTATTTTTTTTATTGTTAATTATGTGTGAATTCGTATATATGCGTTGCCTATGAAATTCTGACTTATTAAATTATAATGCCTTATAAGTGAAGAAGTTGTCTTGTGAGAACAAAATTACGTAGAACAATTTTCACCCAATCCTTTTTTTACACTGTGGAATGTAAATATTAGTATTAAATCTTGCCTATCGATCGGGACAGGAATAGAGAACAAAGGCCTACGCTACCTGAGGGGAGTATTAGCATGATGGTATGTTAAACAGGAGAAGGGACAGGAGGGGAGGGACGGGACAGCGGGGGCACGGGGGGGGGGGGGGGGGCTGGTGACATAGATGTGGCCCAAGTGGCTTTGTACTTGCCCTGATTGACATCTCATTCACTGGCTGTCGCCTGCCTCTCCGCCCTGATATCTTCCATCATGTCACCTCTCTAGGTTCTTCTTGTCATAGCCGACATGTCATTGTAAATGGTAAGTAAAACTAGCAATGGTAATGTCCATAAAAATAGAACGGAAGTAAACGGGATATTATGGAGCTATACTCAACCATCACAGTGCTATGTAAGGTATAATGGGTGGTAAAGATTTAATCAGGAATTAATTATTTATTTATCACTACTATAGTTATGAAACAGAAGGAGTTATAGAAGAATAGAAGTGGCCTCTTCTGTATCAGTAATAGTGGAATATAATTTATTGATTGTTAAGTTCATTGATATTAGATTATAGAGATATTACTGCCAATCCAGCTTAAATAATGAAAACTAACAATAAATTTAATAGCCTAACTTTAAAAAATTACATTAAAAAAACTCTTTAAATCATTTACGCAAATATATATTCCCTCTACTTACTCCAGGAAATTCCAGAAAAAATAATATGTACACTTCCATTACCTAATATCCCTCACCTCTATTCTGAATATCAAGAGCCTGTCAAAGGTAACATTATTTCAAAACACCATGATCTTCGTACTCCTTCCAATCCCACTGGAAGAAAAGGTAATCGTCTAAAAGTATCGTTCCTATTACTATGCTATTCCATACTTATAGGATTATAGATCTTCTGTTTTGTTCGGTTTTAGTTTATAAGGGATCAGGAGGAAAAAAAAAAAAAAAAAATCTTTACGTTTATGAACAGTAACAACCAACCATGTAGGTTCTCTACTTTTTACCCTTCATTAAAGTTAGCATATTGCAAATGTACACTAACGAGGAAATAGGTACCACCAGTGGAAGTTAAAACGATCTCATAGACTAAGTCATGAGATGAATGAGCAATGATCTGTCGATCTAAAGCCAATCCCTGATCAAAGAGGCTGTTTCCATAGTCACTATTTTATCCTGAATTTTAACTGTTCCTCGATGCAGGAAGAGACATCGGTACAAAAGTCATGTGGACAAATATCGAGTACTTAATAGCTTTTAGGCAATAATGAAAGTCTAATGGGTTGAAAATATTGATTTTAATTTTTTGTATCAAGACTAAAGCGACAAGAAACTTCTCGTCGTAACAGACTATTTAAAAATTTACAAGACAAACGATCAAACCTCCCAATTCATTACAAAAGACTTATTTACATGGCTGTTATTAGAGCTATTTGGACGTTGGGAGTTTAGCTTTGGGGGTCTACTAAACCATCCAATTCATCTCGTATCCAATCCTTACAATCCAAAATCCTTCGAAAAATCCTAAGTGCCCCTTACTTTGTCACCAATAAGCTTTAAAAATTTAGTGCTAAAATCAGCTGTAAACCATATTCCGGTTTTCTTATTCTATGTGTAATGTTTTTTTAATTTCTTTTAATTTCTAAAAAAATGTTCAATGTTCAATTTACTGTTATAAGTATTATTGTAAACGTTTCAATTTATATGTAAATATGAATATTAAGGTACGTAGTATACATACATTTGTAAAGATCGTACCGATTTAAATAAACGGTCCTTTCAAATGGTAACTTTGAAAGGAATAAATGAAAAAAAAATTTACATTTATATATATATATATATATATATATATATATATATATATATATATATATATAAAACACAATACTGAGAAATGTTGATAGCTCAAGTGCAATACTGAGATAGATCAACAATGGCAATTGGCACCTTGAGAAGTGCCAGGCAGGAAATAGCCAGGCCTTGTTAGTGGCAACCGCCCTCACTGGATATCACTTCTCAGCGGTACGTCAGGTGCATAATGCAGCGGGAGAACTCAAAGTGATCCCAGTCAGATTTAGGCAGGTCCCTCACCCCAAGTGACGAAGGAATATGCATCCCTTCAGGAAATGCATTGGCCGTCAACAGTTGATGAGGAACAGTAACGTAACTATATTAATCCTTACAAATAAGCAATTATTATTATTATTTTTTAAATGTGTTCAAAGAGGTGTAGGTTAAAGAACGTATCGTCGTTGCTATGTAAAACTATTCCAATAAATCTAATTAAAATGACAATTCAGAATGCCACCTCAAAAGTGATTATCGGAAATAAAGTTGGAGAAGCCTTAGAAGTGCAGACTGGAGTGCGTCAAGACCTGTAGTTACAGATGGGGATGAAACTTGGTGTTCAGTCCAAAATGACGTCCAGAAACTAAAAGTTTTTGAAAGGCAATAAGACGAAAATGCGGCGCAACAATAGCAGGCGGAATATTGAAAGTAAACAACTACAAACAAGAAATAGACAACATGTTAAAAAGGGAAAATGTTGTAAACATCATAAAAGTAAAGTGATTAAGGTGGGCTGGCCTCGTCAGAAGAATGATAGCTAATAGAATGCCAATGAAACTGCTAAATACGAGAATGACTGGAAAGAGAAAAAGGGGAAGACCGCGAAGCAGATGGGGGAATGAAATAGCAAAAGTTGCCGCAAAATTATGAATAAGAAATTGGAGAATGGAAGCGGGGGATAGAGATAGATGGAGAATAAAAATCCAGGAAACCAAGGGTCACCTAGACCTGTAGCACCGAAAAGTAAGTAGTAATTAAAGCTAATGAATGTGACATCGGTTGTTTTTTTTGCATCAATTGTTCACCTTTGTATTCTACAAGGCCTTTTACTAAAATGTTTAATTTGATCAGCAATCAGAAAGACGAAATCTGTAATTTCATTTTTACAAATTTTTATCATAATGCCGCAAGGTAGGCATACCCGGTAAACAAACAAAATAAAAAAATTCGATTTTTTCACATAGTGGCGACGATATGTAGACGTCATCTAACATAAAAAAAGCTTTAAATTCTTAATTTTTAGTTCCCAACTCTCTGAAAATTTCAGAATTTGACAGTACTACGTACTCAACGTTTTATTGGAAATAGTTAATTATTCCAGGAATATAAGCTACTGAGCATTGATTTATATCTCTGAATCGTGAAACAATAGATTGAAACAATAACAAGTTTCAGAATTGAAGTTTTTCTAAAAATTAGAGCGAAAAATCACAATAAACTGCGATGTCTGGATCGATGGGGTTGAACAAGTGGAAAATTTTACAAGTTAGGCTGTCTAAGGTGGTTTTGGAATTATTAGGAAGAATGCAATAGAATGGCCAGAAGGACATCTACGGCGTGGATTGACAAGAGGTAAAAGACTCCCAGTCATTGGCATTTACATGTACATTTCAATCATCACGGTGCTATTACCTAAACAATATTTAATGTAAGCGGCTAAGTATAGCATTCGCTGTGAGAAATAATAGCCTAGTAGATTTGAAAAATCTACTAAAAACCTAACAATTTTTATTCATCATAACAAGATTTATAATTACAAATTTGAGGAATAAAAGTTGTGATAGGTTTAATGCTAAAAATGTAAACCTCAGTCGGGATTGATGAATTAATTGCCATTTCTATTTATTATGCGTACCTCAAGTGATCTGAAGCCAGCCTGACTACCACGTATAATCGATCAAAACTCAGCATATCCAAATTCAACTCTTTATCAGAAGAAGTTACAGAACTGAAGACTACAAGCCGGAAGGATGGAACTTATTATTCCCAAACTCAGATTGAAATATGCTATTGCAAACAAAAACATTTGGTTCAATCAGACTTGCTCAAGAGAAGACCTCATTCCTAGATACGTGCAACTAAGAAGCGGATCACAAAATAGAGCAGCATGGAAAGCCACTCACCTTGCAAGACGTCAAAAAGTTTGATATTTAACATTGGTACTTAGAGAAAATTTAAAATCCAAATAGAAGTGGCAATTAATTCATCAAACCTAATTGATCCTTCTATACTGTCATGCGTCACTAAATTATATTTTAGTGTTTTTTTTTTTTAATTATTTACGATTCATAGAATCATAATCGGAATATTCAGAAAATAAAAAATATATAAACAACAATATATTTATTAAAAATCTTTATTAGTCGAAAAAAAAAATGATTTATTGAAGTACATTGACAGGGTAAAAATTATTCCTTCTCTTCCACATTCCCTTGGGGTTCTGAACTTTTAATGAGTGTACAGAGAAGACGACGTGCAATTACTGGAAAATATTAGCTGCTGCTGTGCAGGATGTCCCCCATGGGAAATAATATAAAAGAGAATAGGAGGGGTGTACAGAGGAGTGTTAGGGCTAACGCTAGTGTCTGGGGTGGACTAAGTAAATACTTCAGTAATATTCTACGTTATTTTAAATACTTAAAGTGGAATTCCTGACAAATAAAAATGCAAAAAAAAAAAAAAAAAAAATGCAAAAAAAAAAAACTTATTAACAAAATTTTAATAGATAAAATTTCCTATTTGAAAATATAAAACATAATGTAACTATTTAATATAACAATCAGTTTTTAATTATTTATTCATTAAATACTTTGGCCTTACTAACATAATGCTACTGTATTTTAAATGAGCTGGACACTGGCTTATTTAATAATTAAAATAATTTGTTTATAAAAACATCTGTGATAGATCATCAGATTCACCTAATGATTTTCATTGAATCACGGAAACTAAAATAACATAATAAAATACCGGATTCTCGTTCAATTGCACGAATTAGACGTTTTAGAAGTTACTACACAAATCTAAACATTTTAGGTTTTAAGTGCACAAAAGCGCTCTTGATATTTTATTTTTTTTTTTTTTTAATCAATTTGAGGAAATTTGAGATTTATTTTGAAATTATAAAGAATTACATTTATTTACACCATTTTCCAAGAAAGAAAAAGAAACCCATGTTTTCCTATTATTTCTTCGAACTGGTTGAAGCAATGGCATAATGTTGAACAAAGGTCTCTTTGTATAACCATTCGTAGAACTTTTAATTTGATTTTACTCCATCTTCCAACCTAGTCATTTATTTTTTACGGTAGTTGGTTCGGTAAATAAATACAAGTAGTAGTCAAAATACCTAAAGTGGCTGCCAAATCATCAAAAATTAGAATTTGTAAAAATCATAGATAGAATTAAAATTAGACTGAAAAACAATTTTTTTTTTTTTTTTTTTTTTTCTCTTTTTGCAATAAATCATTTGGTTTGATCAAAAATCTCAGGTGGTTGTTCATTGCAACTCAACTAGGTACATTCTATATTTTCATTAGTATTACACGATAGCATTTGACTATTTCTTAATTAATTTCTATTCTTATAATGATTTGGAGTGGGCACATACCTTTACTGTGTGCAGCAAAGAAATCTAGGCGAGCTCCGGTAACATTTACTTACTCAAATGGGCTCGTCATTAGACAACAAATAAACTTTTTTTACCGATTTATGTTGAGCCATTGTTGGCTTCTAATATCTCTTTCAACACACTGCAGCCCTTTAATTCTTTTTTGCAAAAATACACTAAACAAAACATGCCTGACAAGAGCCCCCTACGAAAAGAATATCTCAATCATGAAATATAGAGTGAACATTCTAATATTTCTATACGTAAACGAATAAAAAACGATTATATTATATATTAACTACTAAGGTTGAATTGCACGTTTGGCTGATGTTTATTGAGAGATCTACAGATAAATCCGAACAATTCCTATTCTGTATTGACGTTGAAAACAGTCGGTTACCAGATATGATTGGGCTTACTAGTGTGTATTTTTTATTTTCTTGCCCATGGATAACAAGATAGGGAAGTATAATAAAAATAATTTCTTATTTCTTAACTTAACTCTCCAATTTATGAAAGAAATGTTAGGTTTAATATTTTTTTTTTTTTTTACAAAACGGCCTTAGAGAACACGCGAATATCACTATTTTCACTTCTTTACATATTCCTTCTCTCCTTCCTTTCCCTCTTCCCACCTTTCCCGATTGCTCCTTCCATCTTTGCTTGGTCCACGCTACTTCTTTTCTCGCATCTCTCTTTCCCACAAGTACCTTAATTTCTTTTAGTCTTTTCCCATGGTCATCCTTATCAAAACAACCTTGGTATGTTATTTTAAGTCTTTCAGTTTTTTCCTTCATCTGTTTGATATACCTTTTTTTTTTTTTAATTGATTTTTCTATTTAATCTCTTTGGATGCGTCCTCAGTATATGCCTATTAAACCTTAATCTTCTTTTTCTTATGTCCGTTTTCAAATAATTAATAAACTGGATATTTCCTTAGTAGGTCTCAACCTATAGCCTTCTTGTGTCTTTTTTGGGCCGTAAATTCTTCTTAGTATTCTTCTTTCCATCCGTAATATTTTCCTTAGGCAGGGGAGGGAAGCGGTTTCCATTCCGTACAGTAGCACCGGTTTGACGACATTATTGTAGTGTCTTATCTTACGTTTATTGACAGTCTCTTTTCATTATATAAATTGCTTGTCGCGAAGCTTAGTCATTCCAATTTACTTGTTTTCTCTTTTATGTTTTCCTTCTCCGACTCATTGCATAACCCATAATATTTTTATTATTATTAATATATTTTTTTATTATAAGAATTACTTACGTTTTTTTGCCAGCAGTTTGCCGTAGGTGAGGTGAGCAGGAACATGGTCAGGTTTGGCTGAGAGTGCTGCCTTGAACCATCGCTCAGCTTCTTCATGACGACCTACCCTCCCCAAGCTTTCTCCCAAGAGGTTATACAGCACCTGAAACATTTAATGATAATTCATAACAGTAATTTATGATATTCAATAATATTTAGACTGAGTTTTTGTCAGCAGCATGGGGCGGGGTAGGTCAGTGTGTAAGGCACAGAACTCCTAACTCTAAAGCTCAAATTATAGTTTTTCTGATAATTAAGAAATTCATCAGACTGAAAATTTAATTTCTGTTTCTTCAACTGTGGATCGACGTCAGGGTCAGGAGATCCTTCTCGGGTGGGCCTAGTCTCTATGAAGTGGGTCTATAATCTACAATATATCTATAACAATATAAATATATAAGAAAACCCTGGTGGTTGAGCGTCATTGCTGACAAAACAATACTTCATTACCAAGAACTCAACTCAAGACCTTTTTTTTTATTTATATATATTTTTTTTTTTGGACAACAGTTGTCGAGGGGCACCTGTGGCTTTTTTTTTTTTTTACCTTTTTTCGATAAAAACAACTTAAAATGTATTTATATCTGGTTTTAAGGGCTTACAAAAAACAAATTAATTCTCCATTGAATGATAATGCTCCAGTGAAGCCATGCTGAATTGTACAACCAAAATAATACTGTAGTCGCCCCGTGGACCTCACAGGTGTTTGTGAATTTATGAAGATTATTTGTAATATATTTTATCAAAAAAGATTAACGAAACTCTGTATATGAGTAAAAAAAGAAATGAGACATAACAACTCCCCCAAAAAAAAAAAAAAAAAAAAATCAACAAAAAAATGTGTTTATTCGCCTTGCATCTCCCAGGTGGTTTGATATGCTGTGAACCAGAAAAGTTCAGGGCATAATCGGATTAGGTGCTAACACTTACAGGGAATGCTAGTAAAGGCATACCTGGAATCTTGCCCCCCACTAGCTTGCTAGGGTCAAGGTACGTCCGAAACAATTTTATCACGCACCTCACAGGATCACGCGACTAATAAAAGTAAATAAAGTAATATAAACTTATCAGAGGTGTGTTTAAATTTGGATGTAAACATACTTATACCAATATCATTATACGTATCATGCCAGATGCAGTATTTACTATAGTAAATAGAAAAACAACAACGAAAAAAGCAAGTTACGATGAAGGAACTGGTAAAATAGAATGTAAGTGAAAATACTGTGTTAAATTCAAAATGTATATATAATATGGGATGTAATTGAATAAGAATATGGCTTATATAAACTATGTATCGTCTAAAAGAATGGAATAATTAAGGAAGTACAGGGGACAAATTTTTTTTTTTTTTTTTTTTTTTTTTTTTTTTTTTTTTTTTTTTTTTTTTTTAACGTCATAATTTTTTAGTCCTTAATTTTTACTATACTACGATTTTTTTTTTTTTAATAAAACCAAATATACAAAGAACTAAATGATTTGGAAACGAACCTATGAATAAGAAGATTAAGGTTATTAAAAATGAGAGGATACAGAAGTGCTGGGGGTATATCAAACAGATGAAGGAACAAACTGAGAGACTGAAAATAACAGACCAAGACTGTTTCGATAGAGATGACTATAGGAAAAGACTAAAAGAAATTAAAGTCCTTGGGGGAAAGAGAATTGCGAGAAAATGAATAGCGTGGACCGAGGAATGAAAGAAGGGGCAATCGGAAAGATTGTGAAAAAGGTGTGTAGGCAGAAAGAAGGAGAGAAACAGGTATAGTGAAAATAATGATATTCACGTTTTTTTTTTAAAAAAAAAAAAAAAAAATTGATTCTTGTTGGCTAATTCCTAGAACATTACTGCTTGTGGTGAAATCCAACTAGTAATTTTCTTTATTATTATTTACTAGTTAAACATAAAAATAACATTGGTTGTTGATTTATTAATATTTTATTCATACCAAAAGATATCATAAGAGACCGATGTTCAATTTGGGTAATAAACACGATTGCTTGTTGCAAGGTAGGCAGAATGTTATAAGTAGTGGAATCAAGTGAAAAGGGAAGGTGGATGGGCCTGAAGGGCGGCATCTGGGAGCTGTCATAATAACAAGAAGCCACGGCCCTTTTGTCTGCCGTTGGGTTATCCCTTTGGGACCTCCTACCCTTCCACAATCCTTTAGCTCCCTACCTCTGATTCCATTCTTTTGGGATCAACGAACTCTACCGCCTACGTAATCGGTATTTGTAGAGTTATTGAAATACCTAAAATAATCACTGGTGACTTGAGGTATGCATTATGGTATAAATAAAGCCAATGTTACTGGTATCGATGAAGCCATTATTTCATTGTTTTTTTTCCAAAATACTTAATTAAAAAAGGCCTCCGAGGAGATGAGGGAAAAAAACTTGTACACCAATGTGTATGTGTAATGTGTATTAACAAGTTAGATTGGACAAGCTTATCTTATCTATAGTCCCAACTAAAGTAATAACAAAGATGAGGGGATGTTGCAAAGTGCAACATGGACAGGAAACAAAAGATGCTAGGATTTTTAAAATAAATTATTAAACCAGCTGCTGACTGGAACCCCACAATATACGGCTCAGTATGAACCATTACAAATATTTAGCCTATATTTGAGTAATTACTACTAATCATATTCTCAGCTGAATCTTTGATCCAGTAAAATAAACAGGAGGAGTGGCATGTTTTATCAATAAACCATATCTTACTTAATATACTACACCAAAAAGCTAGCCGAATCAGGAATACCTCAAAACATCTCAAAGGCGCTTAGCAACGACGAAAAAAAATTATTGAAAAAGTATAGCCCTCCTTTATAGAGAAAAGCTATATTACAAAATATAGATAAATTTCCATCGAGAACAGACGAGCGTTGATGACCAATAATTTTCGCTTATTATCCGCTCCAAAACTCTCAAATAAATAAAAAATAAAACAGGAGGAGTGGAAAAAGAAATCACCCTCTTTGTCACTCATTGAAAGTATCTATATTTTTAAGGTTTGAGGGTCTATAGTTGTTAGATCATATCTACGTGATGTATGACTCATGAGCAGCCGTACAGGTGCAGATTGAGCATGCTAAGAGTTATATACAAGACGAGATTGAAGGATATCAGCAACGCATAGCGAATTCTCGGGATTAGTATTACAAAGATAACTAAAAAAAAAAAGGTATTACAAAAACTACAAAACTAAAAAAAATAATTGAAGATTTGTTCATCATAAAAAAAAAAAACATCTAGATACGACTATCATGGTAGTAGAGAAAGAAAAATTGGTTAGAGAAGGATAAGGGACGATAGAGGAAGGAAAACTGATTTGGTGAATAAGGAACTCTATTTTTTCATTGTTGTACTTTTTAAGAGATCTAAATTTCTTAAGGTAGTATCGAATCTTCAGCCATATTAATTTTTATGGCAAAGGATAAAAACTCGCAGTAAAAAATTTAACGATTACTTTTCCAACAAAATTTTGTAGTAACATCAAAGTGAGGGAAATAAATGGTTTTTTAAGTACCTGGAAGGAGAAATATTAATGTTTAAACATTTGAGAAGAGCCGGTTCTGGTAAGGGAGGTGCTGGCTTTAAGCCTCCAGTCAAACCATTCTCAGTTTGTAGTCGATCATAAAAGCTACTGCCCGCCTTTTTAATGGTAAGCGGTTAAAAGAGCTGCAGCCAGGTGTAAAGGTAACCCAGCTTCTCTGAAACAGATGCTACTCTTCCAAAGGAATATTTACAATTGGTCCATTCCAGGAATAAAGGAGGATTACTGTTCAAAAGGAATGAATGGGCAGTAGAAATCGTGAACAACTACTCCTTAGATTGAAATAACTGAGGATTAACTGACTTTATAGAGAAAATATATTAATATAAAGTATGTGAAGATACAATCTGTTACTTTGGTAATGGGAAACTGTTTTTGTTAAATAAATATTTCGATCAGCCTCATTAAAGAGAAAAAACTAAGCCCGTTCATAAAAAATGTTAAATCTCTATACTATTACATAAAAGGAAAAGCCATTTTTCGTTTGTGACCACTAGCCGCGAAAACTACTCAACCCCATCCATACCAAATTTTAACTACACTATTTCCAAGTTCAAGGAAGGTTTAACAATAATAAAATCTTCTAATTTTCCGTTAATTTGTTATTAAAAACGCGGTAATATGCGGATATTAGTGAAGTTTAAAAATTAAGCGATAGGTGACGAGCGCCATCCTACATGAGAGGTTACAAACGTGCGTTGTTGTAGAGAAATTAACATTGATAATAAACTTTAAAAGTACAAAGTTGTGTGGCAGAAACGAGGTTTGCCACTTTGTCATATACTTTTATAGTTAACAATTTAAATCCAACTAGATAAAATCAATAAATTATAATTTTAAATTTAATAATAATAATTGCCGAATAAAATTTATCACAAAATCAAAATATCGATATTTTACTTTTGTTATTGTATTGATCCTTCTATACCATAATGCGTACCTTAAGTGTTCCTGAACTTGAAGCTTGTTTGGAAATATGATCTATGGGCCTTTAGATGTAATCACTGATAATATAGTCCATTTTCCTCAAGAGTTTCTTAATAGTCTCTGTCCATATAGATATCTAACTCAAACACTAAAATTAAAAATTGGATCTCCAATTATGCTTTAACACAATCTTTAAACACCAGATCAGTTCAATTTTACCTAGATTCAAAATTACTGTTATACGTGAAAATATCATTGAAGAAATGATGTTCAATTGCATACTTCAATATAAGATTCTTATCGATAAAAAAATAAAACTTCAATTATTAGTTAAAATTATCTAATAATTACAAAATTATATTAAAAAGCTAATTGTTAAGGATCGGCTAAATATGGTACAACTATACAAAGTGTAGAGGAGTCGGTTCCGAACATAATTTGCAACAAAATATTCCATTTAAATAATTCCTGGATTGTCATCCCTTTTGTACATTTTTTTTTCAAAAAATCAGAATTTTTTAGAAAAAAAATTTTTTTTTAAAGAGGGAATTTTGAACAATTATTGTAAATTAAGAATGAAAATTATAGCTTTAATTCTTACTTTCTGAGAAACAAAATTCAATTAAATTATTATAAAAGCAACTTAAATTGAAAATATTTGAGAAAGATAAAGAGCTAATTCCCATTAAATAACCTCATCCCCCCCCCGTTTAAATGTAAAATTTTTCTATTCATTAAACATACTAAAGCTGTTGTCTTATGACATTGGGTCCACAAGTAAAACAAAAACGCCTAAGCCTTAATAGAACATGAGACTTTGATATCCACTTCTACATAAATGATCAACATAAAAAATTATGCAAGACTAAATACTTATACTTATTAGTTATTAAAACTAATCACATACACCTAATTTTAATTTCAAATTTATAGAATAGCTAAAAAAAAAAAACACTCATTCTAAAATGAAGAGTTTCCAATCAAGGGCATTACGACTCATTACAGAATCACCCAATGGTACCTCAATAACTAAACACTTCATACTAACTTGCGCATAATCATAGTAACAAACTCTACGGATATATCATCAATCTATAATAATGGCCTAGATTAACATGCCAGATAGTACCCGAAGAAGGGTACAAAGAAGTTGGTTGAGAGATCTACTGCATAATAATAATAATAAATGGGTTGAAATGACTAAAAATGAAAAGAATAATAATAATCATTTCCACAACGCAGCATCTTGTTTGTTTATTTCGGCTTTAAGTCCTTATGTACTCCAACTAGGGCAGAAAGAATGGAACGTTGCATCTTATATCTTAAAATTATAACAAGGATATATAAAAATTAGTAATGTATTGATATAAATGAAATCAGTTGAGACAAAACATACGCAACTGTTATATATTACGTCGCAAAGGCATTCCTAAAGACACTCCACATGAGCATCTCGCCACAAAAGGATTAAGAGCGCTTTTCCACATGACATACTTCACTTCTGGTACTTGGAGAATTGAAGTACTCCTGAGGAAGTTATCCAGTAAGTTATAAACCAGTTGAAAGGGCTTAAAGTACGTCTTATGAATAGTCATATCTATATAGGAGTTTAATGTAGCGTACATCGTCCCGGCTTCAGATGTTAAAAGGAAATCTGCATTTACAAAACATGAATACGAAGGAGATATCACAATAATCCGACAGGCTTTTCGAACTAAGCTATCTGAAAAAGAGAATGCAATCCTCATGAATACGTGTAGCTTTAGAAATTATGCACTGTTAAAAACAGAATAAAAGATACAACAAATTAAAAACACAAACAAAAATAATCATGAAAAAAGTATTGTATAAAAATTTAATATAAAGTAATACAATAAAAAAGTGAATACTAAATAATAAGAAAAAAATCAGTTTTTAATTAATCGACAGTTTTAAGACAAGAGCTTTTTATATTTAATTTCCCAATCAATAAGCCATCCCCAACTGCAAATATGTAACGTGGTTAGAAATTTTTTGTTATTTATTCATGGAATTCATTCATTCATCCATACAGATTTTTGTGTGGATTTGGTAAATATAAACTTGCTTTTGTCACCTTTCATTTTTTTCATTCACACCTGTTACATACCCTAAAATAAAGAACGTTACTGTCAATATCCCCACATCTGCAATAGTGCGTGATCTGTGAACTGTGTGTTAAATGCAATTTTGTAACTTTTTGGCTACGAGTATCACGAGATACCCTCATTTTTATTTGTACCTAATGTTCTTTTTAGAGATGTATTTAACAGAACAATTTTAATTTCTTATTTTAACAGCTAAATTTTTTTCTCAACCACACACTTTATTGAATCTTGCGTGTCACGTAAGATCTCCTCTATTAAAATATAGATAAATACAAGCAATTAAATTAATTAAAAATTGTAATTTAATTTTAAAATATGGGAGCATTCATAACATAACTAAAACAATTCAAAAATTCAAATATTCCCTATGTTAGTATGACTTAAAAGAAAAGTACATTCTTTCTAACTGTTCGCAATAGAGGCCAGAGTACTTTGTAGTACTTTATACTACTGTACTTAATACTTTGTAGTCATGGTGGATTACGCCTTCGAAATTCCAAAAAAGGCTCTTTATTTACAAGGACGTAACCCCACAAGAAACATATTGAAACCAATCCCTTGCAGCACGCTAGTCAAGGACACCTTTTTCAGTTTTGCTGATTTTACGAAACGTTTCAGTTGCTAAACAAGATAATTTTAATGTCTTGATTGCTTTTTCATAAATAACTTTTAAACTAACCCATTATCAAGGCTGCTCAAAGAGAGAATAAATAGATGGTGTTGTGGCCAACATGTGCCCAGCTAGTTAAATTATGTAAATGGGAATGGTTATGTAGATGGTAGAAGAAATAGAGGTCGTCCATTTTGCACCTGGAATATGTCGACCGTTTATGCAAAAATAAGAAAAGAAATCTTCGCCATGCCAGAAACCTGGCAAGAGATAGAGAGAGAGCAATGGCAGTCATAGCTGGACGCTTCCCTACGCTAAAAGGAACTACAGGGTGATACACAAGAAGAAACATTAGATTAGTTATAACTTAGTTGATTTGAATTAAAATTATATAATTGTTTTACTCATGTACATTGCAAGAATTGTTATTTGTTATAATGAACTGATAAATTAATTAAAAATAGAGACTGGAGAGTTTCAGCTTAGCTATCTATTGGCCATTCAATAGCATTTTTAAGTACATTTACTCTTAAGTGCAATACTTCAAATCTTCAAGCATCAAAAGATTTTCATCTACCTCCAAAAGATATGAAGTTACAAGTTCGGTTCCATTACAAGTTACAATAACATTGAATAGCCCCAATGAGGAGGAAAATTTGAACTGTACACGATTTTCGTAAGTAAATGATTGCTTTGCTTGCAATTTGCGGGCATATTTGTCTTAAAATTATCACTCTTGACATAATTATGTCTTTTGGCTGGAAATCAATAGGATATATATTGGTTTAAATGAAAATAAAGTAGAGTTAAAAAATCCCTATTTCCTCTCTACTATGTTTATTTTGAATAATCGTTAATTGTTAATTTTATTTATTTATTATTAATGAGGATTTTGTTGAAGATATAGGTAGTTAGGGTACGGAGTCATGGATAGATGCACAAATTAAGAAATAAATTCAATTATTATTTTAACTAATTAGATCCTTTTTAATTCTAAAATTTAAATTGGGAAAAGCAGCAGATAATAGATATAGATAGGTATCTGTGAACTATTGTTTTATTTGGGGGGGGGGGGGGGGTCGATTTTTATTCACTTAATGATAAAAGTACAGTTACGGTTAAGATGAATGGAGAATAAAATAATTAGAGATGCAGTCAAAGAAAAATACCACGTCTAAATAGAAATACATTAATGCGTGCCCTACGTTTCGACCTGCCTTGCAGGTCTTCTTCAGGGCCACTGAACCGCACTGGAGAGGAGACGAACAATAACTGAAATGAATTGATAAGACATCGTTCGTCTCCTTTCCAGTGAGGTTCGGTGGCCCTGAACAAGACCTGCAAGGCAGGTCGAAACGTTGGCACGCATTAATTTATTTATACTTAGACTTGGCATTTCTCTTTACTGCATCCCTGATTATCTTCTTCTCCATTTTCACTTAATGTACATGATGTCATAAAAAAAAAGCCTTTTTAATAATATCAACACAGCCGCTCTATTGCATTGTTATAACTAATTGCATTAATGTTTTTTTTAACATTTTTTTATAGTATTTATGTATTCAATCTAAGAATATTCATTTGCTTCAATATATAATATAATATCCTTGTAAATTTTAACTTCAATTTTCTCTTAAATCTTCCGAGTAAACCTTACACGCTCATGCAGCGGCACAAAGACGCAACTTAAAAAAACAAAATCTCAAAAGAGAAGTAAGAAACTATACACATAAGAAATATTCATATAAACTTGTGGATTGGTCAGTCTACAATCAGTTTATATTTCAACCTATATTTTTTGGAGCACTTCTGATGTATGATTCTTAGTAATATTTTAAAACAATTTCGCAGTTATGTCATTGTTTCACCGGATTAGGGGCATGTCAAAATTGACATTTGAAAAAAATACATGTCCAAACGTAACCTTTCAAATTGCGAGATAACTCGTCCGTCACAGACGTTAAAGAATATATATATATATATATATATATATATATATATATATATATATATATATATATATATATATATATATATATATATATATATATACCTACATCGAATTGCCACTTGTCTTATCTTTCACACAATCTTCGAAATTGCTTTTAAGTAATGAAAAACTTGATCAAGACGTGAACCGGGCGATAAAACCTATTTGCTTTCCAAGGCCTATTATGAGGAAACAATGCTGGGAAAAAGAATATTAGGCTAGAAGGTAAACACGAGTGCGTGCCAGAGCGCCATAGAGGTGCCCTTTGTTCGTTGGCTTGTTCCATAGAAAATCATTAGATCTTTATTGCTTTTAGCACGAATGGTAAGGCAATAAGTTGTCCCTTCCTCTAATAGAAAATCTGTCACGCCCTGTTCCGACAATCTTTTTATTTTCCTGGTCCCTTTATGTGGAATTTAATACCGCCCCGGCAGCTACAATAACCATTCGTTACTAGAATCTTTCGGCAGGCAAATAAATTTTTCACTTCCCTCGAAAATATAAAAACTCCAATCTATAAATACTAATCAAAAAGATATTATTGAATTTGATAAAGAAATTATTTTGTTAAAAAAAAAAATGATCTTTAGCTTTGAAGTTGTTAGTATATAGTTAACCTTCCAGCGGGCGCGCGGTTGAGACTCACACCAACGGGCGCGCGGAGGCATTTAGGCCGCCTCCGAGTTTGTTCACTTTTCATGCAAATAAATGATGTGTTTGTATAACTTATCGCTGTTTTTTATACAGAGACATTAGGAAGGCACCATTCCATTGTATAATGTTTTTTAAATTTTTTATTTATATTTTTTTATGGGAATAAAAATCTTGAATATCGATATACAGTATTTTGGCTTTCTAATGGTATTCTTATTAATCTAATATATATAAAAAATGATTATAAATCAAAATGAACAAGTTTCAGTTCAACACATAAAGTTTTATTAGTTTTGGTGACATCTTCCAGCTTGCGGTAATGTTCCCTGTGTGAGAGAAGAATTTGCAAATTTTTTTTTTGATTTTTTTCAGCAAAAAATATAATAAAAACTATACTATTACAGTGAATGTGCGATTTAATTGAAAAAATATATTCTTTCATTTTGGTTAGATGACAAAGAAAAAACAGTTGACGAAGAGGAGCGCGGCGGCAATCTGGCCGACCAGACGTACTCCACTTTGGAACTGACTGACACAGACTGTTTTCGAAGAAGAGGTATTACCGACCCGTTTCCTGTTGCCTAATATGCTTATATAGGAATAATGGTGGGCCTTGCTGTGCTACGCTGGCTTATTGACATTATATTAAAGATTTTTTAAAAAGATGGCCAAATTTCCGCCCGCGCGCCCGCTGGAAGGTTAAGAACCCTGTCCCCAATCTAATTAGCTTATAAAAAGAATATTGAAAATATAAATTTTAGAATTCAATACTTCAATATTATATTTTAAAAACCACAAACACCAATCCAACTAAAATAAAAAAAATTAAGTCTATTGTCTCAAACCACTAAGGTGCGACTGTATAAAACCTTAATTCGGCCAGTCCTAACGTACTTTAACGGCCAGTGCAAACGTGGACTTTAACAACCGTAATGAAAAATCAATTAACTTTGTTTCAGCGTAAGGTTTTGAAGAAAATTTATGTTCTAGTCCACGATGCACTATCAAATATGCTTCGATCTAATGGAGTTGTGTTCCTTGTACAAAGATGTAAATATGGTCTATTTGATTAAAATACGTCTGGAATGGTTGGATCATTTCATAAGAAAGCTGACCAATAGAATACCGAATACATTTTTGCATAGCTCTATAATTGGCAAAAGAAGAGTCGGAAGGCCAAGAAGACTAATTGCTGACTCTTTAACGCCAACAGGACCTTGAAGAAGATCTAGGGATCCTCGGCGGTACAGCAAGGAACAGAAGGCTAAAGATAGAGGTACATGACAGGACATTGTTTAGGAAGCTAAGACCCACACCGCGCTGTAGTGCTGCGAAGTAACATGAATCCAAGTTGATAAAACAAAAAACGGACTCGGCTCCTTATTTTTTTTTCAAAACATATAAAGATATAAGAAGTATTACGGATCACATTCAGAAACGGACGTGTTATCAGACTTGTTAAAATATAGGGACATTAGAAATCCTCGATCTGACCAGGTTGAAGAAGAGCTGGATGAAAGATCTGTAAGCGTAATATTACAAATCCGTTGGTCAGGAGTTTGCACCACTGCGTCCTGTTGATTTTCTTTTAAATATCATAACATGAGCTGATTTTAATTTTATTACAGGGTCGAATAAACACCAAATTAAAATGAAATGTCACCTGACTAGATAATACTTTATGCATTTAAATTTAATCAGAACCAACGCAACCTTTAGTTATATTATTAGAATAACTTAATGCCAACATTTTATTAAATGGTATATAAAATACTTGCATATCATTCACCTATTGAACACATCATTTATTATTTAAAAAAGAGTCTCAAGTTTATTATTCATGTAGGGCTTATTGAGTGTAGAACATCATATAGCAAACGTGTAGAAGGTTATATTCTAGAGAGTGTTAATCGGGTTGAACATTAAGCCTTTGCAACAAACAATTTATCACTAGATGGTATTTTTTTTTTTCTTTATAGCAACTGATCAACTTATGATTTTGGCTTTTAACTAATATCTACACCGCTATTATAAGTTTTTATCCGTCATTGAGTGAACTGTCAAATAAATATAGTTTGGAAGATAAGGCATCTATCCAAAAAAAAAAAACTATCTAATTGTTCCAATTTGACAATCACACGATAAACTCAAAATATTACTTTGACTAATAATAAATATAACACATTGCATATCTGATTAATGTGACCGATCTTAAAGTTAATTATTAACATACTTTCTATTATATGTTAATAATTAAGGTCATAACGTACGAAACGCACTTCAAACTTTACATTGTAAAAGTCATAATAAATTGTGACACATTTTGGAATGATTCGGTGAAATTTCATTGTTTTCTGAAGTGAAATATTGTTTGCTATAATTTACTTACAGTAATAATAATTACTTTATTCGAAAATTTTATCCCATTCAATCTTCATTATTTCAAAAAGGGTCTGCTTTAACAAATGAAATAAATTCTAATCACCGTGCAAAGGGATTCAAATGATTTGCACTTTTACGAGTTACTTCAGCTAATATGTGACTGGTTTTTTTTTAATATTCTAGAGTTGAAATACTCTGAAATCCCGATATTCAAAGGGTTTCATATTAAAGTAATATAATTATGTTTTTATATTTCCGTCCTGATATAAATTTTTCATCAGTTAAGTTAGCACTACTGACAAGTTAGTTCGAAATTTTACACTGTTTAAAAAAATATGTTAATCCGCCAAATTATATTAGTTTCAAGTTTCGAGAAAGTGTTCCTGTGACCTTCTGTCATAGAAAATTATTAATAATGTCATACGAATAGATTTTCCCGACTTCTAAGATATGTAAATCAATTCTGTTTATAATTAGGTACTTTTGACTGTTTTGATTGAGCTAACCGTTGCAAGGAGACATTAGGAGAACAGCTCATGTTGTTCTGTTCCTAAACAAAAACGGTTATCCAAAACAGTCCTTGGGTGAATCAACTATAGGGTTGAACATATCCATTAGAAAAAAAAAAGAAAGGTATATATCTATATACCTGGTATATACCATATCTACCAGTAACATTGGCATGATTATGAGAACAATATAGTCTCGAAACGTCGCTAAAATCGTTGTTTTTATTTATTGATTGAACCTCAAGAACCTTACTAAACACACATACACACACACACACACACACACACACACACACACACACACACACACATATATATATATATATATATATATATATATATATATATATATAAGTTCTATAAAATATCATATTCATTATAGTGGATTATTATTATGTTTTTATTAAATAGTGATTATAATATTCTTTGTTCAAAGGCAATAAGTAATATGGCTTTTGGATGTAATTATACGATTAAAAAAAAAAAAAAAAAACTTTTTTTTCTATACCAGAAATAAAATAACTTATAATGAAAAATTTATATTAAAAAAAAAATAAGATACGATTATACAATATACAATCATCAAATCCAGTCTGTCCCTTCAATCAATGAGGTGTCCCTTAACGCTTACAACCCAGATTCAACAAGATAATATCTTATTAAAATCGATTATCTTAATTTATTTTTTAAATTTCTCGTAACTTATGTTCATAAGATGAATGATTTTTTTTCTTTTAATTTTTCTTATATAAAAATTAATGGTAGGTATTTAAAAGCTGTTATGTACATATATTTACATGCGAAAGATAGGCATATTTTCGAAAGAAGCATAAAGCATAAATTTTTTTTTTTTTTTGGTATATTACCTTTTAGAGGTATCGTTAAATTATTACTAGATTTTTGGCAAATTTAACACATTTTTTTTTATATAAATTGATATATTTCATATATGTTTAATTAATTATATATATATATATATATATATATATATATATATATATATATATATATATATATATATATATTAATCAAATATATTACATACATTGATTACATATATTATATTTTGTGGTTGTCAAAATCATACCTTTGCTTTTGGAAGAATTAATCATTAACTTAATTATTAATTAATTATTATTAATTATAGTTATATATTACTAAGAAAAACGTGTGTTAAATAAGTTGATAGAATTTTTTTTTTTAATAATATCTTATACTGCTTCAGTATTTTAATAATAAAAATTGTACATTTTCCTTGTGATAACAAATAAAACATTTAGAGAGCCAACCGGGATTAAAATAAATTAAAAACAAAAAAAAAAAAAAAAAGAGGACAGAAATAAAACATTAATAACTTTACTGAGCTCGGTTGAGTTTAGTACAATTTCAAGCTTCAATGCACTAGAACCGCTTTGTAATTCTAAAAACTTGCAATTGCTTTAAACCTCCCGTTGTTACATAAACGTTTTAATGAAAAACTTTTAAAACTCAATTTTTTGTTTGTTTCCTGTAGCACAATCGCTAGGTGTATATTTGTATTGTACATGTTGCAATAGGGAAAGGATTTTAGTTATGTTTTTTGCAAAATTTATTTACAATATTTAAATATTATTATAAATATTGTTTGTTATATGAAAAATTAAAAATATATAAAAAAAAAAATCAAAGAGACCTGATTTCAGGAACTATAGAAGTACCTTAATCGCAGATTGTTTTTTTAACTAACTAACTACATTTTCCAATAATTGATGATTAACGTCTGTTATTTAACCCTAAATTGTTATTGTACAAGTTGTTCAGCTAAATCATGAAATGCTACATTTCATTATGAAATATAGTAATACAATTTTATTTCTTTAACAAACATATTTTTATTATTATAGTACTATACGTACCATTGAATACTGAATAAAAGAAAGAGCAGGCTCTAAAGACTTCTGATTCACCTTCGATGCGAGAATTAAGTTCATTAATATTTTATTCATAAAAAAAAAAAAAAAAAAAAAAAAAAATGGAAAACTTCCATAAGGTTAGAATAATTTCGACTTTTTAAAGGATTATTCCGCCTACTTCTCTTAGATTTATCTTTTTAAAATACTTTATATGTAGTTTAGATTTTGAATAAACCATGAAGAACTGAGAAAGTTACGTCTTCATTAGGTCTATAAGTAGAAATCAATCATAGAATATTATTCACATTGATCTCGTAGAATATTTAATTAAAATAGTAAAGTTGATTATAGGAAATTATTATTATGCCGACTTAATTTTCTATCATACTTTTAATCTACCTTTCCCCTTTATATATTATTTCGTAAATTTATATATTATTTGAATTTTTTGAATTCAGTTTAAATATTTTAAAATTTCAATTTGAAAACAGAATAATTGAATAATTGTAAAAAAAATATTATAAAGGCATGCATGAAGCCTAACAAATTAACAAACTGTCTTATTATTACTTATTATTAATATATTACAATCTGTCATCTTCAAAAGCAATAAGAAAATGGTATAGTAAATTTATCCATTGATAGCAAACGAAAATATATATATATATATATATATATATATATATATATATATATATATATATATATATATATATATATATATATATATATATATACAGGGTGTCCCGAATTTAAATAGCAAAACTTCAGGAAGGGGACCGAAAAACTAAGACAAAAAGTCCTTCAGAGATTTGCTCGTTTTTTCTTAGTTTTAGAGAAAATCGCAAAACAAAACTTTTACAGGTAGCGATTATTACCTTTCAAAGTTCGTCAGGCTAGGCAGTGAGATATGTAAACACTTAATGTTATCCTTTACATTCTTTTATTTGTTTAAATTTTGGCTTCCTTCTAGGATTATAATTCCTAAATCAGTCTCAGTCAGCTACTCAGATATTTTTGTGTGAATAGCATCAGCCACAATGCCGCATACATATTCTAATGTTGAATACGCTGATATGATTTTTGTGTATGGTTTCTGTAACAGTAATGCCTTAGAAGTGGTGCGGCAGTATGCTCGCCGATTTCCAAATAGAAGAGTGCCTAATCGACGGGTCTTTTCGTTAACTTTTAATAGACTACGAGAGACTGGGTCATTCTTAATAGGTAATGAAGGCGACTAATTCCAGGCAGCAATAAGAGCAGATTATCGGAGAAGAAATTGTGTCCAACGCCACTTCGATAACAATCCTGAGACTAGCATCCGAAGAGCATCTGCTGCATTAGCAATATCGTAACAAGCAATATGGCGAATTTTGAAAGGTGATAATCGCAACCCATACCATCTTCAAAAAGTTCAGAATTTATAACCTCAGGATTATATCAAGAGATTGAAGTTTTTTAGTAACTGGTTTCTTGACAAAATTCGCGATGATAATTTATTTCGATTGTTAATCAAAGAAAATATTATGTAGGGGCTCTTGAAAATCCCAGAGCTATTAGAGAGAATAGGTTTCAGCATGAATTTGCTATTATCGTTTGGCTTGGAGTTTGGAACGGATTACTGGTGGGACCATATTTTTTACCTGGAAGATTGAATGGTATCACATTTACACATTTTTTTGGTGAACGACTTTTCTAATTATTTAGATGACATTCCCTTACAGCAGCGGATTGAAATGTGGTTCCAACTCGAGGATGTCCAGCTCATTATAGCAGAGTTGCTTGAGCTTGGCTGGATATAAATTATCCACAACGATGGATTGGACGTGGAGGAGTAGTACCTTGGCCACCCAGATTTTTTTAAAAACTTTTATTACGCTTTTTTTTCAAGGAATATGCAGAATGTTATGAAGTTTTTTTAATTATTTTCGGAAAATGTCCCTCCCGAATCACCCTATGTCTCTATCGTTTGCTCAGCGCTGTCATAGATACTAAAAAAAATCTTAAATGTCGCCCCGCCATTTTAG
Source organism: Euschistus heros (assembly GCA_003667255.2). Classification (NCBI taxonomy): domain Eukaryota; kingdom Metazoa; phylum Arthropoda; class Insecta; order Hemiptera; family Pentatomidae; genus Euschistus; species Euschistus heros. The sequence goes on from RCWM02000234.1 coordinate 1,499,598, forward strand.
GGTCAATCTTTCTCTCTTCTTTATAGAGTAGATGGTTGTGTATTCTGTTACTTAACAAACCCATCTTATGCTCTAGATTCTAGCAATGTGGAATTTCCACTTCAGATCTTAAACGTTTTTATATATATTCTGCCCTTAAGCTTTGGTAACAGGATATTACTCTTCGTCTATAGTTACCAGAGACAAATTAAGAGAGAAAAACTTCTTGATTCAAGTGATTTGGTATATTTATTTTTTATAATATCTTTCTTCGTCTAGTATTTTTCGATTCTTCTTTTGGTTTTATCATTCAAAGAGTATAGAAAATGTATACATTTTGTTCATTTAAGAGGATTTAACGTCATTATGTACTCCAACTAAGATTGGAAGGATGGCTTATCCTACAGGTTACCAAAATATGCCAGCCATAGCTGAGAGTTCAAGATTCATTCCATTGGTTGATCTTGAAATAAACTTTAAAGCTCAGGTGGAATCCGAACCCAAGACCTTTAGTACGCTGACTCTCGTTCCAACTAACTCGTCATAGATACAATTATTTATAGCTAATCGTAAATTTTATGATAACTAGCAAAAAAACTTATAAATTTATGCTTATCCACATTATTATTTTTTCTTTACGTAAATAGTTTTTAGCCAAATTGCAATCCTCAATTGTAAACTAAAAAAAAATTATTACATATAAAAGTTCTAACAGTTAGATTTTTAGATATAAAATTAAATTTGGAAAAAAAAAATAATATTTATTATTGGTGAAGTATTTAACAAGACAATTTAATAATTTTTTTTTTTTATTGTGATTAAGAGAAATGAAGGTATGTTTGTTCATTTTGTATAAAGAATCCTTGGACAGGGAGTTGATTGAATTTGAATTATAGAAAAAATAGCTTGTTTGTTTATTGGATTAAAGTTGTATTTGTTTAAAATAATATTTTATGAAAAACCATTTTACATTATTTATATAACGGCACCCGGTCTAAATAAAATAAAATTAATTGTATGTTCATTATTATTATTAATTGTAAGCGAAACCTTACAAAAGGTAACCATCAGCTTGAGTTGTATTAATAGACTGAAACTTATAGATTTTCCGTCAATAGTTCTATTATGATACACATCTGAATAGATCATATCTAACATATCGTTATGATAGCGTCTCCTTTACATCCATCATTGTTATCTCGATCTCATCTCAAGAAAACTCAAAACGTGTCATTTTCTCTCGTAGAACCCAGCTCATATCTCCTTCACACTGCCAAGACCAAATTTATCATTTTTTTAAGTAACTGAATACTTCCTGATTAAGTACAAGTAACCTTGAATACAATAGTCTGGGATAGCAAAACATGATTAGTACGCAAGTTTTGTCTCTTGACAGATCAAATGATTTGTTGTTTGAGTATATTTTTTCCTATCCTATCTTTAGTTCCTAGTGTAAAAATGGGTTTAATTCATCAGCTGTTATATTAATAGGAATTAAAGAATTATTTGTCACATTTAAGATTAGAACTTTTAGTTTCAGTTTAGACTAGTGGTTTATTAGATCACTAGTTCTAAATAATAAACACTCATATCAGTGCTAAAAAAAAGTTGGTACCGTTTGAATATTCTTTGATACAATTTAATCACATATAATAGTGTATTAAAACCGACTAATCAGGAATTAATACACATCTTGGCATCGAACAACAAAAAGTCAATCTTTATATAAATTTATCTCAGATGTTACATCAACAAACCCTGACAAACTCAAAAGCTCACATTACAAACTAACTCAGCTTCTTACTGATCATGAACAGAGTATATGTTATTTCAAACGTTTTCACCTCAATCAACGCAATGCTTGTTTCTGTGACGATCAAACGACACAAACCTTCTACCACTCTCTCAACAAATGTTCACAATTTGGAAAGGACTGATACGGTTTGACCAAAAGTGGTCTTGGAACGGTGAAAAAAAGCCTTTTTGATAAGTACTTAACAGAATTTAGAAAATTCGTCACCAAAATTCGTTTCCAGGAGCTAGAATGAATAGAAAAGGGGGAAATATTGACAGAAAAATAATTGAAAGAAGAAACCAGTTGGTTATTTTGTGTTAACTGGCAACTGTCTTTTAAGTTATTCATGTTTTTTCCTTGGATGAACTTATTTTGTATTCTATTTATTTTTTACACTTTTCTTTTTTTTTAATATTTTTTTCATCAAATATGTTATTACCATAAAATGTTTATTCTCTGAACGATATAATACTAGGCTTGAACTAGCTATTCACTTATTATGAAAAATTCTTGAAGCGAGATGTATTATAAAATACACGTCTCTTCCATAGAGGCAGTGCGGGAGGGAAAAAAAAGTTCTTTTGAAAGTGTTTATTTGGTCCTTTAAACAAAAATTTGGATTGCCTTTTACTGATGATATTATTTCTAATAATTTGCAAGTACTTGAAATATTTGAGAAATTAAGCATATGAAATGCCATCTAATTTTTAAAACTTCCTCTCATTCAACATTCGCCATTCCTCCAGTACTAATATTTTTAAATTCCGACTGTTCTTTTTCTTATTAGGTATTCTATCTAACAGTCATATAAAAGAAGAAAGTATGGTACCGTTCCACAAGCACGTCTCCAGCTCCTAAACCTTTTATTGATTCCTTGTTCCATTTTTTTTTTTTTTTTTTTTTCGTTGTTTTAGTCGCTACTTTTCGAAGATAAGGTTATTCTGCTTCATTTACGGAGAAACTCTAAAACCCTGATCTAAGTAATACTATTTTCTGTTAACATTCTGATGTTAAAATGAGAAATAAGAAAATAAAGAAGTTGAAATAAGAAAAAATTATATAATGCTAAACCACCAGAAATGTTAACTTCTGATAAACTTTCTGATATCAGAGAAATATAAATAACAATTTATAAATATATAAAACGCAGAATCCTTGTTGAAAATTATGATGTTACTTTATGCTATATTTTATCATGGGAAGTGGAAATAAGAAAATATGAAACCTGTGATATACTTTCTAACATTTATTTTTAGATGGATTTGTTTCATTTAATTAATAAAATGTGTTGGATTAAGCGAAGCAGAGGAGGACTTGAGACAATAGCAAAGCCTGGTTTATTGCCAAGGAAGCAAGTGCCACAGCTCTCTCAACTACCTAATGCCTCAACAGACCGCTATAAAAACCTTTGGCTTCGTCTGCTATTTGCACTTTAACAGTTCATTTATTTTATTTTTACTTTTTTGTTGTTTATCCTGCATCTATCTAGAATAAAAACCAAGCTGCTTACTTTATTTTATAAAATTAAAACATTAACAGCATGCATTAACCAAGGTGCAAGTACAACATCAAGGTTCGATCAAAGGAAAGTAGAAGAGTTAAAGGATAATAGCGACACTAATTTAAATCACCTGAGCTAAGCACAATAGTATAGAATGATTGATGAATTACTTGTCAATTCTATTAATTTATTTCTTTTTATTCGAAGAATAGTTTCGAACCTTTAAAATTTATCACCAGCTCTAAAAATATACAACAATTTTCAAAACATTAGCAATTTGCTAAAAAGATTATATAATTTAAATTTTTTAAAATGTAAAATAAAAATCAAACGTGTTAATAATCGCCTAAGGAGGATATAAATATAGCAAAATAACATTCAAATTCAGTTATCTAATTAAAAAAAAAAAAAAAAAAAAAAAACACAAAAAAAAAACAACACTGAACGATCAGTAAAACAAAGATTTACAAGAACGTCTAAGGGTATACAGTAACAAGAAGTAGATTCCAGCTATGCTATACATTTCAATAAAATAACAATAAACTGAAAAGAGATTCTTTAGTAAAACTACAATACATATAAAATAGAAATAAATTTAATATTTATGACTCAGCAGAAATAATAATATCTTTAAAAGGCAGTTCAGATTCCTGTTTATATTACCAGATAAATATTTTCAATAGGCGCGTTTTAAATTTTATTTCACTGGAAACAGATCAAATCAATCCGTCATTGGAAAAACCTAAAAGACTACCCATGTACCTCTAATATTTTTGTCTCTCTACACTAATTATTATATATTCTATAATAAATAGAAAAGGGTATATATTGTTGCTGATTTTATGCTTCGATGTTCTGAGAAGCGGCTATATTTTCAATATAAAAGTACTATGAAGCATTTCTCGGAAATACCATTAGAGCGGGAAAACACATATTTTACATGCACAATTGGAATTGTGCTTTAGACAAAATATTATTTTATTTTACTAAGAAATAACAGGATTTCATGGTTGAGTGATAAAAAGATTTTTACCACAGTCGGACAAACGATCCAGTTTCTCAGAAACGCATTGGTGCTTCTGTAAATTGAATTAAATAAAACATACCTACATATAGAATAGAATAGAATAGACAAAATATGCATAATATATTTATATTCTATATATTTATACATACTACAAACATCGTAACAAATGTTTTTGTTTAATGATTCTCTAGCATCTTTCAAGAACTTTTGCTAATAAGGAATTTATCTGTTTCCTTTGTTTCGAGGCTCCTTCTTGGGAGAGTAAGGGCAAGATTATTCTGAAATTCCTTCTTATTGATTTCGGTTCGCCGGGTTCCCTGCCGTCCTTTAAATCGGCAAGTTTTTCCACTTCATCTTCGGAGAGTACTTCAAGTTGAACCTAATTCCTATCTGGGTCGTTCTGCCAGGAGATTTTTTAAAGAAAGAAAATTCTTTATAAAGTTTACAACTCATAACTCTAAACAGTTAATTCTTTGAGAAGAAAAATGTATCGAAAGAGTTTTGTTATTGGTCACTCAAACAGTTTGAATATTTTATCCTTTAACAATATTTCTATAAATTTAAATATCTTGGATTTTCCTGTTTACTTTACACGTCTATACTGCTTGGCCTAATGTGAGCATATTCTATTATCATTTTATTACCTTCATATTACTTCATACCGATCGTGAAATACGGAATAATTAACGCCAAAATCAATGTTGTTCCTATTTGCCAAATTAGGTTAATATCAGAGATAAAATCTCACAATTTCTCATGATCGTTATTAACCTATAATAATGTGCATTAAAAAAAAAAAAAAAATTTATATCTACCGAAAGGCTGACTTGCCTCTGCTCCTCCGAGGACTACACTTATTACCAGATACTAAACTTACAGCGATGTTTTTCTGATTTAGTACACTCGCACCGCGATCGTTAAAGAATTGACGTGGACGGCGGTACCGGGTCTTTTTAAACTCAATATTATAATTAGTAATTATATAATAAACCTCAAAAAAATGTTTAATTATTCTTTTGTAAGGTTTAAGGATTTAGTACGTGGATAGGTCACTTCAGGTGATTATATTATCATTTCAATGCTTAAATTTTATTTACATTTTATAAATTCATCATTTTAAAAGTGTTCTAAAAATATATTTTTTCTACTTGATGTATTATTTTTACTTTAAGTAGAAAATAACCTAAAATTAAATGTATTTATGAATCATTTGAAATAATAAAATCGTTAAAAACCGATCTAGATTTTTTTTTAAAATGGCCTGATCAACATTACCGATTGCCTCACTTTAAATTTGTTTTCAATAAGAAAGGAAAAATCCAATGAGTCATAGGGGAAATCCCACGGTAAAAATACAAAATATTTAACCTACCTGGCCCTTTCACGATGGATTTATTTCAGATATCTGTTAGATCTCCTCAGGTAAGTACTAATATTTGATTTCTTGTCTTACATTTTTAAAAACATTAGTATATATAAAATAATTCCAACAGAAGTGGCAATTGATTCATCAATTCTAATTGTATTGATCCTTCTATACCATTATGCGTAGTAAAACTATATATGTTAGGTATATAATTTAGGTGTAATGAATTTGTTTTTTATGATAATAATTTAATAGCAATAGTGTATTATTATTAAATTAAGAAGTGCGGTAGCTACATAGGTAGAGAAATAATTACTGACTCTAGATTAAATGGGAATGATAATTATTTATTTTGTTATATCGGCATTACAAATGTCAAGCAATTTAAAATGACGCATACTTCGCTTCTGATCTTTTTAGTGATTTCTTTCTGACTAATGTGCGTTGTAGTTAACAATCGGTTTGTAATCACTCTGTATTTAACATCATTACTAATCATTGACAGGAGGAATATCTGTGTCAAAGCGGTTTTCAATGAACCCTAAAACAGTTTTTTTTTTTCAATCTTCAGGAAAGTTATGATTATCAAATTCAAAACTTTGTATTCGTATTAAATAGATCAGCTAAGAGCTAAAGTAAATGAAAGACAATACCTGTGGCTGATAGTCCGCTGGCTTGATGGCTACAGCCTGGGAATAGACTTGTACCGCCTTAGCGTGCTCTCCCCTGTCAGCGTAGATTCTGCCGAGGTGGACCAGGGCCGATACCCGGGTCGACTCATGCGTCCTGGGATCCTTCACTGCGGACCCATCCAGCTGGGAGCAACGAATCAGGACCTCTTCAGCTTCCTGGATCCGACCTCGAGAGGCCAGCAAGGTGCCCAGGTTCAGGTGAGCCACTGCAACAGAAAAGATGATCATATGGATATTTATTGTATTTTATTACAAATGCATACATTCTATTAGTCAAATATATTTTATTATTCAAAGATAGCTTTAATGGTAACAAGTAAACTTTAATAGTTTACTTAATAGTAAGTTAAAGGAGGGCTAAGGATGAACATGAAGCGAAGAAGGATTAAGATTCTAAAAAAGTTTCTCCATGAGTAGGTTCACATGTTCCCGTGGCGTGTAGTTCAAGAAGTAAATAATAAAATAGTCATCCATTTAAAAATTAAGAAACGTTGATGACTTGCAGATTATACGCTTATACGGATATCCCTGAAATATTCAATTATCAAGACCATTTGGTTCGGCCACTTTAGGAGAGAAACTGTGAAGCTGTTAGCGAGATGGGACGAGAGCCAAGAGCTATTAATGGAAGGCTGACACCGGCTAGGGCAGATGTCGCTTATGGATCGTCCGCTCTGACTCAAGCCATTCCCGAAATTGACGAGGAGATATATGCGGTTCCTCGCCATCTTTCTAATATACTTAGAGCAGCGGGGGGGGGGGGGGGATGGAAGGGGGTAAAATATTATACCTGTCAGTGTGGCAGGGATAGACCAAGATTAATCAGGAGGCCAACTTATGAGGCGAATAGAGTGGAGGAATTAAAAATGGAAGCCAAAATAATAAATATGACAGCGCTACACTACAGAAGATTAATTTTGAATTATCAATATTTTTATATTTTTGAAATCTATTTCTACAATAAGAGTAAGGACACCTGTTTATACTATCTTTTTTTTTTGTTTTATAACCAATAATCAGTTATTATTATTACCATTATCCTTCTGGTGTTATTTCGGGTCCGCGTATTCTTCTAAGAACCCTCCTCGTTATCTTCAGCAGTTCTTCCAGACGGGGAAAGCACATGGTTTCTGTTCCGTATTTAATTGACAAAAGGAGTGGCATGAACCAATAAACTGTTTATTTTAAACAGTTTTTTTTTCTGTATGATTGTCAATATTATTATCCTAATATTATTACTATCCTAAACAAAAGATTTTTTTTTTATCTCTTTAGCATTTTATTACTTTAAAAAATGCAGTTTTTACTCACAAGTTTGCAGAAAATTTACATATAATTTAGTTTTATAACTTCAAAACGGTCGTAACAGGGTCAAATGAGCCACAAACATTGGTTAAAGAGCGTGATTTATTTATTTAGGCGATTGATAGAGTAGATTAAAATCTCAGTAACTGCATGTAAAGCAACTGTCGACAACTTAGAGAAAAAAAAGTTATCAAATCGAACAACGCTGACTACATCAAGGTAACTGAAAGAGCTCAAGCATTGAACTGCCACAAGGAAAAAAAAAATCTTCGTTATGAAAGGTTTTGTCATTATTGGAGCTTAGTTATGAGCCTCTGTATCAACCAATCTTCTCTCCAGACCTCCATCCTACCAACTTCCTTTTTTAAGCATACTATCACTTTTTAAACGAGAAAAAAAATTATTGATCATATGTGGAAATAAATAAGAAATAGTTAATTATAAGGATTCTGAATTATATTCAGAATGTCCAACACGTGTGCAGGAATGGAACACGTATGGATTGGAATAAAGCGTATTTTGATTAATAATTTTTTTTTTTAAATATTTTATTTAATAGCTGAATTTAAAAAAAAAAAAAACCTGCTATGAATTCAGGACAGAACCATATTGATTCTTTTTTCTTTATTTTAATTTTAATTTTGAAATCTCAATTAAAAAAAAATAGTTTTAAAAAGTCGATATAATATTTTAAGCTTAATTTAGGTTAGGGGTCCTCTTAAGATGGGGTTATTAAAAAAAACGAACGAACAAGTCTCTTCCTATGGACGAAGGGGTACAGAACAAATACTAAAATAAATCTTAAAAAACCATCTTAAACCGATTTCCACCCCAACGATAAATAATTAGGTATTTATGCTGAATTTGAACTATAGAATAATCGAAAAACGGGTATGGCAGTACGCTTTATAAAACGTTTTATCTCGTATAAAATGTCCTAATAATCTCATCATTTATAATAGAATCGTATTTAAAACGAGGCTGTTAAAAAGTGAAATGACTGGTGAGGGAAGGAGTTTATGAGGATTTAAAAAATGAAATCAAAACAACTGAGCTGATGTAGAGTAGCTCAAATGATAGAAACGATCTGAAAATAAGATTTTACTGTAGAGTAGAATTTAAGACAGAGATAGGCAAGTGTAACATTGACATTTTTATCATTGACACAACTTATTTTTTTTTTAAATCCAATGGCATTGTAATACTTCATAATTCATTATTTAAGCGAAACCTACTTTTTTTTTTTTTATTTATGTTAATTATAGTCAATTTTCGATAGGTACTACTATTTCGCGAGTAATCGATTATATTTTTTATATTATTTCAAATGTAATTAACCTTTCCGTAGAATGATAACAAATGAAATGTTCATTAGACATCTACATAACGCGTAGTATGGTGAACACTGTTAGTGGTTATTGATATATTTATATATATTATAAACCAAAGATTAGATTTATATTTTCACTAGATACAACAGGTAATACACTAGGTAAACTGACAGAATGGTACGTATACTGAAAGGCAGTGTACCCGAGGAGCTTGTAGCAATCGCATCAAATAGGACTGTTTCCTATAATGCGACAGCTGGCTGCGGTTGTTGGTTGCCGTTTCAGAGGAGCCTATGCGCAGCCGCAAAATGATTTATGTTACACATTCAAAATAAATCGCTTACTCAATTATTATAATTTTATTACCTAGCCAAATAAGTTAACTGATGAGGACAATTTTTTTAGAAGTATTTTCAGATATTAGTTTCCACATGAAAAAATGGAATATAATTTTTATTTAGAATAGAAGCACACTCATTTATGAATATATTTATACATATACAGATTACATATAATTGTGGTGGCTTTATTTAGAATCCCGAGAGCTTATAAAAAATTTTTTTATATAAAACATAATAAAATATATTAGGTGTACTATATAAAAATATGATATAGCACGCAGAACTACATAAAAACATTATTTTTTTTTTTTTAAATCTAAAATCTGATAATAAACTAAAATGTTATACTTTAGTTTTCGCCTAATACGAACCTTTTTACTCGAAGTATGATAGGTAGACACGTAAACTCAAGGATTTACCAAAGAAAAAAAAAACAAAAAAAAAAAAAAAAATTAAAAAAAAAAAATCAGTTTCTGCTTGTTGTAAATTTTGCTTTAATTAAAAAATTAACCTGGCTAAAAAACAAACAACAGTCATATTTCTACAGACGATTTCCTTTTTTATATAATTATAATTATAAGTTCTTCAGCTAAACCAACAATTTAGGCACTAAATCGTGTTATACAAAGTTGTAGTGTCGTAACTTAGTGTTAAACGAATTAAAATTCAAGGAAAACATTTTTTTTTTTTTTTTTTTAAACTGGTAAAAAATTTTTTTACACATGGGGAAAAGAATTGAAAAATTCGTTTTTTATTAATTAACTTCCTAATTACCCTAAACATGTTTCTGAAGGAAAACCTTGAATTACAGACAATGCAATCAACACCCCCATTTTCGGCCTTCATTTACTAGATTACACACACACAAACACACACACACACACACACACACACCACACACACACACACACACACACACACACACACACACACACACACACACACACACACACACACACACACACACACACAAACACACACACACAGCATATATATGTATACATCTGCATTTATTAATTTAATATGATTCGTTTAATCTATAATGTATTGATTTAATGATTTTAAAACATATTAAAGGAATATGCTTGAAAATAAAGAAAAAAATAATAAATATATTTCTTGTATATAAAATAAAATGTATGTAATAATTTAGTAATTGTCATTCAATTGAATATATTTAATTTAACTTTATATATTTAATAATGATTTAATATATTCTAGGATTAATTTTAAATCCGAGGAAAGAAAATAAAAAAAAAATAAATAAATAAAAAAATCAGCCATACGATGGAAAGAGTTAAGTTGACAGCTGCCTTTTAATCATAAAATCCAGAAATACAGGAAGTCCATAACTGACAACGGTTAATTGGGTATTAAAAGCTTAAACTGTTCTGACGTTTTTTTAAATATTTTTTTTTTTTTATAAAGTATATTTATTTCTTATATTAATATATTTTATTTATTTCAAATATTTTTGATATTATCTATAATTATTTCTTGATTTTTTTAACTATAATTATTTTGAAATAATCTAACGAAAATTAATACATGTCAATGTAGTCAATTTGTAACTACATATGAATAGATTTATAGAAGATGGATTTATTAGTCCACTAGACCTATATATAGCGGGGTTTTTTTTCCTATTTATTTTAGGCCCCGAACAAAATTTTACTAATTTGAAAAACTGAATCGTTATGAAAAAAAAAAAAAAAAACTGCAAAAAAAAAGGGTATTTTTATTTTCCAACAGTAAAAAGCGTATTAAAATTTTTTTTTTTTTGCAAATTTGATTGAAGCATAGAGCTGCAAAAGAGGCTTTTAAGGTAAGATGATTTTAATTCTATCTGACTAAAGCAGAAAATCAACAAGAGAACATTTTCCTATTTGTTGTTTTTTTTTTTTGTAATGAAATAGTTACCAAAAAAAAAAAATGAGTTAATGGCGAACTTAAATTGTGACTGACTGTAGTCGCGCAGTTGTGTAAACAACACAAGGACCTGTTTTCGCACGTGCCAAAACTTAATGACTGATAATGTGACTCAGCGGTAGGTCTTTCCATTGATGCTTAGCACCTGCCTTTTAAAGATTTAAAGAAAATTCTTAGTGCCCCTTATTTTGTCATAAACAAACTTATTCTCAAACACCTTAATGTTCTATATGTTGCTGATTTTGCGCGAATCAAATACCTATCCTTTCGTAGGAAAGTCTACAACCGATCAAGTCCACTAATATCTCAACTTGCTTCCCATTTTATACCCGACAACCCTCTAAGGTGACTGAAAAGAAGATGGCCTCCGGACTTTCTAATATAGAATTTTATGGAAGTACTACCAATGGGTAGTTGCTTCACAAGCATTGACATTAGTATTTTTTTTTTAATACGGTTGTCAATTCTAATAAATAGATGTAAAAAAAAAAAAAAAAAAAAAAACTACATTTGAAAGAGTGATAATGAGGATATTTCTTTTTTTATTTATTTCTTTCTTTTTTTCTTTTTACTAATTTTTTTATTTATTTCTTTCTTTTTTATTTCCTTTCAATAAATATAATTACTTCAATAATTAATATAAATTAAAACGTTAGAACGATTTCATACAACAAATGAAACATTTTATATTTAGGTTAGATTAGATATGAATTAGGTGATTAGACCCGTTTAATTATATGGAGAGGAACAGTTCAGGAATGATGCATTTAATAAAAGTATTTTCCTGGCTTTTAAATACTTTTTATATACAGGACTGCACTCACGTCAAGTAGCGTGGTATGTGACATTATACGCAAATACCTGCTTCATGAAGTAGATATGGGTAAGCTCAGATAAGGGAATGCATGCTCATACCTGTACTAGGCAACTTAACAGGAATATAATTGTTTCTGCAAGGCATTCGTTGTCCCCTCGTGATATCGATCCTACAGTTGCATAATTAAACCACAAAACACGTCATATATATGAATAATTAAACACATGAAGCTATGCATTATCGTCAGATCCCGAAAAAAATGATAGAAAATGATATACTACTTGTTACTTAAAAATTTAAAACACATATTCGAATAGTCATGGATTTAAAAATGAAAAGGATAGGTATCTGGTTTAGGCTAAATCATCAACATATAGATCATTAGGATATTTATGGATAAGTTTATTTGTGACAATGTGAGAGGCATCAAGAATTTTCCGATGGAGTTTAGGTCGCAAGACTTTTCAGATTCAAAATATTTTATAAATTTGAAATAATACCAGACTTGAAAGGCAAGAAACTGATTTTTTACTTCCGACTAATTCAATATTCACGAGATAAGCGTTCAGAGTTAAAAAATGAACTACAAAAGACTAAACCTATTTGAACGTACGGAAATATTTTATTTTTTATTTCCTTTATGTTGGACACCACTTAAACTTTCAATTCCCGTATCCAATTCCTGCAATCTGCGATATTACTCTTCACATATACATATATCCTCATTACTCCTTATTATCTCAAAAATAAATTCATCCAAAACGATCTGAATATCCAAATGCTTTAAATTTGACCCAAAAGGATTTCTATTCTTCCATGACAAGCTAACAACTCGAATCCACTAGCGAATCCTACTTGCTTCTCGCTCGATCCCCGGTAATTCTCCGAGGTGTCTAAGAAGAAGAAAACCTAAGGAGTTTCTAATGTAGAACATTTATTGAAGTTCTGCAAATGGATAATTCTTCACATCTTATTGGTGCCCAACTTTATTAGGATGATAAACACACAGCGTATGGGTCTGTCTAATTAAATATAACCATACTCTATTAACAATAATAAAACTATAATTAATAATATTTATAATATGATTATAATTCAAGTTTATAATATAAAATATACTAAGACAACCCCATAATTGTTTTTTATTAATTTAATTTAATTTCTTTTTTTAACACTTTGTTGAACAATTATAATATTACTCCAACGTGATATACAAATATGCGCATATAAACGAAAATAATTAACAGAGGATTTGATATACGAATAGGAACAATCAAATATTGTGATATTTTATTGTTGATACACGTTTAGAAAAAAAAAAAGGAGTAAGAATTTGTAATAAAAACAAGAAAAATTTCAAAGAGAAATTTGGTTATATAATGGATAAATGAATTATGTTTTCATCATACTTTATTGTTTATTTAATATCTTTATAGGTTATTGAATTTAGTATTATCAAGTATTAAACAGGATGAAATTAATATTATTTCTCTAATTTTATTAAAAACAGTGTGTGTAGTTAACAGGGGTGGCTAATGACAGTGTGTTTATTGGAATAAATGAGATTAACTTAATCCACAAAAATTAAAAAAAGATATTTCATGCGGAAAAAGGAATGGGGTTAGGGTTGAATATTAATATCATAAAGGCTTGTTGTTAGTGATATGATTAAGGCTTGTTTAGTATTCCTCAATAATTGAAAATTGACCGATTGATATTTTTTTTCATTTATTTATTGTGATGATAAGGGTAAGACAATGGTTCAGTGGTTAATATAAAAACAAAAATAAATGGATAATTGTGTCAATGTATGTTAACTGAATTAAATTACAATAGAAAATAAGTGAACTCCAATTGAAGCACAAACTCAATATTATACAAATATATGCACCAACAGACGATGCTAGTGTTGCTGAGAAGGACCAATTCTACTACGGCTCACAACTACATCTGCATGAAATAAGAAATAGGAATGAATATGTGATTGTGCAAGGAGATTGGAATGCAAGAATAGGAAGTGACCCTGATTTGGGAGGAGTGATTGGTAGATACTCAAGTGACCCGGTGCTCAATGAAAGTCGGGAGAGAATGGTTAACTTCTGTGTCGACAATGGGCTTTACATTGGAAATTCCTTTTTTCCACATAAAAGAATACACCAGATTACGTTTAGGGCCGAAGAAAGAAACCAGGAAAGCACCATAGACTACTTCACATACAGCAAGCCTTTCATTAGTGAGGTCATGGATGTAAAGGTTATACGTGGAGCAGAGGTCAACACTGATCACCGTCTACTAATCTTAGAATCCAGAATTAAGGTTCCAAGGGCCAGGAAGATTAAAAAGTATGAAAGGATTACCACAGAACAACTGAGAAGACAAGAAAAAAAGAGAGGAATATGAAAAGGAGTTGGAGCGAGTTCTGAGGGAAGAGAATAAAGGGGAGAATCCATTTGATCCTTGGTCAGTTAATGAAACATGGGAAAAATTTAAGGGGATTGTCTTGGATGTTGCAGGAGAAGTGCTTGGAATAAAAAAAGTTAACACTACTTTTAAAAGAACTAGATGGTGGAATGAAGATGTGCAGGCCAAGGTCGAAGAAAAGAAACAAGCCTGGAAGAAATAAATACAGACAGATAACCCTATTGATATGAACAATTACAAAGAAAAGACCAGAGAGGCAAAGCGAATTGTGAAATTATCTAAGGAAAAAAGCTGGATTGGATTTGGTGAAGAACTCCAAACTAGTTTGCTTTTTTGCTGAGGATAAAAGGAAGTTTTAGAGCACAATGAAGGGATTATGTGGAAAATACGGAAGGCCAGTAAGAAGTATCAAGGATAGTAATGGACAGCTGATTACTGAAGAGGTTAAAGTACTGAAAGAATGGGCATACTTTTTCAGTAAGAAATTTGGAAATGGAGGAGAAGTAGGGAATAATGAGAATCTAATAGGAACGCCTGTCGTAGAGGATGATCTTATCGAAGATTGGGAGGTGGAATCGACCATGTCTGAAGCAAGAAACAACAAGGCAACAGGTGATGATGGAATAACGGCTGAAATGTTGAATTATGGTGGTTGCTAAATATTTTCAATAAAGCATTCCAAAAGAAGGAAATTCCCACGGGCTGAGAAAATAATGTCAAAATTCCCATCCACAAGAAAGATTATGAAAACTATCGGCCCATATATTTTCCATCTGTATCCCTTAAGTTGTATTCCAGAATACTAGAGAGGAGGCTCAGAAGAATTGTAGAAAATGAACTTCAGGAAGAACAAGCAGCCTTCAGACCTGGTCGACAAACCCAAGATAATATTTTCATAATTCGAAGTATAATCGAGAAGTTTATTGAAAGGGACAAAAGGATTCACCTAGCCTTCTTAGATCCCTCTGGGGCATTTGATAATGTACCACGAGTGGAACTCAAACGGGCGCTTGAGGACAAGGGAGTGCCTGGTACCTTAATACAGGCAATCCTTAGCCTATACCAGAAAACATATGGGACGGTCAGGCTCAATGGAAATAAATCGGACAGATTCCAAATGGTAAAAGGGGTAAAGCAAAGGGATAGCTTAAGCCCATTGCCTTTCATAATATACATGGATAGGATAATATGGAAAGCTAAACAAAGGAGCCCCAAATTCAAAGTAGGAAACTGGAGAAGGTATCCCATATACATCCAGAATTTGGTATTTGTCGATGACATTCTTTCAATTGCAGAGAGCAGAGTGGCCCTGCAGGAAGCGCTGGAAGTGTGGGAAGAAGCACTGAGCCGAAAAGGGATGACGATTAACCCCAACAAATCAAAGTATATGGTCGTGTCTAAAAGTAGTTGCTTGGAACAAGGAACTGTGGCTTGTGGAGGTTTGGACTTGGAACAGGTTAAAGTCTATCAATACCTAGAAGTTACAATTAGTAATGATGGCAGGCTTGATTCTGAAATAAATCAGCGCATAAGGAAAGCGACCAACATCTATTACCAGCTCCGCAATGTTATAATTGGAAAAAGGGAAGTAGAGATGAAAACCAAAATGGTAGTATATAAGCAAGTATTCATCCCTACACTGACCTATGCAGCTGAAAGCTGGCCTGGCATCAAGAAGTTTGAAAGCCGAATACAAGCCACACAAATGAAATTCCTGAGAAAGGCTCTTGGCAAGACAAGGTTGGACCGAATCCGAAATCAAAGAATAAGAGAGAATACGGAGCAGGAACCGCTGATAGACTATATTCACAGAAAAGAATTAAAGTTGTTTGGCCATGTACTAAGAATGCCAATCAATAGGTTGCCGAAAAAAGTATGGGAAGCAAAAGCAGTCGGAAAACGACCCAGAGGACGACCGAGAAGTAAATGGGAGGACCTCATATCGGATCTGGTGAGGAGGAGGGGACTCACTATGGGAGAGATTAGGAGGTTGACAGCGGATACAGGGGTGTTTAGAGCATGGTTGCTGGCTGCCCCGACACCGTGAGTTATAAGGGTTAGATGAAGAAGAAGAAGAAGAAAATAAGTGGTGGTAATAATTTGATGAGGTGTGAAGTGAGTTCTCAAATGCGATCAGTGAAAAGCAAAACATAAAACTTAGAACATTTCTTCCAGATTCATTTTATTTAGTTTATAAATTTCATGGAGGCAATTGAACAGTTTTCAATTGAGGTTTGATTTTTTAAATAAAAATAATTTGAAGTCGTGGATAAACTTTTATTTACAAAACACTCAATTAAAAAAAATGACCCAATAGATTTCAGGGAAAATTTAAATAGAAAAGTTAAAATGTAAACTTTGAAATTAAAATTGATACAGCTAATTTTTCACAAAACAAATTTTGCTATTTAATTGTCCTACTACTCCAACATTTACTAGACAGTAAGAAGGGTAGAAGAAAGAAGGCATCGGGGGTGGGTGTTCCTTGCCCGAAGGCCTTAACTACCCAACTCCTAACCTAATTCCCACCGTATATGGAGGACTTATTTATATGACAGTAATTAGACTCATTTGAACATACAGAGGTAAGCTTTGCGGCTCTACTTAACCTTTCAATTCTTCTCGTATAAATCCTTATAATCTAAAATCCTTAGAAACATCCTCAAACCAATTCTTCCTTATCATATCGCAAAAAAATTTATCTATAAAGATGTCAATGTTCTATATGTTGCAGATTTGGCTCAAACATGATGTCCATTCTTCCAGGTGCGGTGAGAACCTGATAGTCCCAACTCTATCTTCATGCAAGTGAAGAGGCACTAAGAAATAGTTAAAATAGAGGAAAGGAGAAAGAAAATACTAATAGCAAACTGTAATATAAATGAATATTTAACAGTAGACAAGACATTACTCTCACATCACACATAGGTACTATTGAAGCAAATTCAGTCAGATTTGTCTCATATTTATTTCAAAGTGCCAACACCTTTTTCTTGGTCTTACCCTGTTTCTTGCGTCTCCAGGGTTCCAAAAATGTCCTGTGAATCTTTTTTCCTTCATCTTTATACTGTGTCTCAACCAACTCACTCTCTATTGTTTTCTTCTGCCTTCCAGATTCTGCTCCTGGTAAAACTTTCTTAAATCCTAACTTATCTTTCTTCTGTGCCTACAATCTTCAGCCTCCTTTACTGGGCCAAAGATTGTACGTATGTCTAATCCTTGCAATTCAGAATCCTTCATAACAACTTTAATTCCTCTTATTATGACACAAATAAACTTATCCATAAAGATCTTATTGTTCAATGTGTTGCTGACTTGGCCCAAACCTAGCCATTCATAGTAAACATAATACCCATTCGAATCCTAGTCTTTCAACTTAATTTCCAAAAATCCTCCGAGGCCTCTGAAAGGAAGATTGCGGAAGAGACCTTGTAATGTGAATGAACTTTTATTGAAGTGCTACTAGTGATTAGCTTTTAACATATTACTGACATGTCATTGTAATCCTTATTCTCAAATTCACTTGTAATGTAAACAGTTGTAAATATTTTTTTTTTAAATATAAAGATATTTAATTGACAACTTAAATGGCAAGGTGGTATTTTAGACCCTGGGCCAAACAAACGACTAAATTCAAAAATTTCATGAAGATATTTTTATAATGAAATTAAATTCCAATAATGGAATATTGTGTACAGGCATTTCTTAAAATAAATGCAATTTTTCAAATTTAACAACACGACAGAAATAATAAGAATTATTTCTCAGACTGAAATTTCTCATTATTATCAACATACATTGGGAGAAATCTGTGACGTTGATAGTGTGAAGAGGTTACGATAAAAGGACATTGGGCACAACACGTGCCGTTAGAACAGTAACAGTGAACGACAACATTTTAATCGGTGGAGATTATTCGTAGTAAACCTAAACGTAAGAAGATGAATCCGATAACTAGATAAAGAGAGAATCACATTAGGAAACCGCGAACGGAGAAGGTTATGCAAGGAAGAAAGTGGCAAAGGAAAAAAAAAAACTCATTGCCAACAAAAGCGGCTAGTTCAAATACACGAAGACTTCTGACATTTCATGTTACGACAGACCATTTTAGTAGATAATAAAATAATGGTAAAAGCAGGTAAATTAAAATATCTAAATTTTAAAATGAAAATTCCAAGCTGGCGATATATAACTTTTTATATAATTATAATAAATTTTAACTATGAAAAACATGTGCTTCGTTGAAATTTCCGGTTAATATTTCGGACCTTCCGTCCTACCGCTTGGATTCAAAAGAGATGGATCTAGTCGGATGAATGGAAAAAAATTTATTTAAAAAATGGAAAAATAGGTTGAACCTTTTAATATAGTGATTCTGTGTGAAGTATGAGACCTAAGTGGTCTCAATACTAATTAAAAGTTCATTAAAATCATTCAGTAATTTATTGCTAAATGGGCCATGGTAAAGGCTGCATGTTATATCATAATGATATTTATGTAAAGGTTATTAAAAAAACAAAAAAAAAAAACACGAACAAATGTATCTCATTTACCATTTCATGGAAAATCTCATTTCAAAGCCTCGGATTAATTACCATTTTTCCAGAAAACAGGGCCCGGGGGAAAAAGAAGGAAAAAGCGAAGCTAGGTGGTCGTTAAATTGGAACTGGCCTGGCTATCATTTGTTTCAATCATTAGTCTAACGAGAGGGGGGGGGGGGGGAGAGTGGAGGGGCGGAGGGGGCGGAGGGGTGGTAGAGGAGTGGGGGTGGTCGTTAGTACCCCCTCGGGGCGATGTACAGCTCGTCTCCGCGGCCGTCACGTGCATATGAAACATTCACCGAGCAAGCCAATTATATGGTGGATATGGTGGAATGACATGTGCCAGGATTGTGGCTACTTAGTGACGTTTAGTATGTTCGAGTCGTCAGCAATATCGTTCCATGAACCGAAAATGATATAATAAGAGACAGATAAGGTCATTAGACCCATTAGCAACATTATATCAATAGCTTACATTTTTAACGAATGCCCTTACTATATCAAAAAGTTAAATGAATTGGGATTACCTCCATACATATCAGTAAAGCTGAAAAACGATGGGGAAGATGTAAAGTCATTAACTTCTAATGCAATGAAGAACTCTTTCAAAAAATTAAAATAATCTTATATAAATAAATAATATCTTATATCTTATATAGATAAATAATTCAATTATCTTTTACTTTGATTTCTTTTTTCCATTTATTGATATTTACAACTGTACAAAATGATATACATCAAGTAAATGTGTTGACAATAAACACAGTACTTCAATAAAAAATCTACACTAGAAAGTATCTTGGCCATCTTCTTTTCATGCGCCTCGGAGGATGATCGGGAATGGAGTGGGAAGCAAGTTGGGAGACTAGTAGATTAGAGTGGTTATGGAGCTTACTATGAAAGGATAGATATATCTGGTTTGGGCTGAATCAGCAACATACGGAACATTATTATCTTTATGGATAAATTTATTGGTCACGAAGTAAGGAGCATTGAGGATTTTTCGGAGGAGTATGGACTGTAAGGATTGGATACGCGATGAATTGGATGGTTTTGTAAAACCCCAAAGCTCAACTCCGTACGTCCAAATAGGAATAATCACACTTTTGTATTTAGTTGGAAGCTTTTAACGTTTGTCTGGTAAACGCTGAAGTAGTCTGTAGCGGATATGTTCAACAGGGATTGGAGGAATATCATCACAGGATATTGCAGGAGAGGAAGTTGTAGGTTTACGATTAAGGGTGAAGGTTTTGTGATGGGATTTTTATTTTGATAAGAATTTTTTTTTTAACATGGTACATGATTTTAAGGGGAATAACTCGATTTCAAGAGTAAAACTTTCCGTCCGTTAAGTCTCGTAACGTCGTTATGTTTTTCACTAAAACGAAAAAGAAAAACCCAAAAGAATACAAAATACTGTATTGAGAATCAATGCAAAGCGTACCGAATTACACAGTAATGTATACCGATAAAATGTACTCAGAAACTTATACAACATATCCAGTTACAATATATCATGATAGTTATAAAGGGAACCTCCTTTATGCAGTGTGTATACCGCAGCAATAAATGAAATCAGATCATTGTACTTATCTGCAACCTAACAATTGTAGGGAGAAAAAACAACTACAAATTAAACTTCATTTAAATCTCCCAATATCTGTATCGATTGTTACATCTTAAAATGTTTTAAACTAAACAAGATAAGAACTTTGTGGTGAAGGACTAAATACTTGGGATCCATTAACAAAGGGCTGATATGATATTCAAAGCCCCCTGAAACACACGGTTCAACTCTGAATGGCCGCAAGAAGTTTGGAATTGGAGTTGCGGCTTAAGAAGACTTATCCAAACTTTGGAAAGGGCAAACAATTAGGAAGGGCAAATGAAGTCGGACCTAAAAGGACCGTGAGCCGTGCCCCGGGGCTTAGAGCAGCCCATGGGGGCTTTGGGGCTCACGGGGGGGGGGGGGCACATTAATGACATGCTCTACAGTTTCCAACATTCAAAAGACATTAATGACATACGCTCTGGTTAGGAGCAGGTATCTTCTTCTCGGAAAGCTACCTTTATAGGATCTACTCCTGCCCCTCAATACCGGCGACCACTTTGATGTAGGCACTCATTACCTCTGTTACATTGCTCTGGTCAGTAATTATTAATATTTATTAATCTTATTAAGCGGATTTTTAGATTTATATTAATAAAAACATAGTTGAATCATCTGCCGTAGTTTTCATATTTTCGGTTTAACACATCGTCAGTCACCCCTCAAAACCTCTTTCCGTCAGACGTGGTGTGCCTGAGAGAATTACTTTAGAAAACTGCCCATATAATCTTCCCTAAGATGTTTTATTTTGCAAAACAAAATTTATCACCTTTTTAAAGATGAATTTACCAGAAAACATTTGTAGAGATACTTAAAAACTGATTTAGTAGTGATAACAAATACCAAACCAAATGTATTACCTAACATTTCAAAATTAATGGAGAATAGCATTATATCTTTAGTACAACGATATTATGATAGAATATCGGCGTTGGTGACCACCCATGGTTTTACGCCCTTAAACACCAACCAACCAACCAGAATAAAATCTGTAAAAATATTGTATTTTTGTATTTTATGTAAAATTTTCGTAATTAATTAGACACGATAGATTAATTATATTTTTAAAGAACATAATATTACTTAATATAATGTTCTTTACAAATATAATTATTTGTAATAAATATTAAGTAATATATATGTTCTTTAAGAATATTATTCGACAGTACTGTCGATATTAGCTTAAACATTGACCCTTGACACTTTTATGCAAATATCTTCATTCCGTTACTTTTGTTTTTCAGGAAACCATACAAACTTCAACCACAATTGAAATATACACCAAAATCGTAGCTCTAAAATTTTATCACCGTTGGATAGGAAAAACAAAGTAATTGAAAAAGGGGGTAAAAACAGACTCATCGAAGCAATCGTACGCCGGCCCCTTCGAATCTGGAGGAAATGATAGATGGTGAAAAGTTTATCGGATAACTCAATAGAGTTGAATAGTCGGAGGGATGAATTATTCATGGGGCCGTTGATGACAGGCTATCACTTAACTTACTTTCCCCCGGTGTGGTTATTGTATTAAGGTCGCCTGCAAACCTGTTTCGAAACGTCTACTTTTAATTTTTTTCACCTAATCGGTTTGGCATCGTTTTCCACAAAACTGATTGAGGAGATACTTAGATTACAGGAATCTATTTCTCTGTTATACAATAAGGCTAAAATTCCACTACATCTTTGAGGATGTACATCCCATCTTCAGGCATAAAGTAGATTTTAAATACACAATTTTAAATTTACAATTGATTAGTTTCATTAATTAAACAAACCATCTGAATTACTCATTCAAATACTTTAATATTTTACTAAAAAAAAATAAAACATTAAGAGTACGAAATTGCATTAACCAGCGTTAACTTACCTAATAGTTAGTCATTTTATAATAAAAATCATTAATTAAACACGTTTAATTATACCTATTCTTTCACATTTATTGAATCCTAAGAAAAAACAAAAATTTTAGAACTATGATTATCTACTAGCTCTTTATTTCTAATGATGGGATGGATGCACTTCCTGAAAAATGAAGCGAGATGCTAGCCTTATTTTATAATTTGATAAATAAATCCATATAAGTGATTTATCATTGATAAGTGATATATCTTCGTACAATCGCTCAACAGACTGTTGCTGATCCCTTGCATCCTCCAAAAACTTCGCCATATTGTAGTTTGTTGGGCAGTCCTCCTCCAATTGTCAACGCCCAGGATCCAAATTTTATGGTGGGCCAGCCATGTAGCCCGTATGTCAAAGAATAAGATCTCCAACAAAATTATAAATGAGGATTTACACAGAATCAGAAATAACATTACATTAAAAAAAAAAAAAAATCTTTTTTTCTCGACTTTCAATAAATTTGAGTGGATTATATTTTTGAACAGGTGTAACAGGTAATTGTCCACCTGAGGCAGAACTGTCTCGAAAGTAGTCACGGGATTCGGCTCACAAATGGTAGGGGCTGAGAGCACAGTACCCGAGACGAGTCCGGACAGGTCTTCGAAAGAGCACAGATTATAAACATACATGCCCTTTCCCGCCCTCAAGAATTAATCTCCAGATAATTATATAAATAATATATTCATAATAATATAATATATATATATATAATATATATATATATATATATATATATATATATATATATATATATATATATATATATATATAATTTCATCAAGTCTGTGCTCAAAATGAGTAATAAAAGTGAGTGAACGATAAAATGACGGAGTCGATTCATCTATATGAGGAACAAGTTTTTGTGGAACGCCAAACATACATTGTACATGAATCGCGAAAAAAAGGCCAATCTCAAACTTAGGAGGTGTAATGGTTAGACCACTTATGATGGGGATGATGGTTATTGGGTTGGGAAATATACTGGAGGTCTTGTCTGTATTTGCGTGCTTCCGTTGATACCGCCATGTTATCACTTTCTGATGACACCAAACCAAGACCATAGAATTCTACCATCTACCCCACACAAGATAAGACTAGATTAAGTTTTTATTTCCGTTAGCACGTAAACTTAAATTTATTATTCTGATTTATATAATTAAACTTCTGATTGTTTTTTGACATGTTAACCCTTGTTTGAATTTATATTTTATTTTTAATTTAATGTCTCTCAAATTCTTAATGCAGTTACGTTAGTTTTTTTTATGACTAACTACACTTAACCATCCTGATTTCACGTCAAACCTTCAAAAAAAAATAAAAATAGATTTAATGAGGCTCAAAACAATGTGGAGTGAGAAATGAGGTTCACTATGGTAATTAATATAATTAGCTTTAAATATTTTTAATTTTTCAGGCAAGTAGATCATGAGCACTCCTTTAGATTATTGCTGACCCAGAATCGGCAAAGCCAACATAGTATGTTGAAATAATAACTTTTATTAAATTTAGAAACTAAAGGGCCAAAGGATTTGGAAAATTTTCAATAAAACCCCCCTTGACAGTACTTTTAATAGCCACTCACAAGAAAAATAACAATAGATAGTGAAATAGAGGCAGAAGAAAGAAAGCTGGCAGGGAAGAAAGAAATGTAAAGGAAGCACGATAGGGGGAGCAGTCCTCTTAAAGATATAAATTCCGGAGGCTGTTTTCACTTTAGCACTGAGATAGGAAGGTCCTCGTTTATAGGTCGGGGAAGGGGGGGGGGGCTAAAGGAGGAGGAGAGGGGGGAAGGAGGAATAACTCACCTTTATCTGAGTCAGTTATAAGTGTAAAACTCTTATAGGCGTCCGGATTACCAGAGAGCTCTATGACTCCAGTGAATGGAGGATGATGTCTCTGGAGCATTAAGTCATATCCAGGGATATTTATATCTAGTTCCAGTCTCATCATTGTCATTATTAACTAGGGGTTAAGAATCCATTAGATGAATACATCTCTAGTCTTTAGTATCAATCTCATTTCAATAATGACTGCTTTTTCTTTTAATATGTGACAAAAAATGTTTCATTAAAATATTTATTACACAAATCAAAGTGTTTGCTGCAATAAATCAAATAAAAGATGCTACATCATTGGTTTAGGAGAAACGATATTTCAAATTTATAAAACGTTTTATATCTGAAAATCTTAGCAATCGGTAACCCTTAGCAAATTCCCTCATGCTCCTGACTTTATCAGAAATAATTCCTGCCCTACAGTATCCTTTGATAATATCCGAAATTTTTTGTGTTGTAATAGTTGTAGAAAAGTAAACATTTTACTCTTGAACATTTCAGTCTTTTAATACTTGAGATGGAATTATTGAGGCCCAAACTGCAGAGTAAGGTTGGAGCAGATCAACATCAGATTATAAGTGCTATTTTCAAACAAGAATGAAAACGAAGCATAGTGGAGCTCAATAGTTACCGATTATATTCGTAAACTTAAATTTAATTGGCCATCAACTTAAAATATCTTTATTTAATTGTAAACCAAAAACAGCAAATTGCAATAGCCTTAGCTGTTTTTTGATGCATATTGTAAAAACCGAAAAAAAAATAACGTAACCTAAGTAACGTACAACCTAGAGTATAACGTGTGTTTAACCCTAAAAAAAGTAACATTTTGACAGTCCTAACTCTATTGGTATTGCTCGGATCGAAAACCACATGTTTCTAATCACAAACTTAATGGAAAATATTTTATTTTATAGCATTTGTCGATAGGACCTACGGTTTATGAGCTATATTGGTTCGAATAAAATAAGTCACGTTTTGCCTACATTTTTTTTAAGTTTTGGTGCTTTTCATTAGACGCACTAGCTCTACAATCAGTGAGAAATTTATTTATTTCTCATATGCACGATTATTTTAAATTGAAATATTGACTCACTCATGTCGATCAATCAATCGAGACGGATTACAATCATATCTGATCGATCGATGGGTGAACAATCAGTGAATGTTTAAACTAAGCAGATATAGCTTTTTAACCCAATTAATAATAACAGGTTTTCTTGTTTTCCACATTGCAATAACCCTGCAATAGTTGCATATATTTCTATGCGTCCCATCTCTCGACTTAACGCGTATTATCATAAATATTTATACGAAAATGTTTATTAATACATAAGGTGAAATATTTTAAAATAATATAGGGATTAAAATCAGGCGAATATAAAATTTAAACAATAAATTATTATTGAAATTATATGTTAATTATTAAACATAAAAAAAAATATTGAAAAGAAAAAAAAAAGAGAGGGAAAAAATATAAACAAATAATGTAGAATTATTGACAAACTGTTCTATTGTTGAGCTCTATATTATCAACGTGATCCACAAATGCATCAGAATATTTGTTAATGAGATCCTTCTTTGAAGGCGATCATTTGTCTCCGTTCAGTAGGACTTTGGATATCAGTTTGTGTCTGTACCTTTCCAATTTTCGGCAGTTATAAATAAGATGGTCGTAAGTTTGTTCACTGTTTCCGTTGCAGTAACAAATTCTGTTGTCAGTAAATTTAAATCTGTTAAACTTTTTGCTTCACCATGACCTGTCAAAAATTGGGCTTGTTGGTTAGTGTTAAGAGGTTATAACAATAACCCTTAATGTTTACAGTTGTAACACTTAAAACCGGTTAGAAAATTAAAAGACGAATTTTCTAAATGCTGCCGAGTAAACAATTGTTAATTTCGCCCCAGTTACTAATAAAATTGATAATTAACGTGGTCCTCATAATAAGAGTACTTGCTGACGTTATTTGAACAGTTGATGTTGTCATGAATAATTCATGAGTAACAAAAAATCTAATTATACTGATTACAAAGCCTAAGAATAAATATTTGATATTTTGCCATCAAAATAAATTAGTGGAATAATTATTTTTTATTTAAACATTTGCGAATAAACTTTGATGTTGAATGTGAGAGGCAGAAGAGAAATACATTAGGTATCTGAGATAAGTTGAATGCGGGCTGGCTCTTAGTAAAGCCAAAGCTGGCCCGTATCGTTCGCTCCAATACCCGCACCTTCATACTTCGCCTCTGGTTACTTTAGCATTAGTTCAGGTAAGCGGGTGTGGTCCTCGGGAAGACGGATTGATCAGTAAAGTAATAGAAAATAATAAAATAAAAGAAAAACGTTGGCAAGAAATAAGGCTTTCTAACTGAAGGAATAAACAGAGATTTGAATTATAAAAAATATATAAATAATAAAAATATTAATGTAAGGAAACAATGTACTCTCTCGAATTGATATTAATGTAAGGAAACAATGTACTCTCTCGAATTGGCGGATGATTTTGCTATATCATCGTAATCAGATGCCGAAATAAAGGTTAATCTTGTAGAACAGATCGCCAGTTGAGGTTTAAGAATCTCTGCTGAGTTTCACCAATGCATTACCAACGTAAAAATTCCTCCAAATTTTTAGCTAGAGACGTTGGGAAAATAGTGAAGGTCAAAAGGTTCAAGTATCTAAGAGAAATAATTCAAGAAAATGGAATAGCAAAATTTGCGATGGCAATATTAAATACATACAATTAAATGTACATAATACTTTAATGCGTGCCAACGTTTCGACCTGCCTTGAAGATATGATCCAAGGACTCATATTTTTCCCCCTGTCAAATGAATAAGCTCGTGTTTGGCTAGGAGCTGATTCATCTCTGAACTTTCGATCGGATTCGCTTCTCTTGGAATGGTTTAAATGGATTAATTTATAGTTCTTCGCTCAAATACTTGGAATATTATTTCACTTTTCTTTTTTTCTCCTTAATCATTCGGTAACTGTTTATTTGTGATAAATTTGTGATGGTAACTGTGTACTAATAAAATGCCAAAAATTACTCTTGCAAAAACAAAAGATCTACATATGAACGAATGTACGTGAGTTATTAATTAGGACTTTTAAGTCTGATGGAGCCGTTTTATATTATGTTTGTTTTGATAAATTTGTATCAATACTGCAAAATTTTTAGTAAAACAGCATATACAAACAGCAAAATACAAATTAAAAAAAGTAAGACATCAAAATTAGAAAAAAAACTTTGGTTACACAAATTTCCACCGGATTAGAAAATTATGGTTTCGATACTGATTGATGTCCAGCTGACATACATGTTTTCCTTTTTAATATTTAACTAGTATTTTTGTTTTTCAATTACTAGTATTTTTTACTATTTTCGACAAAATTAGTTATATAAACTTGAAGTTTTACTTATGAATTTTTATTTAAATATATCACATGTTTTTATTTTTCTAAATAATATCGATAGTTGCATATTTCAGGGATTTAATTGCATATTTTACCTAATATATTGGCATATTTTTTTCAGTTTGTAATGCATATAATCCGCTGCCCTAAGTATATGCTATATGAGGAGGTCCATTGGTTTTTCATGGAACTCCGGGGATTGGTCAGGAATAGAAGTTGACGGTTGTTAAGCAAGTTGATTAGTGGATTTGAGTGGGTATAGAATTTACTATGATAGGACCTGTATCTGGTTTAGGCTAAATCAGCAACATAAAGAACATTAAGATCTGTTTATTTGTGCCACAATAAGGAGCATTCAAGATTTTATGAAGAATTTCAGATTCTGATTAGAATTTTAGTAATGTCCAAAAAGGTCTAATAGCTGCCATATTAGTGAGTTTTTAGTAACTTAATTGAAGCTTTGAACGTTTGTCAAGTATTTTTTTATTTTTTTTTTGAATATAGAATTATAAAAAAAAAAAAATGTGCGAATTCAGATTATTATTTAGATCAACTTTCATTAGAGTACCAGGTTAAACCATTTTCCTCTAAGAAGGCCTATTAATAAATAGGCCAAATAGATATATTATACTCTTATAGATGGATCGGGTTCAATTTAGAAATAACGATAGAATTCTCTAATTGATATTACTTCTATTTAATATCTGACATCTAATAATTGTTTTCCTGAAAATGGCATGATGGATAGCTCAAATTCAACCGTTAATTATTCAATAGATCAATTAAATCAATTAGCCTGAATGGATTAATTATATTATTGGTTTGAATAATTAATTTTCTTGAAATACCCAGCGTGCCACTCAACAACCACTCCACTTTCTGATCTTTCTCTTCTATATATAGATATACTATATAGTAGTTAGATTTGTACACACACACACATATATATATGTGTGTGTATATATCTAATATATATACTATATATGTGTGTATATAAGGCTCTATACCGACTTCTTTTAATTTATTACCACGCAGCCCCTATTCTATGCCCATCAAAACACAAATCCCCAAGATTAGCCTGATACAATCCTTACATCTACACTTCGGACGATTTTATTTTATTTTATTTTTTAATTTCACTATTATTAAGTCCAATTACTTCCCAGCTCATTTTAACTGTATCACAGTGGCCAGACAAATATTTACCTGACAAATGTCTCTCAAGCCCAAACTTTCCACTAAATTCATCCTTCTTATGGACAAATATATAATATATAACTTTTTTTTTTTTTAACTTTAAAGTATTCCTTTGCTTAAGGTAAGCAGATACAATAAAAATTTTATTAAATAATTTTTCATTTATCGCATTTTTTTTTTCAGGTTTTCAATAATTGAAACGCCTTCAAGAACCTTGCCCAAGAGAACGGATCCTTATCTCCCCAAAGAGAAACGAGTTTAGGTAACCCTAAGGATACAGGGAATCTGAGTCGCTTTGAGCCAGATAAAAATGCCAAACTACCTCCTTCTAGTTAAGGTCCTTTGTATCAAGGGGGCTGGGGGGGCAAGGGGGACTGGGAACAAGGGGGCTGGTGGCAAGGAAGGCTTCCAGACCACCTGAATTCGGGTCAGGAAGAGGTTTTTTGATTTTTATTTATTTGAAATTTAAATATTTACAAAACAAAAATTTAAAGTGGATTTATATGTTGCTGATTTAGCACAAACCAGATATCTATCATTTCATAGTAAACTCCATGAGTCTCTGAACTTGCTTCCTATTCAATTACTGACAAACCTCCGAGGCGTCTGAAAATAACATGGTCTCGGGAGCTTCTCAAAGAGAACTTTTATTGAAGTGCTACCAGTGGTTAGTTTCATCACAAGCTATTGTCGTTTTATTATTTTATGTTATTATCATATTTACTGGATGTATGTTGTTTTTTTGTACAGTTTTAAATTTCAATAAATAAATAATAAAAATAAATGATTTACTATGCTAAAAGATATGGTTAGAATCCCCACTGTATTAAATATTTAAAATAAATAAAATGCTTCACAGCTGTTATTTTATTATTATTAGTAATTATTTATTTTTTATCATTAGTAATGAACAATATTTAGGCTCTATGTTCTGTAGAATGAAAGAAAATCAATTAAAAAAATATATTTATCGCAGAAAACCTCCATTTCTTACAGGAAAAATAGAATATCCAGTACCGTGCGACTGTGCCATAGCTCTCTCTCTGCCTCCACTGGATTCTGCTCATAACGAAGCTTAGAGAGCAGAGCTGGGATCTTTCTAAGCCAGGCAAATAAATAGACAAAAAAAAATATGTAAATTCAAAAAATAAAAAGTGAGTAAGGTTAGGTATAGCTAAGGTAGAGACCGGCAAACAGTCGATAGATTACAGCGTCTTCAGCAAAGCTATTTTACTTTTATTAGAATGCAGTCTACATTCGTTGAGGTTAGGAGTTTTATACATTTCCAAGATTATTCCATATATAGGAATTCTTATTTAAAGAACTGTAGAACCGTACTCAACTTCCGGTAGATCGCCCCTTTCGCAGGTCCGGGGGTAAAGGAACAATACTTTCGAGGAATCCCTAATAGACCTGTAAAATTGTATATTTTGCTATTCAAAAAGTTGGGTAGTTTTGATTTTTTTATTAGTGCTAGCTTGACCTGACTAAATTTAATACAATTTGAGCAGAAACCAATTCCAGTAGCTGAACGGGGTCTAAGATGCAGACTTTCAAATTTACGGAATTCTCTCAAATTAACAATTAAATAAGCAGAGATTGACGTTTTTTTTTTTTTTTTTTTTTTTTTTTTTTTTTTTTTTTTTTTTTTTTTTTTTTTTTTTTTTTTTTTTTTTTTTTCCTATTTTGCTTTATACGTCCTTACTTCACTATAAACGAATTTAAAAATGAGTTAGTATTCTACAAATCAAATACATTACACTAATATTACACTATTAATATTACACTAATTATGGCCATTGCTTCTATACATAAATGGCTGGCTGAAACTTTATTTACTAACCAACTAGTCTAGTCTATTACTGTATATAACGTTTCTATTTCCTTTACTTTCTTAAAATATTAATTTATAAATTTTAACCCTATAGACTTGAGGGTGAAAGACGAATAGTAGGGCTGCATCGTTTTAACTCAAAGATAATTAATTTTAATTTTTGACCTATCTTTTTTTGATGTTGTCTTTTTTGTATAAAAAACTTTTGAGATATATTTTGTAATATTTATTACTGAAAAATTGTCTATAAATTAGAAAACATACAAAATGACAATAAAAAGAAAAATGTTTGTATTGGAGCCTCCTAATAATTGGTGGATTCGACAATGTTAGAATATGAAACCACATTTTTATTTCACTTCAACCGGCGACTTTTTCCCTATGTTGAAACGTCATGACAAAGCTTGACCATAACATCAACACTACCTTTCGTAATGCTTTTAAATTCTATTACTTCAGTTTTTTTTTTTTTTTTTTTTAGTGTCCTTTAGGTTTCTCCTTTTGCGACAAATAATTCGCTCAGGTTGTTGCTATGTGTTAATGTGTTCACTGTCTCTGAACTTATGTTAGTTCTTCAAAACAATCACTGTTATCTTTTGATCCCTTCTTTTGGCAACGCATTTTTCGGAAAATCACTTTAGAGATCTAAATAGCCGTAATCAGTCTATTGTGAGTATATAGAATTCACCGAAACTATATGTCCTTTTTTACATAAACAGTGAGAGTGGGTCATCATGATCTAGAGTTCAACTTTGTCGCACATTATTACGCGTAAAATGCCACTTATAAGAGTAATGACGCTAATACATGGGGTCGAAGAGACAGTGATTTAATACACGTTGATTGGGTCAATCGATCATTAGCCTTACCGTTATAATACACTTTTGACTATGAAAAACTGCTTCATGAAAAGTTAAACGTTTTGGTCGTTCCGTCCATCTCATAAGAGGCTTCATGCAATGTAATGAAACTAATATAGTTCACCAATATATACTACAGTATATATTACATGGATATCCAATAGCAATTAATACATTGTAATCTTAGAAGTCTGGTGTAATACGCCTGAGTCGTAATTAGGAAGAGGCCTACTGAAATTAGCAGCCATCCTGATACATTAGACGATAATTGGGGGAGAAGCGACACCAGCTGAGCAAACAAAGGGCACGGGGGTCACTAATAGTTAGCCACGGACTAATAAGGACTCGACTGCTAATTTGCTCCTGTCGATGGATCGATTCTCGCCTCATCAGGCCAAAGCAGCGTTGACCTGACCACGGCCGTCCTCGTACGATATAGTACTGCGGTACCCTAATAGTCCTCTCTGCGGTACGCCGCCATGAACTTGATATGCTACAACTTATAACAAAGGAAGGTAGTTAGCGGAGAGGTGACTAATTTGCAATTAGGAGATGAGTTCAACTGTTATTACGACTAGTATATGCTTAGTTGTTGCTAAAATCGATTAATTAATCGATATCTTAACGCATAATAGTCGCAACGATCTGACAGATCACCTCTTGAAATTCAATCGATTTACTGATGATTTCATCACTTTTATTTTTCTCATTTACTTAATTTGATTTTTAAAGGAATGCACCTAATAATAAACCTGTTATTTACTTCACTAATTTTATTTATACAGCTTTGACAAGCAATTTTTGAATGTTCTAAACATAAATACATTTTACATTGTTCACAAAAGTATTAAGTCGGCCTTCGCTATTCACATAATTCACAACGTCGTCTTATAGAGCCGCGTCCTTCATGACTTGCTTCAGGTGGAGCATCCTCTTTTCCACAATATATCAAACATAAGCAATCTCTTACCTATAAATGAAACAGCGAAATAAAAAAATAAACAACTAAAAATCTAGAGAGAATATTGAGGATTTGACGTCACTAATTCATTTGAGGAATGTTAGTTGAAATGTACTGAGTCGCTTATCTCATTATAAAAATCCTGCTCGGAATACTGCGCAAATAATACGTTGGGTGATCTGTCACATCGGTTGCGATCAATATATTTGCGTACTGGACGGTCAACAAAATATATCAACTTTTTTCTATTTAAACCCTGTAGATAACTTTTTAAGAGACATAATGACGATCTGGAAACAATAAATAAATGCGATTTTCAATACCACTCACTAAATCCTAGGTATGCGAATCTAGAATAAATATTTTTTATGTTATCGTTCAAATACGAGTAGTAACGTTGCGGCTCTCTCATGATCAGTAAATGTCTACTTTTCATAACATACTACGCCTTTGAGACTTCTAACATCTTTACACGACCCATGAGCCTACGGTTTTGCTGAACCACGTGCCTAATAGTGATTTGTAGTGGTTATATCAACTGTTCAAAGATCCTCAAGAAATTAAAGAAAACGAATAAAAATAATAGTAAAAAAAGCAAGAAAAAAACAATTCAATTACTGTTTATCGAAAACAAGAGCTAAACAAAATGTTTACTGTTGTAAAAAATCCCATCTAAAAATTTTGTATACGAATTCGCTAGGTATAATAGTAGGTTTTAGGACGTGAAAAATTTACATGACTAAGAAATTCGTGGGCTTATTAAAATTAATGTATATTATTTGTTCCCTAAGGTAATTAGTAGGTGTACTTAACATTATTCCAAATTTGCTTAGTAGGATTTGTAAAGAATTACATAAATTATTGGTCGTAAGAAACTTAAGTAAGCGTATATAAAAAAAAAAATCTTATTTTTTAATTCTGTTTTATTTTTTTATGCATTTCCCTTTTGGCATTGACATGTGACATTGGAAATGTGAACCTCAGACATCATGCTTTTATATTTATTTATTATACACGCCCGAGAGGGGTATCTGAAAATCAATTTTAATGTAAAAATATTAATGGAGTCGATTTAATTTATCAATCCATACCAGAACATGATTAATTTTTTAATACTAACAGACTGGGGACTCGATGGCCGAGTAACTTGGGGCGTAGGTCTAAGCTGGCTCGTAACCAGAAGGTCGTGGGTTCGAACCCCACCTGGGTCGGTTAAAAGTTATACCCACGTAAAAATCTTGACCTTCCCACCTGGCTAGAATAGACTGGTAACCTGTAGGATAATCCTTCCTTCCTGACCTAGTTGGAGTACATAAGGACGTTAAGCCACAAAACCAAACAACAAAACTGACAGATATATATTTCTCTATTAACAATTTCTCTCTTAACTAATTCAAAGGAAGCTACACATGCTTCGGCGCTTTAAAAAAACAAACAAAACACAGAAAAAACAAAAAAATCAATAAAAATAATCGTTATTTATATATCAAATAAAACTTGATATATATATATATATGTGTGTTCGAATTTATTCCACCACCACACACTACCTTCGCAGAAAAATATAAAATAAATGATCGTAGGGGAATATTTTATTTAATCTGAACTTTGTCTTTAGTATTATTTAACTAAAAGTTTAGTCTTCATACTTAAAGTTCCCCTTTAACCAGATGCACCAGATCCCTTGACCAGATGCAAAAATAGTTGCAATGAGTAGTATTTGTAATTAGCTTTTAAAGTAGTCTTCATTACCTTACATGTATTTCTAAATTAACATTTAGTTGCCTATTGATAAGAATTCTGATGCTTCGTAATTCAAACATTTCTGGATTTAACTAATTTAACGGATTATCTAGTGTCTGTAATCTGCACAAGCACCCCGTTCAATAGTATACATATAACAAACTCCAATATATTTTATAATTTTTTTCTTTAGATATTGGGGCTCTAATAAAGCATCCAATTCATCTCGTATCCAATCCTTACAATCCAAAATCCTTCGAAAAATCCTCAATGCTCCTTACTTTGTGACCAATAAACTTATCCATAAAGAACTTAATGTTCCATATGTTTCCGATTTAGCCCAAACCAGATACTTATCCTGCCATAGTAAGCTCCATAACCACTCCAATCACTAGTCTCCCTACTTGCTTCCTCCTCCATCCCTGATAATCCTCCGAGGCATCTGGAAAAAAAAATGGCCTAGAGACCTTTTAGTTTAGATTTTATTAAAGCGCTACTAGTGAGTAGTTCTTCACAAGTTATTTACATGCCATTGTATTCACTGTCAATACATTTACTTGTTATATATTATTTTGTGCAGTTGTAAATATCAATAAATGAAAAAAAAAAAAAAAAATCTTTAGATTGCCTCAAAGTCAATAAAAACTCTTTAATATGGAAAACGAAAGAGGAGGATCTTGAAATATATACTGTAGATTTTCAATAATATAGTGCAGAATACAATAAAAATACTGCAAAACGTTTGTATAAATCTGTTAAGTTAAGGGCACCTAAATCAATAAGCCAGATATTGAAAATTGAAAGGATTTCGCAGGAGAGGGAGAAATGATAGCAGAGGAAAGACCTACCTGCTTTGACGGGGGTCATGCTTGACAGGCCTATCTATTGTTTACTACAAATACTGTCAACCTGCTGTGGGAATCTGTCATGCCATCTTCTATTGATATTTACCTTTCCAATATGAAATTTTATTTTATTTTAATTTAAATATATCTTAATCACCAGAAAGCATTAACCACAGATTTAAACTTAAAATAATCAATTCCATCTGCAGATTAGCTGGAAAAAATGATATAGTTTTAAAAATATTTAAATATAAAGTTTATAAATTTTTACAATTTATCTTCACAGATGTCCATATTTTAATCCTAGTAAAAGAACGTAATAAAATTGTTTTTGTTATTAAACTTACGTTTATTTTTAATTCTTTATTATTATTTTTATTTCATTAGATTAGGAAAATCGAAGGATCATTGTGGGCAAGATAGGTCATTTTCACACTAATGGTTAAACAATGACCTGAATACGAATAAATAAGACATCATATAAAATTATTCTATTTATATAGGCTAAAAAAATTGAATAGGCTGACATTTAATAACTGTAAATGAGAGTCATTGTGAACCATGACGATGAGAGATTACACTTTCCGGAACATGTAGTAGAAATAACGCCAAGAAATTTTATTATTAGTAAACCTCCTTCAACGCAATTGCAATAGTTAATTATTATTATAGTCAGTTATGTTTTTCAAACATTTTTTTCTACATTTTAATGATGCTGAAAAAAGGATTAAATATTATGCATTTTATGTTAAACTTTTATTGTAAATTTTAAAAATATTTAAGCACAAAGTGAAATTCTGCTAGTCTGGATTAGAGGAAACCGGACACGAAAAAATGAGAATATAATGTTAAATGCATTACATAAATAATTTATACTTTTATAATTAATAATCTCTATTTCTATTTTATTCTTATATATTTCTCCCTTCAGCTAAATATTATTTGAAATACTGCATCTACTGTTGTTAAGATGTTTGTTAGTCTTATATTAACATTATAGTGTTAGAAAAACGTCATTGTGGCTGTTAATCATGATTTGATTATTGTTAATAAATGTTACTGTTAATTTAATTTAATATATAAGAAACTAGAATTAATCTGAACACAAAAATTAAAAACAAAAGAAAAGTACTACACGAAATAAAAACGAGATTGATACTTTAAGAATCACTGTAAACAATTTCACTAAGGGATACTCACGTCTAAGATTTCGAGATCAAATATTTAGATGGTGTTTGATAAATTTGCTGGCAAATAATTATATATTTAGAGCATACTTCTAGTTTATAGAATCTCATGTCATAAACATTAAAGAATGTAAATAAGAGAATTAAAATAAATCCATACGAACAAATAAATATCAACAAATAATCTTTACCACTAGCCGTAAGCCTTCGAATTCCCAGAACACAATATCCTTTAATAATATTCCACTAATTTTTATTGAAGAGGTCCGCTACCTATAACTCAATCAGAAAAAAACGTCTTACTTTGAATTTACATAAAAGTCTTAAACGTTAGAAAAATGACTCATCAATAATTTCTAGAGGAACACTCTATGATGCCGAATCATTTCATAAGATGCTTTACATGACAGTCATTAGACCTTCTTGGAAATACGGAGTTGAGACCTGGGACTCTACTAAACCATCTAATTCACCTTGTGTCCAATCCTTTGAAAAACCCTTAACCCGGAGTTGGTCGCCAGGTGAGCATTTCTCTCACCCTTCTAAAAAATATTTAATAAGTTCGTCAGAATTTAACTTTCATCGCTGAGTTTAGGACATTTGCGAATAAGAATATTCTGTTTCTAAGTAAAGCGGATGCAGGTGGCATATTGGGAGATTTGTACTGATAATTACCAGGTCCACATTCCTCAGTATCAGATTATCTCTCGTGCAGTTTATTCGTGACATTGTACAAAACGAGTTTTCTTATTTCTTTCGAATGATTAGTGATTATTTGGGTTCAAAATGAGTCGTAGGTCTAAAATTATTGAATTGTTGGATAAAAAGCCAGTAGAGAAAATAAATTGTAAGTAATTAGTTGATAAATTGTCGTGAATTGTATTTATATTGTTTTTAAATCATTTACTAGGAATCTGAAATTTTCACTATTCCAGATTCTTGTTTGTGGCTGCCCGAGGCAATACAAAATAGATCTGGTATAGGTGTGCCGGATAAATAAAAAGAGAAAAACGACAAAAAATTTTAAAAAGTGCAATGTACCAATTCACAATGAACATACTAAACATACTTGTAATAATTGTATAGAAATAGCATGCTACAAATATTAATACATTATGATGACATTTATTTACCATTTATAACTACATATTCGGCAACATAAAACTGCACTTTTTATGAAAATTAAAGAAGTGAGGAAAATGCTCACCTAGCGACTAACGGTATACTTGATCGGCTAGCGACCAACGCCTGGTTAATCAATGATCTTTGTGACAACTAAACCTATCTATAAAGTCTGAAACTTCCAAAAATTTCTCCCCATTTTCAATATTTTCTGGAAAAACGCACCCTCCCCCCCCAAAAGTCTGATTTAAATGACAGTCATTAGACCTACTTGGATCTATGGGACTGAGATCTTTGACTCTACTAAGCTTTCTAATTGATTTCCTGTTATATGCCTTAAAGTCTAAAATCCTTCCAAAAATACTCCTTGTGCTTCTTGCTTTCACCCAAACCCTTTTTTGATAACCTAAGTACCCAATGGATTTCACTGGTCTCCCTGATCGCTTTCTACTTGACTTTTGATAAATCTCTGAGGAATAGAAAAATATGGTTATACGACCTTTATATTTTAATTTGATCTTTTATTATATTCGAATAATCTTTTTTATCGAAGTGATACCAAAGGGCATTTTCTTCACAAGTAGTAATTTTCGTATTCATTAACTTGATGTAGATATTTTACACAGTTGCAAATATCAATAAATAAATAACAGAAGTTGTTCATTAAGTTTATGAAAAAAAAAAAACAAACAAAAAAAAAAAAAAAAAAAAAAAAAAAAAAAAAAAAAAAAGAAAAAAAAACGATAAAGGTATCAGTAAACGAACTATTCATGTGAGCAAACAGTGAACTAACAAGGAGTTTCATGCGAACAATTGGGTCTAAATGCACCTGAGTAGGGGGAAATTCTGGTTGAGTTGAGCCAACTTTTGAGTTGACCGATGCTCATTATGTGAGCCTTCATGCTCCACAACTCATAAATGTGCTTTTCCATTTCCTTCATCGAAGTACATTTTTCATTAATGGATATAAAACCAATACAACAAGCTTAAAAAAATAATATATACACATTTAACTATATTATTTTCATTTTCATTTATCTAAAATACATTATTATTATTATTTATTGGCACTACGTCCCAAGTTGAGACTTGGCCTGCTCCAACATCGACCGCCAGTTTTCCCGATCAAGTGCTGCTGCCTTCCAATTTCGGGTTCCAAGCAGAATCCTGGCATCAGTAGCTACGGAATCTTCCCATCTAAGCTTCGGACGACCAACTCTTCTTGTTCCGTACACCCGCTCACCTAACACCCTCTTTGGAATTTCTTCATGGTTCATCCTTATTACGTGACCGGCCCATCGTAATCTGGCTAGTTTAATGACATGCACAATATCAACATCCTTATAAAGGTCCTTTAGCTCATTATTTGTCCTTCCTCGCCAGGTTTGAATAATGCATACTGGTCCGAATATTCTTCGGAGAATTTTCCTCTCAAACCTCAGGAGTGACAATTCGGTTGCTTTTGTCATTGTCCACATTTCTGAGCCATAGGTAAGGACTGGGCGGATCAGCGTCTTATAAATTCTAAGCTTTGCAGCCCTGGACAGAGCTTTGCTTCGGAGATATTTTGCAGTGAGAAATAGCATCGATTTGCTGAGAATATGCGTCTGTTTATTTCTTCTGCGA
The DNA here is from genome assembly GCA_003667255.2 of Euschistus heros. Classification (NCBI taxonomy): domain Eukaryota; kingdom Metazoa; phylum Arthropoda; class Insecta; order Hemiptera; family Pentatomidae; genus Euschistus; species Euschistus heros. Next base: position 1,538,785 of record RCWM02000234.1, read on the forward strand.
TCCTATTTTGGGAATTGACTTGGGCCCCTAGGTTCACAAATTCTCGTACCTTCTGGAATTTGTGAATCCCTATTTCGACATTTCCTTCTTGCTCCTGTTGTTGGTTTGATGTAGTCATATACTTTGTCTTCTCGTTGTTCACTGTGAGTCCCATTCTTGCAACCGAGACCTCTAGTGCTTCGAATGATGTAGCTACATCTCTCCATGTTCTACTCATAAGGTCTAAATCGTCGGCATATCCAAGAAGCTGAACAGATCTATTCAACAAGGTCCCTACTACCTGTATTCCTGAATTTCTCACAGCCTTTTCTAAGGCTATATTAAAAACAAGGCAAGTCAGGCCATCACCAAGCCTGACACCAGTCTCTGTAGTGAACCCTCTAGACAAATCTCCACCAACTTTAACATAAGAGATATTGTTCTCCATTGCCATTTTTACTAGTCGAACAAGTTTATGGGGTATATTCATTTCTAACATGGCTATATAAGCTTCCTGACGATTTATGGAGTCATAGGCCTGTTGGAAGTCTATGAAGACATGGTGCGTGGGAATCTGGTATTCTGCCGTCTTCTCCAGTAGTATCCGGAGGGTCTAATAATGTATATAAATTACATTATAATAATGTATATAATATATTATATATTATATATAATAATGTATAAGTAATAATGTATCTAAAATACATTATGCCATTATATTCTTAAATAATTACAGAATACATTAAGATGAATTTTTATTAAAAAATAAAATAAAATAAAACAGAAAATATTAATGATGTTTTTTAAAAATTATTTTTATTTTTTCATGGCTAGCAAACTCAACAAATAAAATAAAATTTAATAATAACATAAACAATAAAAAAAAAAAAATAAAATGAGTAGAAATATAAAAAAATTAAAAAATGAATGAGTAGAAAAATAAAGAGTTTATAGTCAAGGGAAATAAAAAGGCGAACCGACAAGAAAATCATACCAATCACGAATAAATAATAGTATATACCTAATGTACCGCAAAGCAACGTTAATTATTATTTTGAGTCACACTTAATTTTTCTATTTTTTTTTTCATTAGTAATTGTATGCTAATGTTGTTATTACATGCTTCTCGGTACGAATAAGAACATCTAATTGAACTCATTGTTTTTATTATTTACCATATGATTAGTATATCGTGTATCTTATATTATATATTATAATTTACCCATATTATAAATATTATGAATAACGGATATTTTATTGTTAATAGAATATGGTTATCTTTATTTAAATGTTTTAATTTTATTTACATTTTATAAATTCATCATTTCACAAATGTTCTTAAAATAATATTTTCGTTGTCTTATTTTACACTTTAATTGGTTAGTAATCCTTCACACAACTTTCTTATTTGATTTTTAATTTTTTAAAAGGCATAACACTCCATTATTCTTTCTTTATTATTTTCTACATGTTTCAGAGCTCATTTGGTCCATATTCAGGTTCTACAATCATTTATATTCTATTTACAATTCTATTCTATGGCTTTTACTGTTATAATTAACAGTATTTGAATTTTTACCTTACAACTGTGATATTCTCACATGGTCACATTTATTCACACTGTAAATAATAAATGTGACCATGTGAGAATATCACAGTTGTAAGGTAAAAATTCAAATATTGTTAATTATAATTGTAGAAGCCATGGAATAGAATTGTAAATAGATTATAAATGATTGTAGAACCTGAAGATGGAGCAAATGAGCTCAGAAACATGTAGAAATGAATAAAGAATAATGAGGAGTTATGCTTTTTAAAAAATGAAAAACTTAAATTAAATCTCCTTCAATGAAACAATTGATTGTACACATTTGGGTTTTTTTTTTGCTGTTGAATTTTTACTAAACAAAAATTGTTTGCATATGCCACACTTGGTAAAATATTTACTATTATTTCCTGATCAAAGAAAACATCGACCCCGTTTTATTTGGGTCTTCTATTGCGATTACATATTTGTTTTAAGTTTTAGAAGAAAATTATTTTAATTCAAAGATAGTCCTGATTGAGGAATAGTTAAAAGAACACACCCAAAAATAGATTTTTGGTATAAAGAGAATCAAAAGGCCACTCTGGTTTAGTGGAGCCCCAAAGCTCAACATCATTTGTACAAATAGGGCTAATTATTGTCATAGAGATATTAATAATTAATAAGTCATGATTGTAATTAATCGGAAGCTTTGAACGTTTGTCTAGCAATTTTTAGAGCAGTCGAAATCGACGAGGAGTTTCTCGTCGCTTACGTCTCGTAATCACATGAGTGATATTTTTAATTTGAAACATACTTTTTGTACGTTAATGAAATATTTATTCAAACCAAGTCCAAGTTTTAATGAATTAATCTAAAGAGTTAATGGTATTAGAAAAGGTGTAATAAATCTCTTTTGAGTTGGTACACATTTTTTATTTTTATTGGTATACATTTCTAAGTATTTAGATGAAAAATTATCAAAAGTTGCCTGAATGTTGAATGATAAAAAAAAGTAAAAAAATCGGAAAAGCCATATCGCATTCAAATTAAAATGTTGTTCGAATGTGTACTTTTAATATTATAAAAAAAAAAATTATCCAGTTAATTTATGTTAAGATACTGGAATCATGTATGTATAACTGGAAGCATATCGCGGAGCCGACAGAGGGCTTAAAGCTGTCCTAGATAGCAAGTTTGCTTGGTTCAAACTTCCCTCGAGTAATCGATCACAAGGCGTGCACTTACATAAAGTGATCCCGCTAATGATATACATAAAGTGCTACTCAAACTACATAAATAACCTCAATGGAACTATCAACGCCTTCATAATTATTTTTTTCTTGGAAGCTGGGGTATTTAATTAATCAATACGTATCTAATAAGGCTTCACCTAAATAGTTCAATAATTTCAAAATTAAAAATACATTTTATTATCCTTTGAACATGTGCACTTATTGGGTTGTTTCACATGAAATGTCCGATTTTATAATATTTGAAATACATAGAGGATTTTGCGAGTCTCTGTTGTTTACTTCCAAAGTTCACATATCATAATCAAGCAGTTACTAATCCTCTACTTTTCTTTTATAAACATTAGCTTCCCAATCAATTACACACAGTTTAGTATACCTTCAAATATGAACATGGAAACACGCGAATTTCGTGTAATATTTTTTTATGAGTTTAAACTAGGTCGTTCGGCAGCTGGATTGCTTATGACAATCAGCGTCGGTCAGGGCAGTGGTTAGACATCGACGAAAGCCCAGGACAAATGCCAAAACCAAATTTGCACCCGAAAAAATTGATGGTTACAGTATGGTGGTCCATGGCTGGAATCATACATTATTCCTTTTTGCCTAGAGGTGAGACCATTACCTCTACAACCTACTGCAATGAAATTGGCCAAATGCACGAAAAATTATTGAAAAAAAACAACCTGGATTGGTAAATCGGAAGGGCCCTATACTCCTACACGACAACGCTAGACCCCACGTTTCAAAACTTACCATGCATAAATTGAAAGAGCTGGGGTACGAAGTTCTTCCGCACCCACCATATTCTCCCGACTTGTCTCCAACAGATTATCACCTTTTCAGGAATTTAGACAACTTCTGCAGAGGAATAATATTTGCAAATGATGCTGAAATCAAAAGTGCGTTTTCAGATTTTGTTTCACTTCAAAGCTCAGAGTTTTTCAAATCCGGGATAAAAAGGTTGTTGTCACGTTGGGAAAAATGTGTGGAAAAAGAAGGTAAATAAAATTATATTGTTTTCATATTGTATTTTTACTAAAATCCCTTTACCTTGAAAACGGACATTTCATGTGAAACAACCCAATATTAAAACTCTCAATCCGTTAGTCTCAATTATAAAATGGTTATTATAACTATTTTTACATGAATTTGCTTATTCGATAGATGCATTACAATAAATTGTTGTCTTAAACTAAAAATACTACTTTACTGTTGACTTAAAAAATATAAGAAATATTATTGGTTTATTTGTTTATTATTTACAAGACTAAAACGACAAGAAACTGCCCGTTGATACAGACTACTTCAGCTTTCACTAGACAAACGTTCAAAGCTCCCAATTAATCAGAAAAGACTCATTTACATGACTGTGATTAGACCAATTTGGAACAACAGAGTTGAGGTTTGGGGCTCTACTAAACCACCCAATTCCTCTCCTATCCAAGCCTAAATCCTTCGAAAAATCCTCAATGCTCCTTGCTTTTATAACTTATCCAAAAAGATCCTAATTTTCCAAATGTTGCTGATTTAGCCTAAACCAGATACTCATTTCATATTAAGTTCCATAACCACTCAAATCCACTAGTTTCTCAACTTGCTTCCCACTTCATTTCCGATAATTCTCCGAGGCGTCTGAAAAGAAGATGGCCTGGAGACCTAGTGTAGAATTTTTATAGAAGTGCTACTAATGAATAGTTATTTTCATCTTTTTACATGTTATTGTAATCGTTATCAACATATTTACTTGATGTAAATATTTTGTAGAACTTTAAATTTCAATAAATAAATATTTAAAAATAATGTTTATTATTAATCACCCTAACTTAATAATAATAGATTGAGAGGGAGACTAAGGCTGAGGTGACTGGACAACGTCCAGGACGACCTGCGAAGACTAGAAGTGAATTGTTGGAGGAGGAAGGCGGAAGATAGAACGGAATAGCTGCCTGGATTTTGTGAAGCCAAGGTCAGACCAAGACTGTAGCGCTCAATAATAAATATATAAATAAATAGACTTAATTATAGAAACTTACGCATATAATACTACAATTCTGGCAAGATATTCAGACATCAATCAGGCTTAACTTCCTCATAAAAATCCTTAAAATTCATTACACAACATTGATACACGATTTATGGATACATCTATATTTCGTGACTTTATTTATGAGTATTTCTATCTAAATTATATTTAAGTTTATTTTAGCCTCTTAGTTTATTTATTACACAATTGAAATTGGAACAAAATGATTTCAAATGTTTAAAAATAAAAATTAGTCAAATGTGAACAAACTATGAATATATAAACTATAAATTAAATATGAATAAACTCCCACTTATCGTCAAGAATAGATTGTAGGAAAATAATTTTATCAACAATTTTCGCTTAATTTATTCCTAGAGATGGTTAGTCTCGCTTTAGAAAGCTTTGATAATAATGAAGAGGCAACAGTTATCTTTTATTTGATTTATTTATTTTCTCATCTCTTCTTAACCAACTCATCGCCCTTTCGTTCTATACTATCCTTATATATTCACCTGCTACTACTTTTATTTTCCATTATTATAAATATTTCTACTTCTATATATACTTTGTATATATCATTTTACTTTGTTCTTATTATCGATATGTATTTTTTCTTCTTAGCGTTTACTACTGTTTCTCATTATCAGCGTCATCCTTTTACCTACTGTCCTATGTTTCCCTAACTCCTTCCCATTATGACTAACATCCTAACCGCCTGTCACATAAACTCACAATCCCTACCAGCCCATTACGATGAGTTTCCTAGAATTTTTCACCCCAAAATTTTTACCACATCATTGCAGTCTCTGAAACCTGGCTTAAACCCTACATACCTTCTTCCTCGGTTTCTCTCCCTAACTACTCCATCATTCGTCATGACCGGGTTAACCGGACCGGTGGTGGAGTGGCGCTATACGTCCATGATTGCCTGAAGTCTCGAGTCCTTTTTCATTCACCTCCTTCAAATGTCCCCTAACATTGAGTCCTTATTTGTTGAAATATCCATTAATGCCCCATTCTCTCCTGTATGTAGTGGTTTACCGTCCTCCACATGTTCCTTTTGACCAATCATTCGAATCTAACCTTTACCACTATGTCCCTCTCTACTCCAATATAATCATCTCCGGTGACCTAAATACCAATCTCCTGTCTGACTCCTATGACAAAATCTACCTTGAAAACCTTTTTTTTTTTCCCTCCACCTTTTCATTGTACCATTCAATACCACCCACCACTCCCGCGGGTCCGACACATGGTTGGACCTGCATGTCATAGATTCTCCAAAAAATCTTCTTTCCTCAAGTCAACGACCTGTTTCATTCCTATCCTCTCATGACCTGATACAAATATCATATGATATCCCAACACCTCGTTTCCTTCCTAAAACAATATCCTTCCGTAACATAGACTCCCTCTCCCGAGATATGATTTTATCCGATCTCGAAGCCATAGATTGGAATCCAATTTACTCCTGCTCCTCAATTGATACCATGGTTGAATTACTCACCACCAATCTCCTATCTATCCTTGATACCCATGCTCCTCTTAAAACCTCAACATTTCGCCGGCGTCGCCCTGCTCCTTGGATGAACCAACACATTAAAGATTTACAAAGAAGACGCGAGGCTGCCCGGAGACGCTTCAGGCGAACAAGGATTGAAGATGACTATCAAGCGTTTAAGTTTCTTAGAAATTTAACTCAATCCACGATCCGGCGAACTAAATCCAATTTCTTCCACGAAGCCCTTTCATCTGCACCGATCCTAAATCCAAATGGCTGCTCCTCCGCAAACTTTCCTTGTGTGATCCTCCTAGTTCCTCTCCCTCGGGAGACCTTCCTGTCACTCCGGATGAGTTAAACTCCTATTTCGTTTCTTCCACTTCATCTGCCCCTTCTCGCCCCTCCCAGTCCTTACCTCCGCCAGCAAACAACATATTTTCTAGCCAGCATACATGAAATTAGAAAAGGTCCCTTTATTTTCAGCCAGAAGAACAAAAGATTCAGTATTTTTAAAATTATATGTTTCATTTTGAAAATATAGAGACAAAAATATATCGTAACGTACGTATCGAATGATATATGAAAGAAAAATATCGATTTTTGTTATATCCTGTTTCGACGCCTATCCCTAGGCATACCCGTGGAAGAAGAAGACATCCAGACTTAATGCAAAAGATTTCATGAAAAATACTACGCTTGGTGCTAACATGCCAGTTATATTTTCTATTTTCATATTTAATTGCCACGTGATGAGTAACAGGTATGAATTTAAATATTAAAGACAAAAAAGAAAAAAAAAAATTAGGAATCCGCAGGCACCATAATACTGAAAGTATAAATATATTAAACATTTTATTAGCATTAAAAAACAAAGTAACATTATGAGCTAACCCATATCAGGCCACAAAATTGGCTAAAAAAAGGGGGGGAATAGCTAGCTAAAATACCTTCATAGCCTTCCCTTAAAAAGTAATTTTCTCTTCAAATTACGAGATAGCAAAGGAAAAAAAAATGTGGTATTTCAAAACGAGGGACGGGGGCTGGGGGAAGGCCATTTTATTCCAGTATAGCCGTTACAGTTGATGGGCTTAGCTGGAAAATGAAACCTCAGGAGTCAGAGATAATAGGTTCTCAGTTAGGGGTTCCAACACTGCCGAAATGAAAATGGGATGATTACGTATTTTCATGCATAATTTACTTATAGCTAATTGGTAGTGTGTAGTGAGGCTTGAAGGGGGTCTTTAGCAGCAAAACAATGTAACTTTTTTATTCAATTATTTATTTACATTTATAACTGTTTAAATTATATATATTTTACAAGTTAAAAAAAGTATATATGCATCGTACAATTAATTTATTAGTGATTAAAAAAAAAGGGGAGAAAACAAAGAAATATAAATTAAAAACGAAAAAAATGGAAAAGGAAATAAATAAAAATGTCGATTAAATATAAATTAACAAGACTAAAGCGACAAGAAACAGCCCGTCGTTACAGACTACTTCAACATTTACTAGACAAACGATCAAACCTCCTTTAGATTTAGATACCTATTATTAGACCTATTTGGACGTACGGAGTTGAGCTTTGGGTCTCTACTAAACCATCCAATTCACCTCGTGTCCAATGCATACAATCCAAAACCCTTCGAAAAATCCTAAATGCCCCTTACTTTGTCACCAATAAGCTTATCCATAATAACCTTAATGTTCCATATGTTGCTGATTTAGCCCCAACCAGATACCTATCCTTTCATAGTAAGCTCCATAACCACTCCAATCCACTAGTCTCCCTACTTGCTTCCCACTCCATTCCCGATAATCTACCGAGGCGTCTGAAAAGAAGATGGCTAAGAGATCTTCTAGTGAATAATGTTATTGAAATGCTACTGATGAGTAGTTCTTTTCAAGTTTTTACATGTCATTGTAATTGTTATCAGCTCATTTACTTGATGTACATATTTGTATAGTTGTAAATTTCAATAAATTTATATATATTAATTATTATATGCCAGGATTTTTTTATATATTCAAATATTACCATAAATCTGTTTAGATAGATAATTATGCAGTGTGAAATGCAGTGAAATACAACCCATTTGAAATGAAATGTTTCTCTCTTGTGGAGGAAACATTATAACATAAACCTGTAAGTCAACTATCCACTGGAAGCACTTCTGTAAATGTTCTTTATTAGAAGGTTCCTATGAAATATTCTTATCAGCCGCCTAGGAGTGTTTTCAGGAATAGGAAGTTGGGAGTCTGGAGCATTGTATATTTCACAAAACAATATATATATATTTTTTAATTTATGTATTTAATTAAATGCACACCAAAACAAATTCATAAATAGTATGACCACATCTCTCATGCCGGAGAATAACAGGAGGAGACTGAAAAGAAACTGGATGAGAGACCTACTTATATAGAAGTAAACCAAAGACAAGACAGGTGTGCCACTGGGCACCATCTCTCCTAATGCCTAACATGCCAATTTTGTTAATATTATGATTTCAGCACCTCCGCTGATTGTCAATTTTCTTTTTTTGGGTGTGGATTCAAAAATAAAAGTGAAAAAAAATGTATGTATATTTTGAAATTCATAACAAAAACCTATTAAATGCGATTATGATTTCATAATAACATGTCAATTGCTTGTCAAGAAACTACCCAATGGTAGCACTTCTATTAATTTTAAACATGAGAAGGTTCTACGGCCATTCATTTTATAAGACCCTCCGTACCGTTGCTGGGAATAAAATGAGAAGTAACTTGAGAGATTAGTGGATTTGACGGGTTACGAAGTTTACAATAAAAGGATAAGTATCTATTTTGGGCTAAATCGGCACTTTATGGAACATCAAGATCTTTATGGATAAGTTTATCTGTAACAAAGATCATTAAGGATTTTTCGAAGGATTTTGGATTGCAAGGATTGGATACAAGATTAATTAGATGGTTTAGTAGTCTCCCAGATCTCAGTACTATCTTAGTAAGTCCAAATTGATCTCATTACTGTCACGTAAATGTGTCTTTTGATTTAAATTGGTAGTTTGCTAAATGCTAAATGAGTTGAAAAAGACGAGAAATTTCTTGTCGTTTTAGTCTTGGACTTGGATTCCAAAGTTAAATGTAAAACAAATTTTCAAATTTTATTTGCAGTTACCAAGGTTTTAATGCATCAGTATTGCTTAAATAATTCAAATTAATTGATCTTCAAATCATATTTTGAAGATTTTATATGCATAATAGTGTGAATTGAATGCTTAACCCTTTTAAACCGATTATAAACTAATTTTATAGACTCGTTTGTACAAATTATTTTGGGAAGCAAAAACAGATATTTTCCTAAATGGATTATTCAAAAAGGTATGAAGGTAAAGTTGCCAACTGCAACCAGGTAGGCAGCCAGCAATTCCTCAACGTCAAGAATACAGTTCAATATTTCTTTAAAAAAATTATCTTGCCTTATTTCCAAAATGGCACCTCACCGAACCTAGAATATAAGCTAATGTAGCCATTACACCTACACCCTAGGGAAAACTGCCTAATTAATCAAACGGAAATCAGGTCTAATCAAGCTAAAGTGAGAGAGGAAGCACATTATATTAATTAATTGATGTACTAATATTTCAATGACTACATTTGCTCAAATCGAAGTCGGTCCTAAACCCACCTTTTATAAAAAGATAAGAGGAGAAAATAAAAATAATAACTAAAAAAAAAAAATGATCAAGGTTATATGATAAAATTGAAATTTGAAAATATAAATCTTATTAGAATAATAATTATACAGAAATAAAATCAGAAAGAAAGTACAAGTTAATGAAAAAATAATGAAATAAGATAAATCATGGCACATCACCTTTACATTCAGACATGACTCCCGTCCAACGATCTTCATCGACAATCAACCCATAAAGCAGACAAACGAAATTCATTACTTAGGACTTACATATGATGGAAGAACGACCTGGGACCCACGTGTAAAACAAAGCCTCATCCTAAACAAGAGACTAAAACTCTTGTATCCAATCATTCATAAGAAAACGACATTAAAACTCTGACAACGACTAAATACCTATACTCGTTAAAACCCATAGGGTCATTCGCCACACAAATATATGGAACTGCAAAAAATAATTAACTTAAAAAATACATCACCTTGGTAGGTTTCAAACCATACACTTTACACATATTTGCAAGTGCCCACAATAAACGAACATATGAATAAACTTTATATACGATTTCAAGACAGATTTTATGGATAATAACATACTCATTAATGGCATGGTCACTACTGATATACATGGAAATTCTCTCAGAAGGCTGAAAAGAAGCTAGATCAAAGATTTGCTCAAATAATTCTTTTCTTTTTTTAATTTACGCCAGGAGGTACTGTTAAGTGCTACTCTCTCTCACGTCTATAAGAACTGTGTTATTATACTTTCAGTTAGTTCACTTATTGTTACTTTATGAAAAAAAAACAAAGATACAGAAATCAAATATTGAGAGATATGTGTAAATAACCTGGAATATGCTTAACCAAGATTAATTGGAGCTTAATTAACCAAATTAGTTATCATCTCTATTTCTCTTTTTTCCTTTGATTTATTAGTATTGATTCATTATTCTTTGATTTTCTTTTGAAAAATTATATGAATGTAAAACATCATCCCAGGGAAAAAAAAAAAAAAAAAAAAAGTATTAGTCAGCAGTCTTCATAATAAGTTAGAAAATTTAATTTTATAATAATAATCAAGGAAAAACTGTATTTTTATTTGCTTATGAATAATAAAATCCCAATTAAGTCCTTTCAATAATTTTCTAATATTAATTAGTAGATTGAGTTATCACTTATAATTAATATAAACTAAATTACTCTTGCATTGTGAAACATTCCAGGAAATACCTCAAAATTAAATAAGTTGGTTGAGGGATCTACCCATAGATACTAATGGAGAATCACTGAGTGTTGAAATTCCTCATACCTCTCATGCTAGTTATTTTTCATACCTTTATATTGCCGTACCTAATTGTAAGGGAATATGTGACAGGTGTGGATTTAATAATAATATATAAAAAATATATATAATACATATTCAGTATTTTGATTTCCATATGGAAATGATACATTCCTAAGTAATTCGTTTATATAATAGTTAGTGAATTGAGTTATCACTGGCAAAGAATGTAAATTCTGTTTTATCTCTCATCAGGGAAGTAGATATCAAAATAAACTGTGTCATATAAAATGAAAGCTTGGTTGAAATGATTTGTTTTTTGTTTTTTTTTGAATATGAGTTGATGTTAAATATTAGTAATACTCTTATTTTATGGGAGTAAATTCAAATTAAAAATCAGACGGATAACCAAAGAAAAAAGTAGCTATTGATTAAGTTCTCAGAACCATGTTAAATAATGCACGAGAAAGTCAGAAGAAATAAACGTGATTTGCAGCCTTTTGGACCTAAATGGAAAAAAGATCTAAGCATAATAATAGTCGCCGAAGAAATTATTGCCATAGAAGGAAAGCCAGTAATCCATCAATACCCAAAATCGCAAAACAAAACACCAAAAATAGCGGCAATCTTTGGTTTATTACATATAACATGAAAACGAAGCTTTTTTTCGAAGAATGTCTTTAAACATTAATTGTAGCCTTTAAATATTACCTAATGGTTCATAAATAATCAATGGTTCATTTTGTAAAAGGGTAATTCCTTGATAGTTACTTGTTTGTAAGAACTCGATGTTAACACTCCTTCACTTCAATACCAAAGAAATAAACATTTATTATTGAATTTTTGGCAGAAACATGGTTGAAAGTATTTGAAAACAGTGGACTTTAGTTTGAAGATTTTCTGAATATAAGTTGTTTAAATAAAGGAAATTCAAGACGAAAGTCCGACCACTTATCAATCAAATAAAAAATACTCCTAGATTTAATCCTTTGAGACATATTGAAAAAATAAAAATAAAAATAGTGCATTTATATTGGACAACTATAGCCCTTAGAGAATTAAATGTATTTCTAGTGATTATAATGAGTAAAGCTATACAAAAAATAAATATAACTTTAGATAAAGTAGAAGAGAAAATCCCTGATGATTCTTTTCTTCTTTTTTAGCAGACTTCCTCGAATGTGAGATATAGTGGACAAGTGAACAAGGACGAAAAGTCGGCAAAAAGCGGAGTGCGCTAATACCGGGATTCGGAGCGTCGGGAAAAGAAACAGACCGGCGGATTTTAAAAAGGTCCACACAGAGAGGGGATTTGCTGGGGCTTAGGGCTGTGAATTAGGAGGAGCCTGTGGGAGCTCGGCCTTAAGAATTTAATTTACGCCCACTCCTCTGTTTGTATTGTGTGTGTCCTCGGGGCAGCATTAGGCTAATTTCATTTCGGGGGGAGGGGTTCTAGTTAGGACAATTGATTCCTTAACTTGTGAGTGTTTTAAATGATTCGAAAAGACGTGCTTTTGGACCACTTCAATAGGTAATCTTCCGAGATATATGAAAATATTATGAAACATTTTAATGAAAATTGTTAAACGGCATCTTACCAGTGAACTGTGACGTTTCTTGTAGACAGATGGGGAAAAATGATTGGTGCAAGCCTTTTTTTATGTTGAAAAAAATATTAGGTGATTACTAAAGTCCTTGTGAAAGAACACAATCCTTAACTTAAACTTTTATAAGTTTCTTTGTACAAATGTTAGTGATCTTGAATCCCACCTGGGCAGGTTAAAATTTATTTCGTGGTGGACCCTTTTTGACATCCCCACCCTAGGGATAGGTGTTTAACCAATAGGATAACCGTTCCTTCCTGTTTCAATCAGAGTACATACGGACGTAAAGCGCGAACAAACAAAAAGACTTTGATTCCTTGTAACTTAAAGTTGGCTGTGTAGAGTTTATAAACCGCGGGTGCAATATCAGAAGAAAAAATCGTGTCTTTTGACACTAGGAAGAAAATTCAAAGTCCACGTTCATATTTATATATGTTGCTTGACTGATTCATAAAATGAACAATAACTTCTTTATTTTAATATTTCATTTTTTTTTTTTTTTTGTAAGAAGAAAAAAATAGTACCAAATTTATAAAAGAAGATAGTATGATCCGTATATATATATTACATATATATAACTTATTACATATGTATTACATAATTTTTTTTTATATAACTGTTTATTTTTTTATTATTATAGAGTAAATTTTACATGTCTAAAATCAAATACTTAGACACACCAATGAAATCTAAATTCCTTAACTATACATACATAATACATACTATACATTGCTGATTTGACAGTATCAATATTAATTATATACTCATATTTAAAAAAAAAAAACCATAAACACATAGAAAATAGACCAATATTACTTAAATTTAAATTTAAAACTGATAAGCTAAGAAATATTTCAAAATGATAAGTAATTAAATAATTGTTAAAAGTTAATGAAGAAAAAACAAAACCAATACCACTTACAACCCCAGGATGTACTGTTACTAGGCCAACGGTTGTGAAAGGAGAAGATCTCCTGCCAGAAGTCACACTCAACTGCCAGTTTTTTCTCCAATTAACGGTAACCACTTTTTAGAGGCTGGATGTGCCCAGAAGGGTCGTAAGATGAAGGGTTTATGTCTTATTTTTTTTTATAAATACTATCTAGTTCATTGGATGAAGAATTTATGTAACAAAATCTGAATATTTCAAAATAACTACAAAATAGGAGATGTAAAGAAGATGAAAGGACTAAGAAAAAAAAAAAAAAAAAAAAAAAATTAAACATAAATTACTCAAAATTGTGTTTTTTCTGCGTAGCCCTTATTCACCTAATCCTTCAATTATTAATTCTTTAACTAATAATACATTTTATCTACTTTGCAGTTAATAATTATTAATTAGTTGATAGTTATAATTATCAGCTACTTCACTTATAATAATTAATTAACTGTTATTCATTAAAACACTAATTACCTAATAGTTTGTTATTAATGATGAGTATCAAAATCAATAAGATTCGTAATGCTATTGATAACTCCAACCTAAAATATAGCACATCTTACATCAGCGACCTAATGGAGACTAATTAAATGGAGATAAATCCTTTTCAGGAAAAAAAATAGAGAATAAGGGCCCCATCTGTTGGATTAGTGAAATAAGGGTCTACTTAGGACCAAGCACGTGCCTTCTTGCACATGTTTCCCGGAATAAACACGGATTCTACTTAGGTTTTTTACATACTCAAGAGCGTCCCGATTTAGAAAGCAATTTTAAGTGATATTCTTATCACACTTTTTTTTTCTGTTGATATATATTTTTTTTAAATGACCAATTAAATTCAAATTTATTCAACGGGCATTTTGTTATCGCCTTGAGACGGTGATTTGATTCCTTTGGTTGCTTGCATTAAAAATGTCGAATTATCAAATAGTAATGATATCAAAATAAACATTTTAAAAATTCAAAATAGACTATAATTGAAATACTTAATCCCGTAATTATTAATATAAATATATATTCAATATAAAGATAGCTGCACTTGACTAGATCAACAAATAGTTCTCCGAAAGTAGTGTTTCAAGAGAGAAGCATTAGGATCTTAAGCTTTATGATTTTTTTCCTTACATATAATTATTTTTTTAATATTGTTTATTTTAAGAAAGTATTGCAATCTGGCTCAATGTGGGCAATAAGTAATATGGATGGCTTAGTGGATCCATTCACACAATATGTACAATAAAAAATAAACTCATAGAAGAGATTAAAAAAAAGAAGTGAATAATAAATAAAAATATGTAAAAACTCTCATCTTAATATATATAAATTACGTGTCGCCGCCTAGGGGCCGGCTAACACCTAAACTACTGAACCGATTTTAATCAAATTTGCATACCGTGTGCAGTTTGATCCAACAAAAAAGATAGGATACCTTATATCTTAAGTTATAGTCGCAATATTGTTTGAATATTATCTGTAAGTCACAATTATCTGTTAGCTCTATACGATTCTAACATATGGCGGTATAAGGTTATACTATTATATAAAAGGACAAGCAATTTTTCGTTTGTGTTCACTAACCGCCAAAAACTACTGAACCAATCTCTACCAAATTTTGACTACATCATCTTTATAGAATGGTTTAGAAATAGTAAAATCTAATGATTTTCAACTAATTCTTTATTGAAAAATGAATAATAAGTGGATAACAGTGAAGTTCGACTTATTATGCCGGGAGATCTACGAACTTATCCTGGAAGTATGGAACAAGGAACAAATGCCCGAGGAATGGTATATAGCCATTATAATACCCATACATAAAAAGGGGGACAAATTGGAGTGCCACAATTACCGTGGAATAACACTATTGGGTGTTATTTACAAAACACTGGCGATTCTACTATTGAATAGAGTAATGAAAACAGCAGAAGAGGTAATTGGCGACTATCAGTGTGGATTTCGCCCGGGAAGATCAACGACTGACCATATCTTCACCATCAGAAACATTCTTGAAAAATGCTACGAATGGAATGTGGACCTACACCACCTTTTTATAGATTATAGGCAGGCATATGACAGCATCAAGAGGAATGAGCTATACGAAAACCTAAAGATGTTAGGCTGTCCCATGAAACTCGTTAGGATGATAAGAATGACCTTACAGTATAGCAGAGGCATGGTCAAAGTACAGGGAGAACTGTCCAGAGAATTCGCCATACAAAAAGGAGTGAAACAGGGAGATCCCTTATCCCCAATTTTATTTAATATGGCGCTGGAAATGATTATAAGGGCAACAAGAATAAGGACTGATGGTTGCATTTATAATAAAAGGACACAATACCTAGCATATGCTGACGACGTGGTCATAACTGGGACAACACTACATTCCCTTACAGATGTGTACAAAGAATGGGAGGATGCAGCAAATAGAGTAGGCCTAACAGTAAACGAGAACAAAACCAAGTACATGATGTCATCCAAGAAAAGCACGGACGGATCTCTTCAAAGTGGGACATACAGATTCGAAAAAGTTAGGAAATTCAAGTATCTAGGCACGATTCTCACTGAAAGTAACAAAATAGAAGAAGAAATAAAATCCAGAATCCAAAGTGGTAATCGATGCTACTGGTCTCTGAAGACAATTCTTTTGAATCGAAACGTGTCTCGAGACATCAAAGTGAGAATATATAAGACAGTGTTGCGTCCAGTAGTGATGTACGGCAGTGAGGCGTGGACCCTTACAAAACAACAGGAAAGGTGTCTGAATGCATGGAAGAGAAAAATCCTGAGGAAAATATATGGCCCAACCAAATTAGCAACGGCTATAGAATAAAGACAAACAGGAACTATGGGACCTGTATGGGGAACCAGATCTAGTTTCCTGCATCAAAAAGGGAAGACTAAGATGGTTGGGGCATGTCCATCGAATGAATCAGGAGAGGCTCCCAAAGATGGTAATGGAAGGGCGTCCGGAAGGATCAAGAGGAAGAGGCAGACCTAGACTGCGGTGGCTGGACGATGTCGAGGCTGACCTTCGGCTCCTGGGGGTAGCGGAATGGAGAGAAGCTGCAAAGAATCGGTCCGAATGGATAAAGGTTGTGGAGGAGGCCAAGGTCCTTCATGGACCATAGCGCCAGTAGAGAGAGAGAGAGAACAGTGAAGTTCAAAAATGGCGGCAATTGCCATCTACATGAAAGGTTAAAAGGTACAGTGTTACATAGAGGTGAAGATTGATAATAAAATTTACTTATTTTCAATTAAATTGTTATAAAAACAGCTATATGGAGTGAAATATACCAAATTTTAACTACATCATGTTCATAGTTCTAGGTTTAGCAACAATGAAAATTTAAATGTACAATGTTGAGTGTTTGTTTGTTTGTTTATTTCGTTTAACGTCACTTTATGCTGCTATAGCTAATCGGACGATGCTACGGTGGGAGTCCTAAATTTTGCCTATCCAGGTATAATTAGGATAGGGATCTTTAACGAGTACCTGACATCGCACAGGCTCGGGACCCCCATTTTACGTCCCTTCCGAAGGACGGCATAGCTAAGGATTTTTTACTCCCTTTAAAAAATCCCAAGGTCATCTGCCGGGCTGCGAACCCGCGATCTTGGGTTTAGTAGGTTGCTATGCTAACCACTACACCACAGGTGACCCCTCTCAATGTTGAGTGTTAGAAACGGGTTTTGCCACACTACCACATACTTTTATGGTTAGAGATTAAAATCCAACCCCATCAAATCAAATAAAATTATTTCTGTCGAATGAAAATTATTAAAAATCAAAATGCCGATCCTCAGCTGTTTAATATTGTGTGTAAAAATATGAATTGTGAACCTTTAGTTGTAAGCACTGATAATGCAGTTTCTTATACCGCAGTTTCTTAATAGTCTCTGTCCATCTGGATTACCAACTCATATATTAAAATTGAAAATTGGATGTCTAATTATGCTTTATGTTATCTTCAAATACCTAATCAATCTAAATTTAACCAAGTTAATAATGGCTGCTATGCGTGACAATATTATCAAAAATATAATTTTCAATTGTTCACTTTAATACAAGATTTTTATCGATAAACAAAAAATCAATTATTAGTTAAAATTCCTCGACGGGGGATGATGAAGTTATATATAAAAGGACAAGCCATTTCCGTTCGTGATCACTAACCGCGAAAACTATAGAACTATTCTGTACCAAATATAACTACATCATCTTCACAGTTCAAGGAAGGTTTAGCAATAATAAAATTTACATATTTTCTCTTAAATTACTGTTTATAAAGCGATAAATATTTAGTGGGTAGTAAAGCGAGCGCCATTTAAGAGAGGTTACAATGATCCAGTGTTAATTATAGCTAGAAATTGATAATAAAATTACTAAATTAAATTAATTTGTTATCCAAAAAGCTATAAATATGTGGTGTGACGTGTGGACTCCAGTGAAATTTAAAAATCGAATATGTGGCAAGGGACAATAGCATTTTAGTAAAACTAATGAACCTATATGAACCAAATTTTAACTACATCATCTTCATAGTTCTTGAAAGATTTACAATTAGAAAATTTACTATAATAATAACTTATACTATTATATAAAAGGACAAGCCATTTTTCGTTTGTGATCACTAACCGCGAATATTACAGAACCAATCTGTACTAAATATTAACTACATAATTTTCATAGTTCTAAGAAGGTTTAGCAATATTAAAATCTACTGATTTTTAATTTATATTTTATTAAAAAAGGTTAATATGTGGACAACAGTGCAGTATGAAAATTGACCGATAGGTGGGGAGTGCTATTCTACACGAGAGGTTACAAAACAGCTTGAAATTGATGTTAAAATTTACTTATTAAACTATCAAGAAAATTATTAAAAAAGATTTAAATATGGTGTGCGATATGTGGATCCCAGTGAAGCTTGAAAATCGACCGACTGTGTATAGAGCCATTCCACAATAGAGTTAACAATGGTAAACTGAACCTATCTGTACCGACATCTAAATAAATAATTTTTATAATTCTAGGAAGGTTTTGCAATGGTAAAATTTAGAATAACTAAAATTTAAATGTACAATTTTGAGAGGCAGGACCGAGGTTTGCCACACTGTCATATACTTTTATAGTTCGAAATCGACATCCAACCAGATCAAATCAATAAAGTTTTTTCTGTCGAATACAAATTATTACTAAATCAAAATGTCGATCCTTTGCTTTTTTATATCGTGTGTAAAAATATGATTCACGGGCCTTTTTTCGTAAGCACTGATAATGGAGTTTATTTTCCGCAAGAGTTTCTTAATAGTCTTTATCCATCTTGGTTACCAATTCATACATTAAAGTTAAAAATTGTATGCCTAATGGTGCTTATATGTAATCTTCAACCACCTAATCAGTGCAATTATAACTAGATTAATAATTACTGCTGAAAAATCATTGAAGAAATAATACTCAACCACATGCTAAAATACAAGAATCTTATCGATAAACAAATAAAACTTTAATTTTTAGTTGAAATTATCTTTAGTTATGAGGGCGGGCGAAGCCGCGACGGGAATGCTAGTAATATATAAAACAATAAATAATTTGAGAAAAAAAAGTTAAAAAAATAAACAATGTACCTCAAACTATACAATACATAAAGTAAAAGAAAAATATATAAATAATCAATAAAATAAATAATATAGATATAAAAAACAATAATAGCAGTAAAAGTAAGAAAATTAAATTTAAATTAAATTAATTCTTAAACATACATTCATTTTTATTTACTATTTATACACATCTGAGTGATCCCCAAACTCATCCTCCACTTGTGGAAGAACAAGCCAGAGATCCCAGCGCTCACTAGTGTTATATATATATATATATATATATATATATATATATATATATATATATATATATATATATATATATATATATATATATATATATATTTTATAGAATCTCGATATATATTTATTTTCAGAATCTCGATACTTTTAACGTTTTTACTACTAAAATGAATAAATAATATTTACAACTCCTTTCCTTATTAATTAAATATCGTATAATTGACTAATCATAGATTAATCAGATTTTAAATTAATTCTTCTAAGCTATCTTGTGTACATAAGTCAACAAAAAAAAATGGCAATCGTGTTGTTATTAAGATTATGTGTTGTAAAAAAAACAAAAAAACTTAAGGGAAATCGGAAAAAGGCATTTTTTTTTTTTTTTTTTTTTTTTTTTAGCAACCAAAGTACTAGCGAGAATTTACACTTTTTTACTGAATAAAGACAAGCTCATGTATATCGTTTTTATACCTATTATAACTATAACTAATAACAGCTAAACCAACCAAAAAAAAAAGTAAAAATACATATCAATTTAAATATGAACGTCAAATTTGATTTGCTATATTAACATTTCGGTTTTTTTTTTTTTTTTTTTTTTTTTTTTTTTTTTTTTTTTTTTTTTTTTTAAGTAATTGTTAGAATATGAAATAGCCTGAAAATAGACTAACAGGCTATCGGACTGTTATTTTTAATAGTATTATCTTTACTCCTAATTCCTTAGGATTTGAACTTTCTTATGTTTTTAGACCTAAATGTGTATGTCTAATATAGGAAACTAGTTTTCTAATTTATTAAATATAGTAGAAGTGGAAAATCATTTATTTGTTCCCTATAAGATATATTCTTCAAAGCTTTCGACCTGTCATTGGAAATAAAAATGGTAGTGTTGGGTAATAAGTAGAGATTAAGTCATGCATAAGAATTAAAAAAAAAATAAAATAAAATAAAAAGATCATCTTATAAAATTTACGATTTTTTTTTTACAAAATGATTTATGTTGTAATGTATGTGTGTGGACACTGTGATATTGCAGTTGGTTACTAATAGTGTATCATGTATTGCAGAACACATTATTGACTAAAAATGAATTGTACTAATTTAATTTTTGCTTATATAAAATGAAATAAGATACAAGTATATTGACTGTTATAATATAAAAACGAGTAAACAGTAATCGATTTGCCAGAAATATACAGGAATACTATGGGCTGAAAGAGAGGAAGAGACCAAAGCAGGGGGCATCTATTGGCAGACTATTATACGAAGGGGTGGGGAGTGATATATAGTAATAGGCTGACGCGATTGTAATATATTTCGGAAGAGGGGAGGGGGAGAAATGGAATTAAATACATATTTCTCCTGAAACAGACTTTCAATTGAAAGATAGAGAGAGGGAGAAAGCAATTTGGTAAGCTGTCTCATCTCTTATATTCTTCCGGGCTGCTTTTTTTTTGGCCTTTTTGCGTCAGAGTTGACCATTTGTTAATTGGATTTCAAGTTAATTGCATGAAATAAATATGATTCCAATAGCTTTATATATATAAAATTGCCCTCGGATCCGTAAAATACAAACTAGATTTAATGCTACAATACATACTTATTGTATTTGGGAGTATTTACATCACAGAAAAACGAAATGATTTTTTAACTTAGTATAGGTATCTTCCATAGGTATTGCATGGCCCAAAAAAAGGAACTGAAGTCATTAGGCCAACTAAACTGAAGAAGGTGTCCTTAACGATCAAACCGCGCTGCGTTGGTTTCAAAAATATTCTAGAGGAGTTACCTCCTTGATAAGGAAGAAGGGTGTCGGAACTATGGAGGAGAGATCCATTATAACTTTTTTTTTTAACGATGTACAATAAACTCTGACCTTAATTCTGGAGAGTCAGATAGAATGTAATCAACACTGCGATTACATCACTGATCAACCATTTCTTTTCCAAGCAAGACTATACAAGACCGCATGCTTTCCACGAGACAAAGGAAAAGTTTAAAAATCTTGGATATATCAAACTTCCGGATCTTGCCTGATCATATTTGTATTTATTTTGGATTTATTGCCTGATTCTAGAATAGGGAAAAAAAGTAATAAATTTCAAGTATAAAGAACGGTTCATAAAATTTTTTAATACACCAAAAGGTAGTACCTGTATCAGATAAAACAACTGAGCGAAAAATAGGAAAATTCGGTTCACGACTATGTGTTCATTTTTGAATTATAATTTCGGGCTACATTTAAGAAAACTGCTGTTTGTTTTTTTATTCACCCAATAATAAATAAAGAATACATAGGGTTTAGACATATGCATTAGGAGAAAAACATTAATACTTTCCGAATCCAAAACAATTTTTTTTCCTGCATGCTATATAAAAAAAAAAATAAATAAAGGTTTCGTAGAAGAAGAAGAAGAAGAAGAAGAAGAAAATGAACTTTATTCTGGGACTACTTGTCCCCTAAGAATAACATATGATTACAGTACATAGGACAATCGTCTGGATATGATAATTATTTATAATAATAGATAATAATAAAAATTGATTAATAATTAAATTATGAGTTACAAAATAACTGATACATCTTGTAAAATAATACATCTTAGGTATACTATTATAATGTATATTATATAAATATTCATGTTTTGCTTTAGCTAGGGAGATTGAATATTGAGGAGGTAAAGAAATAAATGAAGAACATAGGTAAGGAAAAATTTTACTGGTACGGTTGTAAAAGGAGGATAATTAGCTAAAATCACGATCAACAATTGTTTTTCCCTCAATTGAGGGTACCCACAATATAGAGGTCTGGGTATTCTCCAAGAGGATACCCCTACTTTTAAATTCGATTAAACAGTTTTTCTTTCCATCAACTGGTCTCGAACTCTGGCCCGCGATCATGAAAGTTCAGTGCCTTACCAATTTAGCTACCGATTCTCTAACCTTCAAGTTAAAGTATAATATTGCTATTCATGCAACAGACCATTTACGAACTATTTCGAGCTACAAGAATGTGATAGGAATTTAATTTATTTTTTAGTTTTATAGTTCTTGTGGTGCAATCATTTCAATGAATTTGTTTTTACTACGTAAGTATTGAACGTTAATAGCAAAAATATTGAACAGAATCCATTTGCATGTTCTTATAGTTTTAGCCTTTTAATGAGAATAACTACTTATCTTGTTTGTTTCTTTAAGAGGTAGATGTTTTGGTAAATTTTTCGATATTATTTTTATCAGTCGTTGTAGAATGATACCCTGATGGGCAATTATTTCCTCGATATTGTCGCTATATATTTGAACAAAAATATAGCCGGATGGGGCAACGGGGTTCGGACACAGAGTCATAGGTCCATATGCTAATATTCGGAACGATCATTACTCAGAAGAGGTCGCTTTATCGGAGCCCTAAATGATATGGAATTATTCATTAGTATATAATGAGAACACATTGCAAACAAAAGAGCTTGTTGGGGGCTGTTTGAATAGCCTGGAATAATTTACTTGCGATGTCCAGCTCAATCAATGGCTCGGAGGTCGGGTCTACATCTAACACAGATTGGTCCGCTCTGTTTGGACTCCCTCTAACGAGTTTTCTCTATTTGATCCCATTTAATTTTGGGACAATAGTACGATAGAAACATTTAAACAGCCACAATTTGTGTCCAAAAAGGAACCAGGGAACATAGTTGATTTAATAAATATTAAAATTTAAAAAAATAAAAATTCTCCCTGGCTGGGAAAAACAATAGATCATAGATATGTCTATCTATGTTCTACTTCGTTTATATCTACTGCTTCTGATATGGAATCTATCAACAAATTTTCGATGAACTATTAGAAATGTAAGCAAAAAGTGATTACATTCAAATCAATATATATCCTAAAAGATAAGTCCTCGTGACAAATCTTGAATAACAAAAAAATAATTTTCATAAAATTTCTGATAAGAAAACTGGCAAGTTTTCGATCTGACCAACACCAACAGCGCTCGTGCGTGCCAAAATATTACATATTTGAGGGTGAAATAACGTTACACATTTAATTGTGATAAAAACGTTCCAACCTAATGTTGTACATTTAAACCGATATAGCTCCCGAACGGTTGTCTCTAGCGAAATATGATATATAAAAAAGAAAAAAACATAATTTTCAATTAAAGGGGGTAGCAGAATAAGATAGGTCTGGCGGCCCCCACGGATTTTATTCAATCGACCCCAAAACCTTGAAGAGGGCCAAACAAAAATATTTTCGAGATTTCATCTAATTAAATATTTACTTATTCTGTAGGCCTAAATTGCATAATTTAAAATTTACGTTTTACTAAAATCGATTTGTCGCGGACTACAAGCAACCAAATTCAAGTTTATCGGCGCCATATTGAAGAGGAAGAGTGAATTTTTCAATGCTATTTTGGCCGTTTTTTTTTTCATTGAGTCTGCACCGAAATACCATAGAGTTTTTACAGAAAAATCCTGATTTTCACGTTGTTTTTTTTTTTGGATATTATGCCATGTTTCATTCAATTTTACATTAAAATAAAGGTCTGGCGGCCCCCACGGATTTTATTCAATCGACCCCAAAACCTTGAAGAGGGCCAAAAAATATTTTTTTTTCGAGATTTTTTCAGGCCCTTCCCCCGCTCCCTCCCCTGAAATCTCATAAGGGGAAAAACGTGTTTTTTGATATTTGAGTTTTTTTCGAGAGTTCAAATAGATTTTTAAGCGGTTCGAATGCAAGTAAAATTTTGTTTTGGATGTGTAGATGTTCCTCGAATTTTAAAATAAAATCTGAAAAAAATCGTTTTGGGGTTGATTAAATAAAATCCGTGGGGGCCGCCAGACCTATATTATCCCGCTACCCCCTTTCTGATAAGGAAACTGCTATTAAATTTTCAATTTGAGCAAAACCAGCCGAGCCAAAGCGTGTCAGAAAAGCCCCAACAATTAAACAAATTAGGTATTAGTGTTTTTATTATTTTTTTCATTCAAACCAATATACCTCCTAATTGGTAGATCTCAGCTCTAAAAGAATGAAGAATAACCTCCGATAAAGGTAAATATCACGCAATCAACAAAAATGTGATGTTAATTGATTAAAATAATTTTTTTATTATTTATTGTTCAATAAACATGGCGTTGAACGACATCTAAATAACAACGAGATCGGGTAAACAAGAAAACTTGTGTTTTGTTCAACTTTCTTTACAACCTAGTATATTTTTAGTAACTTGATTCGAAGTACATAAAATGAACTCAGTTAAAAGTTCCAGACTAAACGCATATAAACAAAGTGATAACTTCTTGAAAATTTCTCTCCTTCTACTTTTACTTCTGAAGCGAAGCCGTTTGTGCAGAATACCTAGCACAAAATGGAAACTGACTTTGGTTAATGTATCTTACTAACAACCGAACTGCCTTCTTAAAAAAGGCCAGATAAAGAACGATCAAGAGGAGAGTGTTGGTTTCTTTGAGAAAAATGGCATGGTCGAAAATTTCAAAAATCAATAGGAAACTTTTGCATGGAAATGATCAAAAAGAAATCATTGCATGTTAAATATGTTTTACTGTAAGTTAATGTATCAATTTATTGATTACGTAATTCAAAATTTATATGATATATCTTAAGTAAGAAAGCTATTATTTTATTATTTTACTCATAAATAATTTTTTTTTTGCACCATTGCGTTGCCCCTTTTTACAATCGTGATGGGGGAGGGAGAATAATTTCGGACTGACCAGCGAGGACAAGGGGTAAGGGGGGTAGGTATTCAGGTTCAGATCACGTTCCCGCTCAATCACAGGTCGTCGCCGTTCAGTAAATATTTTTTGTTACTGATTCGACCAGCTGTGCGCACTTTGCCGAACGAAATGTCACGTCCACACTTCGGGCTGGCTCCTATATTCCGATCATGGAATGATTTTCGCATTTGTACGAGTCTGGAAACGCTTGTGCTGAAAATCCGGTTTAACCCTCTTCGAAACGTCACGTCCATGATTTCGAATAAACATTTTTATAATTAAAGGAGAGATATCCTAATTATTGTAATTAAATAAGTAAAGTATATCATAAATTAGGGTTTACAAGACTCTTCAGAAATATTTTATAAACTCAATTTCAGCCAAACAAAAAGTTAACAGAATATTTTGTAATTTCTAAAAAAAGTAAGGATTGTTGAGAACTTAAAATAACACAAAACAATTACGAGTTTACAAAAACACTCACGAGCTAAAGAGGGCCTGAAGTGGATCGCAAGTTGGTAACTTTCAATTGCTTCGTCGTATTGACCTCTTCCATGGAGAAGGATGCCCCTGGAAAGAAAAAATAAAAGTTTTAATTCACGTTTTAAATGATTAAAAATTTGTAAAAATTGTTTTATAATTTATTCAACCTATTATAAATAATAAGTACTAAAATAATATATATATATATATATATATATATATATATATATATATATATATATATATATATATATATATATATACATTAAAAAAAAATACAACTAGTAAATGTAAACAAAATATTCATAATGACATGTAAATTGCTTGTATAGGAATAACCCATTGGAAGTACTTCCTACATTAAAAGATGCCGAGGTCATATATTTTTCAAAGGAATACAATAGGAAGTAAGTTGAGAACCTAACATATTTAAGTAGTCATGTAGCTCAATATGAAAGAATAGGTATCTGGTTTGTGATAAATTAGCATCATATGGAACATTAAGGTCTTTATCGATAAGTTTATTTGAGACAAGGTAATGAACTTAAAGGATCATTTGAACGATATTCGATTGTGAGGATTGGATACGAAAAGAATTGGTTCAGTGGCAAAAGCCCCAAAGCTCAACTCCGAATAACCAGATGGGCTTCATTGTTATAGAAGGCTAGAATTCCGGTTTGCAAGTATTGGATACGAGATAAATTGTATGGTTTAGTGGAGCACCAATGCTTAGCTCCATATGTTCAAATATGTCTATTTACTGTCATGTAAATTCTTTTAAAATTCATTGGTATCTTAGAGCATTTCTTTAGAAAGTTTTGAAATGTCAAAAAGACAATCAGTTTCTTGGCATTTAATCACCCAATCACCTCTAATTATGGTAGAATTGGTTAACAAAACAGATATAATCAAATGGATAATGACGTGATAGTTTAAGCTCAGGCATAAATAATAACGAGAACTAATCTATTATTAATATATATATAAACCATTTAATAAATTTCCAAGCATCGAGGTAAATATACATTAGTATGCAGATCTTTTCGGAAAAATTAAATTTATGTATTAAATCTATGCATATTTTTTTTTTTTTTTTTTTTTTTTTGCAGAACTCCAAATTATCATTAGCATAAATAAATAAGATAAAATATATCTTAACATAATTCTGAAACAATTTACTATTAAAGGCAATATTCAAGGGGTATTTTCGGGTATTTATTTACTTATTTATCTTGGATACTTTTTTCCTCTTTCTCTGAAATCTTTTCCAATAAAAATAAATTCTTTATTTATCTATCAAAAGCTATATAAGGTTGAGTAAAAGTTCTTGTCAAAGTGGAGTACATCTACCTCCGGCAATCATACGGTGGAAGTCGGACAAGTGGGCGATAAGACCGCCTCGAATGATATTGAAGTCAAATAAAAGGCGGAGAGTAGAGCAACTTCTATATAACAGGAAGCCCCTAAAAGCTCCAGATAGAAATAACACTGCACAGATCTGATAAAAATGTTACCGCTTACTCACACAATAGGGAAAATGTAACTTAGTTTTATCCTTCCCTCAGATATATATATTTTTATGTCTTCAAGAGTAACTGAAAAGATTTATATGAAAAAAAAAGTATTTAAATGATACAATATTTTCTTAATTAACATGTTCGATTTGACATGCAATCAATATAACAATGTAATCTAGTCAATCCACAAGTTCATATGAATATTACTTATATGTACAATGTTGGTTGAAAGTATTTCATTTCAGTTTCTAGCTTGTTCTGTAAAATATAAATTTTTACTGTTGCGTCTTTGTTCTACTGGATGAGGTATATGAGTAGTTCATTTTCAACTTAAATGTTGAATGGAATATGAGATTAGATTGATAATACTACATAGTGCATTTAAAGCATTAATAAAAAAATATACCTGTTAATCTATAACTATACTATTATATAAAAAGACAAGCCATTTTTCGTTCGTGATCACTCACCGCGAAAACTGCTGAACCAATCTGTACCAAATTTGATCTCATAGTTCAAGGAAGGTTTAGCGATAATAAAATTTAAGATTTTCAATTGTATTGCTATGAATAAGCGATAAATATGTGGTGCGCAGTGAAGTTTTAAAATTGACAGATAGGTGGCAAGCAACATTCAAGAGAGGTTACAAAGGCACGGTGTTATATAGAGCTAGTAATTTATGATAAAAGTTTTTTTTTAAATTCAATTGTTATCAAAAAAGTTATAAAGATGTGGGGTGACATGTAGATCTCAGTGGAGTTTAAAAATCTACCGAACAACCGAGTTTACAATGCTATTTTGTAACAATTTTGATACAATGCTATTGAACCTATCTGTATACAAATTTAAGAAAATCGTCTTAATAGTTCTATGAAGGTTTACAACAGTAAATATAACTATAATAATAATTTAAATGTAGAGTTTTGAGTGACAGAAACGAGGTTTGTAATACTGTCATGTACTTTTATAGTTAGAAATCAAAATCCAACCAGACGATATCGATAAAATTTAGTCGCAATAAAAATGTTTGCCTGATCCAAATTCCGAACTCTTGCTTTTTGATATTTTGTGGAAGTATATGATCTATGAGCCTTTAATTGCAAGCACTGATAATGCAGTCCATTATCTACAAGGTTTTCTTAATAGTCTCTGTCAATCTGGATTACCAACTTACACATTAACAATTAAAAATTGGATCTCCACTTATGCTTTTAAGACATTTTTGACCACCTCATTAGTACTAGCAATAGTACCATGTTAAAGGTTACAGTTTTGTGTAAAAATGTCGTTGAAGAAACCATTTTCAATGCCTTACTTTAATACAAGATTTTTATCGATAAAAAATTAAATATCAAGTTCTTTACTTATGAAAGAGGGTGAAGCCTCGACAGGGGATGCTAGTAGTAAATTTAAAAAAAATCATCGATAGCTAAATATAAGAAACATTAAGTTACTTTACTCTGGTGATATAAGAATTCCACACTTCTCCTGTTTCCATGACAATACTTCCTAAATTCTTGACTTTACGGAATATCTTTCCTTACAGTCACCTTCCTACGTTATAAAAGTATTAACATAAAGTCATTAGTGAGTTCCCGCAAGACTTAATCCCGTCTGACCTCTACCTAACTTTCTTCCACAAATATCCTTTTTCATTGCTTTTATGTGTTTCCACATATCCTCATATATTTATGCCTAAGCTAGGACTATCTATTTGATCAAATCATTACCTCTGAATCCGCGTTCCTACATTCACCCCTTAAATACAATAACCCAACCTAAAAATCTTTTATCATCCATGCTTCTTCTTTATGGAATTCCTTGTACATCCCTAACTTCCATTAAATAATTCATACTTATATAATAATCCATTAAGTTTTATATAATGTAAATAGATAACAAATTTGTAACATTTAAAACTACATACATAAAATACACTAAATACTATAAAACCTGTAAATAATTCTTCAATTTTTATTTTTTTTTTAGTGCTTGATTCGATGTAAAGCTTTACAGAATTAAGGTGATAGGTGATATAACTAGATATCAATCGTTATTTCAGTCTTGTTTTTAATTTGTATTGTCTTCTAGCATATTCCCTAGTTTTAGATCTAATTCTATTGATTTCTTCTCAAAAAAAGGGAAGATTACTCACCTATCGTAGGTATTGTACTTATTTATTTATATTATATTTAATCCGAAAATTCTTTTAAAAGAGAATATAAGAAAAAATATTAATAGAAAGGTAGGAAACTTAATCAGTTTAGAAGAATCCGTCTTTGGATGTTGAAACGGAGTATAAAATCGGAAACGAGTTTTACATTTTCTTCCATCAAAGTTTTCAAGATTCATCATTTGACGCTAAGAATGTTCTTTGCTCTTTGATCTGAAGAAGTCTCTTTCTTATTCAAAAGTCGTTCAATTTTGGAATAATCGCGTCCTCTGCCCCTCTGTTTCGCTATTAATGTAAGTAGGCTATAAAGAAACGGCATCCCAAAGAAGGGTTCCTTCAAAAGGAATGCATTCTTCGAATCGCTTGGGATTACTTTCGAGATGTAAATAATTCCCCGATATACATCCTTTTTTCCTTTGGTTCTCCGGAAACGAAGAGTATTTGATCGACATGGAATATCAAAGTGTGAGAAAACAAAAAAAATCATTTTAACTCTTCTTTTGCGTTGCGTTATCAGGAATTTAAAGCAGTATTTCATATTTTCATTAATTTCTCTAGATAGTACACTTATCGTAAACATTTCACTGCTTGGATATAATCCAGTTTATACAATGATGTTTCAACTCGGTCGGGGAGTATAATATCTGAATGGAGCCAAATCGGTCAGAAACATCAACAATGTCTGGAGTGAGGAAAGGGTATATAGTAAAAACTATTTAAAATTGTATTTAATTTTATTAATATATTTCGGGAGGGAGATTTCAGCCTTGAGGATAAAGAAGGTCGTGGTAAACCCCAGTGCAACCGTTTGAGAAGTTGCGGAGGATCTCTATCAGAAAAGCGACCGTAGCTGGCAGAAGGCAATCTTGAAGGTAAAAAATCTCATTTTTTTTTTATCAATTTATTTACAGCGAAAGATGTTTTTTCTCAATTCTATGTTGTTTTGTAGTTTGCTGTAGTCTCTGATGTTTATCTATTTTTTTTATCTATAAAACATTTAAAAAGCATGACATCTATCTAAAAACTTGTTTATTTAATAGGATATTGATAGGGATCGGTCTTGTTTAGATTTCATGATATTTTCCAAAAAAAAAAAAAAAATATTCCTATTTAAAAACTCAAACCTTCAGACATGAATTCACGTACCATTAGCAGGAATGGAACAAAATCATATTCACCAACCATGTGCTTAATCTCGTTGAGATAGAAGTTGTTTATAAAATATGCTTAATGAAGAGGTCTTTTCATCGATAATTTGATTTCGAAAGTCGTGTTTTTTCAATTTTTTTTTTTAATATGAAAAAAAATAATGCATTAAAAAATAAATATAAAAATTTTACCACTAACAACTCATGAAGGGTCTTGGGTTCAGTACTTAAGTAGGGATGTACTAATACTAGGCCAATGGTTGAGAAAGGAGATATGGCCTAAATCACGCTCAACCCCCAGGTTTTTCCCTGATTAAGGGTACCCACTTTATAGAGGCTGGGTCTGTCCCAGGACGGTCTCCCGTCCTCGAAGTCGAGCTACTACCGAAATAACAGAAAATAAATTGTCTGCCTTCAGTCGGAAACAAATTCGGACCCGGGAGCTAGGAGTGCCTTACCCAATGAGCTACCACGCCAATACATGCATTAGTTATAATAATTATAATATTCAACTACCAAATTTCGAAAATTAAAAGAACAAATAAACGAAAAAAAGACGATCGATTGCCTTTTTAATTATATCCCAGCACTGTGTTTACCGAACCCACTTTTTTAGCAAAAACTGTAATATTCATAGTTACAGCAGGTCTCAAGAATGATATTGGGTATAAAATAATCTGGACCGACATTGAACTAGAAGATATAGTTTAAACTGAAATAATAAAGCTAGTTTAAGGATCTGAAACGAACAGATCATACATGAGAATTGGATATGCTTAAAATCAATGTACAATGTATTGATTAAGCATCTACCCATGTCTTTGCTACTTGCTGATTTCTTTTCCCTACAGTTCTAGTCCGAACAGTTTAGCCTCAAAAAACCGTTTTTAAAAATAAAGTTGTGTATGAGAACTTTTAGTATGTCTCGAAAATCATTGAAACAGATGGGTTAGCGGTATGAAACTCACTTGATTGCATTTCGATTCACAGACTTTGATCCAGCGTTGATTGCACCGAACTCCGATTCGGTAAAGGTGTCTTTGAAGGTTACAGGAAGGCTATTTCTGGGCCTGTGTGGGATGATAGAATTGCTCTATCGTCAGCCTTTATTGCCAGGTATTTGAACGAAAAGTTATTGGGATTCGTAGGTATATTTGGGGTGAACAATTTAGAGAGCTGGATCGAAGAACGTTTGTGGGCAATCGGCAAAATATTCATAATGTTATAATTAGCAAAACAGTGCAAGCATTTCGCTATACACATAAGCTTTTTCCCAAGATTTATAAAAACATTTCACCAAAACACAAAACTACCGAAAGGTAAGTAATGGTACTAATAATTATTTTTTTAAAGTTTAATTTAAATATGAAGTGAAATTCGCTCAAAATAACATAGGAGAAAATGCGAGAGTACATAAGACGGATAAGCATGACATTTCGCTAAAAACTTGTATAATAAAACTGTATAAGAAAATTAAGAGTATGCAAAATGAAATTTTTATAAAACAAAAAGGATGCTTACCAGCTTCTTGGAACAGGATAAATAGCAAATGGTTGACAAATTTAGTTTTTTAAATAGCATGGGTGTGATCATCATATTTTAATGACGAATGAAAGGATGAAGGAGAAATGGAGGCCCTTTTTTTTCTTACTTTTTTTTTTTTGTCTCGTCTTTCATGCCGCTTTGGCAACACGGGATTTTCTGGATGGGAGGATGAATTACTTTAATTTCCAGAATTTCACTCTACGCGTCTCGTTTACACCTCCTTCTCATCCAAGCTGAAGCTTGCTAATTATCTACCTACTTAGTCAAAAATTATGATTGCATTGCTGGATTCAGACTCAGATTCGGTTCTTGCATAATTGAGATTCCATTTAATACAAATTTCACTTTCTATGAATATAACATTGAGTACTTAGTATTGTATATACTAACCTAACCATTGTACCAAAATATCTTTTATTTAATTTTTTTTTCTTATTTCATTTCATGTTCTCTAATTTGTAGAATGTTATATTATTTTCTTTTCTGTTTATTCAACTATCATCTATGTACATAGTGTCATCTTTGTATTATTGTTTTTCTTTATTATTTTTATATCAATATGTCTCTGACCAGATTTATTTTATTTATACCTATACTTATCTGTCATTCTTAAGTGACTTTGTCCCAGAATAAAATTATTTTTTTATTCTATTCTATATCTATAATCTACTTCTATTCCAAAATTTACGCTTTATAATTAAAACGATTAAAAAAAAAAAATAATAATCAAATTAAATAAACAAAAGAAAGAAAAATTGAGAGAAAATGTGGATTTCAAACGAGTCTTTTTTTTATTCAAACCAATACAGATCATAAACGGTAGGTCCTAGCGACAAATTTTATGTAACAGAAAATATTGTTCATTAAATTTCTGATGATGCAACTGTTGTTGGAATTTGATTCGAGCAACACCGAGAGAGTGAAAGCTTATTTAAAAATCCTATGACCCTATAATTATAATTAATTATGATTTTTTTTTTCATATTCCATATTCATACTTACAGTGGAAGATTAAATTAAAAGATTTTCTGAAATAATATTTTGCAGCAGTCATAATTTCTACTTTGTTGCAAAACTAGGGAACCTTAATTAATACAGGTACTTCTATATATTAAAAGTTTGAGAATTCGTACAAGTTAGAGTAAGTTTAAAACTTTTTGTGATATTAAACATTGAAGCATTGAGGTTGGCTAAATATTCTCCAAGAGGTAATTGGATCCCAAAGGACAAGGACTTCGTAGGGGATCCCTCGGTTTGCAGAAGCCCACTAAAAACTGTTGAAGCGATATAAAGTACAGCTCTTAGCTAGCTCCCTCGCATTTAGCGCTACTCTATACTTCTAGTAAGTTAGCTGTGCTCGGCTAACTTTGACTACATATTGCCACCGACTAGTTCCTATACGCTACCCGCAACTGAATTACCCCCGTCGCTCCAACACAAGGCTAACAGTCTAGGAATATAGTAAAGGAATTTCAATCTGGCACCGTTAAATCGTACCCAGGCTCACATATTGTTAGTCATATCTAATTAACTTATTCAAACTTGTATGCAATATAACAAAACATATTGTTTGTTTTTGTTGTTGTTTTTTCTTTATAATAGTTTGTATTTCATTAATTTATTTTATTGCATTTCTTTAACCTTTCATTGGTCGTGCCAATTTCAGTAAAACGAGCGGTGGTGGTACAACACCATAGTTTTTATCCGTTTTTGTCCAAATTTTGTATAAAATACTTTGACCATTCTACATATAAAGTAGAGTAGGGTAAATCACTAGTTATGGTCACCTCACCAGTTATGGGCAGGTTTTTACTTTTTTAACAAAAATAAGCCTTTGCTTCTTTTCTTTGTTAGATCCTTTTAAAAGACGTTTCACGGAAGGGCTTAAGACTCACTTGCTAATGAATCCTTCTCTCCCATCCATTTCCGTTTGGCTTAGTTAATGTTTTCCCGAATTAGTGTTGTGCAATAGCTCCTGTGTGTAGTAGCTGTGATTTTACAAGTGAACATTATTAAGGAATTGCTTTGAAATTCTTGGCCAATTTCAGGTTTTAAAGGTATGTATCTGTTCATTTTGATTTCTGTTTTTCTTCAGACCCCTTTGTTTTTCATTTTGTCATTTTAATGAATTAAAATTTTCAACTGACCACAACCGGTCTATAAATATCTATGATTTTAGTTATGGTCACCCATGACCATTTCAAGTTTTTTGACATAATAAGTGTTCTTACTCCTAAAAAAATGTAGATTTTCCCTGGTTTAATTGTATTATCTTAAAAGTAAAATACGATAACGTTTACTAGTTTTGGTCATGGGTGACAATGTTAGGTCTGTCAGTGACCATAACTAGTTATGATCAGTGTATAAATGTATAGTCGTCACTTGCTTCTACGATTTTATTTTTTCTTGAAGATGCTTTTTTAGAATCTTCTCTTTTTACAGTAAATACTTATTTGTAACTATGCCTAAAATACGATATTCGTACACTGAAGATGATGCCACACAGTCAAAATAAGAAATTCTTAAAGGGGCTTCAGTAAAATCTATAGCGAAAAAGTATGTGTTTTTGAAATGGACGTTTTTCTTACTTAAAATACCTAGTTATTACTCCCTTTTATTATAACAGGTACAAAATCCCAAGGATTACGTTAACTCGAAGATTAAAGGGCACAGGAAGGTTTCAGTGTGGTGGCAGACCCCATTTTGTCTGCTGAAGAGGAGGACCTGTTAGAGAAATAGATTATTCATTGCTCTAGACGGGGGTTTCCCAAATGAAAAATTGATTTATTCTTGAGCGTCAAAGAACTAGCAATAGTTTCGAACCGACAATGTAAATTTAAAGATGGTATGCCCAGTGACGGATGGTATAAGGGTTTTCTCCGTCGCCACCAAAATATCTCCAGTAGAACTGAAGCGGTGTCACCAGCCAGCTCTTGTGTGTTTGAGAAAGACATCCGTGGTTGGTTTGACTCAGTGGAAAATATTTTGAAGGAAGAACACGCCTTTGATGTTTTGTGTCACCCATCGCGGATTTTTAAAGGTGACGATTCTGGATTTCTTTTATATTTTGATTAATTAATCCTTATTGTTTTATTAACCTCAAATGATTGATAGGTATGCATAAATAGTGAATTTTAAAATAATAAAAACAATTGTTTCAAAATTTTTGTTCATATGACCATAACTAGTTTTTACTATGACCATAACTCATACACTGTGCCCATAACTAGTATTTTTAGGACATTTGTATAAAAACTGAAAAATCTACTTCAAGGAAAAATACAGAGCTTTAGTAAATTTACCATTTAATAGAACAAGAATTTGTGAATCTAAATATGTCAAAAAAAATTAGTAATCTGCGAAACAGTCTAGACGATATCCTCTTTTGCATCAATCAATTTCCTTAACTATGACCATAACCCGTGATTTACCCTATATGTACAAAATATAACTTGAGAGAATAATATTTTTAAAATATGTTTATGACTGAAAATAATAAAAAAAAAACAAATATATGACTAGATAAACGTTTACTTACAATATTCAGTCAAATATAATTATTTGCAGGTTTAAAATGGTTGTTTTTATGATCAATTATACAAATTTTTAAAAGTAAACAAATTTTTTTGAGGAATCATTTTTACAAATAAAATATAGATTTCCCTCAGCTGTCCCCCTCCTTCCCCTCATCTTCACCAACCCTCAACATATGTTTTTGTATCATGATTTAAAAAAAAAAATTTATTTCCTCTTCACTCATTCACAAGGGGATATTTTTTTCCTCCTCTAGTTATGCAAACTTCGAGAAATATTATTCAATTTAATAATTTTCCACCGAATCAAAACATTCCGAATAGATGATACTTCGCTGACTAAGATAAAAAGAAGTATAAATGCAAAAGAATCCTACTTACATTACATCGAATCCATCTGATTGCCGAGAAAGGGACGAAAGAAACCAAAACAAGAGCGGTTTCTAATTGTACTTTGTGCAACGCTGAGGACTAAATATTTTTTAATCAGGAACCTATCTCTCCTTCAACATTCAAAAGTTACTGGAGGCAAGTAGAGGAGTATTTCGAGGAATAGCTAAAGCCAATCTTGTGGGAAGCTCATTGGAAACGAGAGAGAGAGAGAGAGAGAGAGAGAGAGAGAGAGAGAGAGAGAGAGAGAGAGAACAAGTCGAGTGTTGTACAAAATACAACGGCGCGACCGGTGGAAGGTTAATTAAAACTGAATTATAACATTAAAGATTTAAAGAAGATCGATTGGCAATTATTCGGTTCGACCATTTCACGATGTAGGGGTTATTGAATTTCACGAGTCTATTAAAACCAGTAGGGAAGGTTATGTACGATATAATAAGTTATCAAAACCTTATACAGAGCTCTGATGAAATTTTGATTTAAAATATTTAAATTAGTTAGCATTGGAAACTGTGAACGACTTACTTTATAATTCTGATGTTGTCTGCTTACTGCTGGGGCAATAAAAGAGAATTCATATCAAGTTGAAGATGCATAGAAGTAAGGAAATAATTGTACTGATTGTAATTAGATTGTTAATCCTAAGAAATTAAATGATAAATGTTTATAAGCTTATATTGGACAAATTGTCCTTGTTTTGTATATTACTTTTTTCTGTCCTTTTTATTTGTTTATAAACTTATTATTTGTAATAAAATTAAAACTAAGTTAGTATTACGTCTTTTTATTTTCTCTAATATAATGACCAGCCAGACATCAGGCGGTTGGTTTCGGTGAATTTCAATTCTGAACCTCTAGCCGCTGCCACAAATACCCATATAACCCATTATTAATAGTTGACTTTTAGATCTTGTTCCCAGTGACACAATAGGCATCAGCTATATTATCTATTTGATTCCATCTGTTGTGTATGCCAATTATACTTTAGTGGCATTCGGTGATGAATAACTATTAATGTTAGTGAATTTATACTATTTATTAATATTATTAATTTAAAAGTAAGAATCTATGGATGATTAAAATTCCGCTACTCATCGGTCTACACTAGAAATAGGCCGAGTATGACTTTGACTGACTATTCGGCAGACCAATCAAAACTTCCGAAGGAATTCGGGTGACATCGGCAGTGTTTGAGGCAAGAGTTTGTTGTCTTCTCTATATAAAAATAAAGCAAATGTCTAACGTTAAA
Source organism: Euschistus heros (assembly GCA_003667255.2). Classification (NCBI taxonomy): domain Eukaryota; kingdom Metazoa; phylum Arthropoda; class Insecta; order Hemiptera; family Pentatomidae; genus Euschistus; species Euschistus heros. The sequence goes on from RCWM02000234.1 coordinate 1,576,203, forward strand.
TACAGTTTGTTTAGCTCTAAAAGTTTATGTAACATATATAATAAAATTTTATTTTACAAAAACCTACAGAGCAACAATCTCCATAAAAGGTAATTTTTAAGCAATATTTTAGACTGCCTTAAGATTCGGAGTAATAAAAAAGGAAATTTTAGCTTTAGGAGGGCAAATAAAACTTTATATTATAAAAAACAATTACTCAGAAATTTAATTATGAAATGAAACCTTTTATTTCCAGTAAAAATTAATCATTCAGAAATTACTTTTATAACATTCTTTTAACGTATTAAAAAAAAGAAAAATTAAAAATATTCAATATTTTCTTCATCACCTTGATGAAATGTATATTGGTCGTCTTCTCTGAGGTATCAAAGCAGAATTTATTTTTTTTTATTTTTTATTTACTTTTTTTTTATTTTTTTATGTGAGTCGTTATTACAATTAAAGGAATATTAATAACATAGAATATTGTTTTTCTGCAAACAGTCATTTGAAACTATTTCTCAGAGTAGATTATATCAAAGAGAAATATCAAAGAGAATACATGAAATAATCATGTATAATTAATTACAACACCTAAAAATAAACCTACACTACATCTTCACATAGAAACATAAAATTGGGTACCCATTTTATACCATACCAAGGCCTAGTGGTTAAGCGTGATTTCGGCAGTATATCCTTCTTCTACAACCGCAGCAATAATAATGCTAGAGTACATCGTTACAACTAAAATACCGATTCCAAGATCCTGTATATGTTATAGTGATAGGTATATGTTTTTTTAAAATTTATTTGTTGTTTTTGTTACAAAAATAATAAAATAAATCAAAGAACAATAAAAATTTTAATTTTTTTTCAAATGTCCGATAGCAATACCACTTATTTCTTTTTAGTGATAGTTTTAAAAGATCAATAATTTCTAATTGACTTCTTAGTTAATAAAAGAAAGTTTGTTATTGGTTCTATTTGTACTAAGTCACCGGTCTCACATTTCACTTCCAAGAAGCTTCTCTTCTTTTATTTATTTTAACATTAAGAGGGGAAAAGCTTTCATGTCACAACTTCTAAAGTATAACTTCTAAGCGTACATGTGCTCTGAAAGCACGTGTTAGCGATCCTTATTTAGCCGTCATCTATGATATTTTTTTTTTTTTTTTTTTTGGTTCACAGCTGTTAAACACTAAATTAACAATAAGCGGTTCAAATGATCCAAATATAATAATAAAAAACGAGTCAGAGAAGAAAATAATCCAGAGGTAACTCTTTCAGGCTTTGATTTATTTTATGAGGTTACAAATGCAGATCTCCCATCAACATCATTTTTAATCTCATTTTGTTTTTAGGCATGCACGTTGTGGGCATTGTTTCTATGAGTGAGTGTCTAGTTTTGTTCTTGTTGTATGTAGTCAAATCTCTTATAGTAAGAACGGATGTATTGCCGAACTGTTGGGACACGTATTTCAGTATGTAAAGTTGTGTTACATATGAAGCGTATAATTCTAAAACCAGCCAGAATTCTTTCTTGTCTACTAGATTATCTACAGAAGAAAGGTTTTCTCCCAAAATTAGTTAAATCAAATAGAAAACGGCCATACAAAAAATATGGCCCCCATATTCCCCTTCCTAATCCACTCTGATATCTACCTTTATCGACCAGCTGTGAAAAATTCTACACCACATATAAGTGCTTTTGTAATAAATCTTATGATTTAGATAAAAAATTCTGAAATTATTAAGTGTCTGTCAAAGTTTTAGTTTTGACTTAATTTTGAGTCTTGAGTATATTAGGTTAAGCTTTTGGTTTAAGGTTAGGTATTTTTTCTTTGTGTGTGGGCCACAGATCATTCTTATATCGGACGTTATAACAATGTCTGTCAGATAAATAAGAATATTATGATAATACGGGAGATGAAGTTAAGTGCGTGAGTTTTAATGTTATATGTTGTCATTAGTGGTAGTTTCATTGGGTCTTCCATTGTTTGCCACAATCCTTTTTTTAGATATGTTTTAGTGTCGTTAGAGAGGGCTGGAGAAGATTTTGATCTCTAGTTATGATAGCAGTGTCACATGCGTACGTGGCTGTCAGAGTGTTGAAAATGTTGGATTTATTTTTCATAAATACAAAATATTCTTTTTTGTTAATTACCTATTAATTGAAATTTACAACTTCATATAGAATATAAAAATATAAGACATCAAGTAAATATGATGATATTGATAAAAATGACACGTCACTCGTTTTTAAAGCAACTACCCATTGGTAGTAGCACTTATAAAAGTTCTATATAATAAATTACTATATTAGAAGTTCCCGAAGTCATCTTCTTTTCAGGCCCCTCGGAGGGTTATCTGGAATGGAGTGAGAAGTAAGTTGTGATACTAATGGATTTTAATGGTTGTGGAGATTGCTATGAAATGATAGATATTTGGTTTGAGCTAAGTCAGAAACGTAAGGTATATAAAGATCTTTGTGGATAAGTTTGTGACGAATTAAGAGGCATTTAGGATTTTTCTAAGGATTTTTAATTGTAAGGATTGGATACGAGATGAATTGGATGGTTTAGAGGAGCCCCAAAGCTCAACTCTGTATATACAATTTGGATATCCAAATTGGTCTAATGTAAATTAGGGTTTTGCAATTAAATTGAAGGTTTGAACGTTTGTTAAGTAAATATTGAAGTAGTCGAAAACAATGGGCAGTTTCTTGTCGTTTTAGTATTGCATGTGGATTCCAAAAATATTAAATTTAACAAGAACTAATTTGTTTAAACTTGTTTAAAACACTCTAATAATTAATTAACTGAATTTCATGTTAAAAGAACTGATAATTGATGAGATTTAGTGAAGGTAGTTCGGGTGCCAACGGGGGGGGGGGGGGGGGGGGGGTCAATTAATTTCCTTCGAACGGCTTCAATCGATCGTCCGTAGAAAAAAAATCGCATTGCCGGGATTAAAAAGAATAGATGGAGAGGGAGAGAGAGGAAAATTGACAGTTTTAATTTGAAGGAATCCCATTATCTGGTATAGCTTTTGTTGTAGTTGGGCGGGGGGGAAGGACAGACTGTGTCAAGCACCCTTTCAAATGGCCCCAGCCTTCATCAATCAAAATCGGCACATTTTGAGGAAAAGCAATTTCGGCCCTAGAGCTCAGTAGCCTCTCTAAGGGGGGGGGGTCAGGCTAAGAGGGCTAAGAAACATAAGTTGGTGTTAGTGTCCCAAGATGGGATTATTACATCAGGGGCAGCTGTGGTTTATGCTTGTTTTTTCCAACTTATATTCATTCACTACATTCACATTTCTTCACTACAATTAAATTAAAAAAAAAAGATTATAATTTAAAAGCTAAAGGTAAGTAAATGACAAAATGGAGCACATGTAACTGAATCACATACAAGAAATTATTACCCCGACCAGAGGTGATATGAATACTCACACCAAAGGCAACAAATATCTACAATTTTTAACTTAGATCACGTAGAACAGCTTCCATCGGGTAGCTGAGAAGCCGGTATGGAAATCTATAGCTTGTGTTTTAATTTTGTAAATATTAAAATTGCAATTGCATTATATTTTATTTGTGTTTATTTTTAATTTAGCTAGTTCACTAACTTTTTTCGATCGTCTCATGATATTTATTTATTCTAATTGATTTGAATTTACTTAATAATTTATTTTCAAATTAAGCATGAATGTAAATATTTTATGAGCACAATTACTGCCCTTTTAATCACCGGGAAACGAAGATGTAAGCAATCCATTATTGCTGACAGAATAAATGTATCTGAGGACAACACCATCATGTATGTATACTAGAATCTCAAGTCATCACCAAAGGACTTTTCTTAAAGACTATTAAATACGGCTTCATGGAAGCAAAAAAAAAAAATCAGTACACCGTGTTTAACTCCACATTTTATTTTTTATCTGCTTGTAAAATTTAACAACAGCACCTTAAAAACAAATATGGAGTATAGTTTATAAGGCAACAGTTCTACAATGATAGTTGTATTTTAAAAGATCCCGGGCTCATCTTATTTTCAGATGCCTCAGAGGATTATCGGAATTAAATAAGAAGTTGAGAGGCGAGTGGGTATGAGTAGTTATGGAGTTTACAATAAATATTATTTGAGAATCACTTATTTTTTAATAATATATTTCCAATAATCGTCACAAAATAAATCTATGAATTTCATAGGTCAGAGACAAGGTTGTGGTTTATGTTCTAATTGTATATTGGAGGGAAACGAAGATAACATCACCTTGTTTAGGTAATAAATGATTACTTTTCCATTTGATTGATTGATTTATAATGTTCTGAACAATGCGTTTAGACTTTGAAATATTGTATCTTTTTCGGGTTAGATGATAAAAATTTATATGCCATCTTAAAACATTTTTATTGAATGAAATATTATTCTTAGTCGAAAGCATTATACGTCGAAACCTGAATCAACAAAAATACAGAAGGCACGATTCGTATTCAATGAGACAAGGGGAAAAGGAAAGACATCCACTAGGGGCTAGAAGACATATGGGGACAGGGGCGGGACAGAGCATTTAAATGTGTCCTCCGTAGGGACATAGAAGGAAATATCCTGCGCAATATGGGAGCAGTAATAAGTATTAGGAGCACAAATTGTGGGCCGACCTACCTCGGGAATATAAAACAATATAATTGTCCCATAAATCCTGTACAGAGCTCCTGTACAGCCCTAACATCCTGTACAGCCAGTATAAAGACAGCCCTAGGTGCCTGTTATGGGCCCTTAAATATGGCCTCCGTTTAAAGCGATTCACTTTTAACTTGTCAGCCTCTCGCACGAGATATCTTGAGAGAGTTGAGAAGATTTATGTTCCTTTCGTACGAGCTTTTATGGCCTCATTTTAAACTATTGCGGTAACCCTTCATCATCAATGAGCACCCTGTGTTATAGTTTTAATACACTATTATCCCTTGTTAAGAAGTATAAAGCCAAAGGTTCAAATCTTATTGTTCACTTAATACACAATTTATAAACGGAACTCTTTTCTTGTGAAATCCAACTGAACTAAATGTAAAAAAAAAAAGGATTATGTAGGAAAGTAAGCGAGATAAATAGGCTTTAAAATGATGAGTTTAATATAGCATTGTGGTGCATAACTTATTTTTTTTTACACACTTGGAATTAATAATGAAACGGAAATAAAATCCTGCATTTTTTTTGCATCAATCTAATATCAACTGCGTCACTAGAATCCAGTGGATGCTGAGAGAGAGCGCTATGGCACAGTTGAAGTTTTTTTTTTAATGTGTGAGCCGGTAATCCAGATAGACAGATATTATTAAGATACTTTTACAGATAATGGACTGCGGTCCTTGGCAGAAATAATTTTATCTGGTTAGATTTTAATTTCTAACCATAAAAGTATATGCCAGTGTGGCAAATCTTGTTTCTGCTACTCAACATTATTCATTCGAATTTTCATTATTGTAAATTCATAATTGCTAAACCTTCTTTGACAAGATCTTTGAGAATGGTGTAGTTAAAATTTAGTACATAAACTCTAGGTGCTAGTATGCCAGCCAGATATAGATCGATTATTAAACTTCATTGGGATCCACATGTCTCGCACCACATATTGAAACCTTTTTTAGTAATTTAGTTGAATATAAGTAAATTGTATTATGGATTTCAAGCTATAGATACCATCGTACCTTAATAACTTCTCATGTAGAATGGCGCTTGCTACCTATCGAGAAATATTCAAAGTTCACAGTTATCTACATATCATCCCTTTTTTAACACAATAATTCAAAATCAGTTTATTATTGCTAAAATTTCCTTGAGCTATGGAAATTATGTTCAAATTTGGTACAGGTTGGTTTTTTAGTTTCTGTTGTTAGTGATCATAAACAAAAACAAATAGATTGTCCTTTTATATAATAGTATAGCTAAGCCATTGTTCGTTTTAAACCACTAATAATGAAAACTATTAAACCATTCTGTACCAAACTTTAACTACATAATTTTCATATTTCAGGGAAAGTTTAAAATAATAAAATTTACTGAATTTCAATTAAATTGTTATAAAAAAAAACGATAAATATGTCGATCCCAATGAAGTTTGAGAATTGACCGAGTGCCATTCTGCATGGGTGATTAAAGTGGTACGATCTTATAATGAATAAATGGTGCAACTTATGGATCCCCGTGAAGTTTAAAAATCGACGTATATAATATATACATTAGGAATCCTAATAATAATATATAAAATTCTCTGTCCATCTGGATTATCGAATCATACATTAAAATTAAAAATTGGACGTTCAATTATATTTCGATGAACTTAAACCATTAAATCTATGCTATGGTACAGGTTAAAAATTACAGCTATTTGTGAACTTATCATTGAGACTATAATCCTTACTGAAGAAGAGAATGGAAAAGTTGCATTTATTTTTTAGGATCCCAATGAGTCCTATCGGTCTACCACTTCAAGTCAAATAATTGAAATTTCCAATAAAATTTCATTACATGACTACAATTACATTATACCTGCTATTGCTATGCTTTTAAAATTCTGTTAATATTTCAATATTTTAAACAACAGTACACAGATTAAAAATAATCAATACTGCTCAAATTTTCGAAACAACTATCTTAAATCAGAAATGTTTCGAGCCATGTGTTAATCGAAGGGTTTGGTGGATGCTACATGGATGGTGGATATATATAAACGATTTTACGTTATTTCTGTTTATATTTTATTTTTATTTTTTGACATTTATCTTAAGCAGAAAAATTTTACATAGCCCCTTCGCATCTCTTTTTCTACTTATTCTGAAATATTCTGGTTTTGATACATAACATTTCTGCAAAACACGTATATTTTCTCCAGATGTTTAATTTTAACTGCCATCTTAGTTAAAAGTAATTGAGCTGTAGTATAAATCGTTTTTGATTTTATTAGAAAAAATTATTTCACAAATGGCCATCGGATGAGAAAAGAAAAAAAAATTATTGAAAATTTTCATTATACTCCTAACAAGTTTAATTATTAATCTCCCATCGCAAGGCGAAAGTTTGCCAAACTTTTATAATATTAACTTTGCAGTTTTACAACGAATTAAACAGCGATAGTCCTCCAAGTTTCCCCACAAGCCCCCCCCCCCCTCAGGCGCTGATCAAAGACCGCGGAAGATCAGAACCCCTAACGAAGTGAAAAGGCTTATTACTTGAAACTTTTCGCTTTCTTGTAATAGTTCATCAGGGAGAGAAATATTTACAAGGAACAAAAGCATTTTACAAAGAAATTAATTTAAACTATATATAAAAGTTAAATAATGCAAAAATTGTTATAACCAAAAATATATGAGACCTTATGTTCTGTTAGTTAAAAAAAGGTGATTCTTTGAAATCGAAATAGAATGTTTTTTATTTAATGAATCCTTAAACGTAACACTTCCTATCTTCATATATTTACTCACACCTGTCAATCAAAATTTGACAACCAGTGAATTTGCTATAAGAATGTAAATGGCTTGAAAGGCATGAGGGGGAGCAGAACACAGCGGCACTTCCAGTCTTTGTTTTTATTTTATTTTAGTCCAAAGGTCTCTCATCCAGCTCCTTTTTAGTCTTCTTTGTTGTCGGGAATTTGTGTTGTGACCATGTCGTGACCCGATGTTATTCTTCGTTCAAAGTTAGACCAATGCAGTAAAAAAAATATTAATCATAATAATTATAATTATACCTGTTAATTATAAAACTTTTGTGGGACTGACTGTAATATTTTTTTCAATAGAAACAATACAAAAAATAAATTTCCAACAACCAGTTTAGCATACAAAACCAGGCGTTTATCCATGTATACTTACCAACGTATTTTTTTTAAATTTTGAGTTTAGAAAGGGAAAATATAGTTGCCGAACGTATTAATAGCATATTCATAGTAAAAATAATAATAAAATATATATTATTATTATACATACATACTTTAGCAGAACTTCACATCATTAAGTGTTCATGGTATTGGTATATCATGCATGGAGGAAAACTATATCTAATGAGGTCTTTGATTTACAAGATTTTTCAAGCTATTAATCACGAGGGACTTTACTTTTACTTTTTGATTTTAAAATTAAGAACAGAATTATCAAGAGAAAGAACATTATTCAATTCTGTAAGAAGTAAAAGGTCCTCCCTCCTGTTATCGCCCTATCGACTGGAAATGGAGATTTGCCTGGAAAAATCCACTTAGCGGGAGGGAAATGGATGTTAATGGGGAAAGGATGTATGGTGGGAATGGTCACTAATGGTCTAGTTAGCCTTTCCATAAAGCCAATCCTCAAGTCTGTTATCGGACTAAAGTAAAGGGCTTTGCTATCCGACGGTAGGGTGGGGATAGGGTAATAATGGCGAAGGGAGTGCAGTACAATCAATAAAAATCTCTTGTATGTTGTCGCTAATAACTACAGTGTATTTTTAGTGCTTTTTAAAATACTTGGCGGTTTAAATTTCCGGTACAAAATAATTTTTTCAAATAATTCACACCTTTCGCTTATCCTGTGACAAGTTGATGTCATCATGATATGCAAGATCAGTAGAGGTCAGGTATTTAAGTAATATTAATATAACAGATCTCTCAAAAAACTCTTTTTTTTTTACCTTTTTTCTGTCTGGTATTCTCTGATATCTTCCTCAAGGTCATAGTTTGTATAAGATTGTTTATGTGTCCGTACAGTTTGTTTGAAGTATTTTGTAAGTAGTCTGATAAAATATAAAAATATGCATAACTCGGTGTGTAATTGATGTTCCAGGGTGTTTGTGTAATGAATCTTAATGTTTTTGACTGTAAAGTCTGTCCTTTTTGTATGTGTGTAATTTTTTAGCTGTTTCATAAGTTGGTGAGGCTATCTATATACGTGATTACATTTATAGTGGTTTTAATAAGGAAGTATAAGTATTTAGGATGGAGAAGAAGATGATCAGGGATGCAGTCAAAGTAACACCACGTCTATGAAGGAATTCTTTAAAACGTGCCAACGTTTCGACCTGCGTTACAGGTCTTCTTCAGGGCTATAATGAACAAAATACCAGATGTAACAAAAATAACAGACCGAAAAACAGATGACAAATGGAAAACTCTCCGCTCTACCTTCCCTAACCTACGCCTAGTTCTGAAATCCCACAACAAACTAAACTACATCTATACCAACCTCAAAGATACCATCCCTATTCAACTCAGATCCAACGTTATTTACCGTATACCCTGTGCTTTTCCTAATTGTCAGTCCTCATATATTGGCCAAACCAAAAACCACCTTAATACCTGCATCTCTTCATCCCAGCACATACTCTCCATTTCTTCCGAAAATTCCTCTGCCACCAAACTTTCGCAACATGCCATATCCTTAAACCATACCTTTGAATTCGAAAAAAACTTCTATTCTTGCCACGGTCCCTAACCATAATAAACGTTTATTATCCGAATCTATCTAAATCCTTCTCGAACCTATTCCTGTCAACCACAATAGTGACAAAGAGTACATTTCCCATACTTATTCCCAAGTTTTTAACCTTATTATTTTTTTTTTCATTTCATTTCCTTCTGTCCTTTTTATTATCCTTTTATCCATTACCATTAGTTTTTATTTTATTTATTTATTTATTTTATTTTATTTTTTTTTCCTTTTTCATTCCTGTCTTGTCCTTATTCTTACCTTGCTGCTTTGTACTCTTAGTTATTTATGTATTCTATGCGGTTTTTGTATATCGTTTTTTATCTATGCCATTCTGTTTTCCATTCCAAATGTAATTTAATTCTGGGGCCATAGTTCCATAAACATAATTATCGTGTAATGAGCAATGAAATAGTGGCCTAGCTGCCGTTCAAGGCTCAATACAATATATGAAGACATTATTAAAATTAAATTCTGGTATCAAAATTAATAATACTTCAACACTATAAATATTACAAGAAAAAAAATCTTAAGACAAAAAAATTAAAAAAAGGAAAGATGACAAAACAAAATATGAATAAATTATCTTAAACGAAAGAAATGAGATCTGACATATTAATAATAAGTTTTGACAAAAAAAAAAAAAATCACCTTTGCTAAAAGAAAATCAAACAGTAATCTGGTGTGAACTACTTCACAAACACGTAAAAATTGGTAGGTTTCGTAACAGTGGGGATGGTTTAATACTAAATGATACATCCCTGTAAATCAACAAAACTTACCAAAGTAAGTGTGTTATAAATAATTTAATAGTGTAGGTATATTTTTAATGACTAAAAAAAAAATATATATATTACTAAAAATTTGAAAACATCACTAAAATCATATTGAAATCCGCATATTTTTGTGTCGATAAGTGATAAACTTTTTTTTTTTTTTTTGGCCTGTGTAATTTAAAACAAGTCTATAAAACCTTTGGTAGAACATACTCAATTTAGTAGATTGATACCAAAGTATGCGCGTAAATTAATTGCTGATAAACATTCCAAAACTTATAAACACTGTTCTCCGAGCAGAGCTAGTACAAATTTTCAAACAACTGAGCACTAACTTAATTCATTTGGGTTATCTGAGCCAGAATAAGGTTGAATAGTTCGACTATTCCATTAAAATATTTCGCGGTGTTAACCTTCTTTTGTTGAAACTATGAGATTAAATAATTAATCAGATTACTAAGGCTGTTACTTGCTATTAATAACGATTTTATATTTTATTTTATGATTGAAGTGTGTTTATCTGATTCCTCTTGTTATCGAGTATGGATTCATTCGAATTAAATGGCCACATAAAATTTTCTGTATTGATATTAATAGCTATTTATTTTTTTTAATAAAAATTCTTCCTCAATTTTTCTAATTTAATTTAATTTAAGCTTCTATGGACCATCATCCTTCCTGAACCTAGGATCGTAAGGATATTCATCTTTCTTTCATTTATGTATTTCAATAATATTTTTCATTTGCTTAAGTACTAAAAAAAAGTATGTTTGCAAAAACATTTGTCCACAAAAAATAATATGTTAAAATTATAATACCATTGTCTGAAAATTTATAATAATAATCCTTAATGCTTCATGCCAATACAATTATACTAACCCTCACACTAACCTGTTTTACTTAGGATGTTAACAGACCCAGAAAGAAGAACTTCTGTACAGTCAGCTATCAGAGTTTTATTTTTATTCAAGTAATATTTTATTGTCAAATTACAATTACATTTAACATTATGCTCTAATTGTCTGAGCTTAAAAATTCTTCTAACTTCCCTTTTCAGGTTTTATAATCGTTCGAAAAAAATACTACCATATATATATATATATATATATATATATATATATATATATATATATATATATATATATATAAAATAAAATTAAAGTTAATTGGCTTTTTTACATTTGGGAACTTGAAGCTAGCGTCCATACAGGCAATCAGTGACCCAGAAGCAGACACTGTAACGAAAAAAAAAAGTGGACAATCTGTACAAACGATGTTCCGCCAGCTGTGGCGTACAGAATTAGTTTTTACATTCAACCGCTGTAAGCTACATGAAAAAAAATGTTTTCGTTAAGCGAATACGAAATTTATTGTTAATAACATTTCAGGAGAAAAAAAAAATTAATTTCGACCTTTTCCTGCCAGTTGGAGCAGAACAATATCTATTATTGTTGACTTATAATCAATTTAAACAAAAAACAAAAACGATAATATATTTGTATAAATGGAATCAAACAATGATTCATATATTTATGTTTCTATATTGTATATGCGGTATGTATGATATCTATATAGCTATTATTTAATATCCAAGTGGCGAATATTAATATTTTCACAATAAACTAAAATATAGAACAAATTATTATTTACTAAATTAGGGATGTATCATCATATTTTCAAATGCTAAAGAAAAAATTATAACAAGAAATAATAAATCATTATAAGTTGTTCTTACATTTAAATTTTATTACATCTTACTTGACCGATTTTCTTAAACTTTTGCACTCATAAAGGATATTTTTTTGCCTTTAATTCCAAATTATATTTTTAAAAGTTTATTTTTCAGATTATCATTATTTTATTCTTCTTTTTTTAAATGTTTTATTGGATAAACATTACACAATTAATAAGATAAATATGAATCTGCTCATACAATGTGTACAATGCAAATAAAAAAAATATAAAAAATAACTTTAAGCTATAAAATACAAAATACAAAATTAATCAACTAATGAATAGATTAAACTAAGATATACCATTGTATCAGATACAAGGTTAACTAACACGAAAGCATTAATTAAAAAACATAATATAAACCAGGAGAATGCATAAGGTCATGGATACTACAGAAGTGTTATACCTACTTAATATACACAAATTAAAACAAACAATATTAATGACAAACAGCACTAATCAGAAGGAACAGTAATAATTACAAATGCAATAGTACATATTTAATCAATCGAATATAATTTTCTTCTTGCAACATTAAATTTAATTCAGGAGGCTGATGAACAGTTTTTAACAACGATATCTAGAAGACAATGAAGTCTTGAATGGAAATAGTATATATATATATATATATATATATATATATATATATATATATTTCCATATATATATTTTACAAACAATATATAAAAACATCCCGAGGATTCGCAAACGAAGCCTGTCCTTCCCCTATAGTGAGAACAAGCCCCAAGAGATGCCAGCTGCATTACTAGTTGCAAAATCCAGGGTAGACTAAGCGATTGCTCTCAATCACTCAGGGCTTGAGTAGGGACAAGTTCGTTGTCAGATTTTCTTTTGAACAATACTGTGTCATTTCATGTTTAATTTAGTTTACATTCACAAAAACATATGGTGTATGCATAAAATAATTAGAAAAAAAAACTGGAGGTTTGCAACCTGATTTCTAATGTCGTTGAAAATATTTAATAAATGAAAAAGTAAATATTGAAAATTTGAAAAAAATAAATATTTCTATATAGATATGGTCAAATATAATTCTAAATTGAAGGATATTGTTAATCTTATATAGATACTTATTTTAATTATTTTTACTTTCGCGTGTCTGCATTGTATAAAATGCTATTGTTAACAACACCAAGAAGGTTGTAAACGATTTTGATTAGCTAGCTTCTTCGAGAAATACCTGGTTATTGATAAACTTTTTTTTTCAGAATATAATATAATTTTATAATCAAAATTAAATTTTCATAATGTTAAGATATGGAAAGCGTAAAGAAGAGAAATAGAGAACAGCCTTCGCCTTCTCCTGGCGTACGTTATCATCGATCTGGCTTCTTTGTTTATTTCCTCCTGTTCTCCATCCCATCTCCTCTTTTGTCATCCTACACCCTTTCAGCTACATTAACCAAGCTACCTCAGCGATGCCAAATACTTTCTAGAGTTAGATACAGTCAGCGACCTGGTTTAAACTATACTTAGGAGGTAGGGTTAAGTAATGTCAAGTTATAGTATTTCTTTATTCAGGGCTTCAATGTTGTCCAAAAGGTAATTAAATTATTTTTTACAGTAATTGAATAAAAATAGGTAGATAAATAATTATTTTATAACAATTTAAATAATTATTATAATAGTCATTAGTGAGTAATGAGTGGCATTACTCCGGATTTCCAAGGATGGTTTCACATTAGAATTTTTTCTTGTATTTCAATTTTTGAGTTATCATCATCATCATAATCATTTTATCCCCGCTTACCAGTGTGGGATCAGAATTAGTAGAGCCTGGATCAGCTGTCTCGTTCTTGGGCCTACTCTCTTCTCTAACTCCAGTCCATTTCCAGCTTCCTGAAGGTCTCTTTAACACTCTCCTCTCAAGAAATGCGTGGTCTTCCCCTCGGCCTTCTTCTCACCACGCGAGTTTCCTACGTCTTCTTGGCAGTTCTTTCTGGTCCGTCCTAAGGAGGTGGTTGAACCACCTTAGATTGTGTTCTTCCAGGATGGTCTCAGCCGGTTTAACTTTGAGACTAGTCGGTATAGTACTGTTGCATATCTTATATCGCCGTGTCCTTCCTTCCACGTTACTAGGATAACGCATCTCCATGTATACGATCTGATTCTTGTGTTTCGAGGGGAGGGTCTTCAATTCGAAAGAGTAGGAAAGAATAGGGAAGAACGTCGATTTATAAATCATCGTTTTAGTTTTTCTCGTAAGTTCCCTTTTACCCAGGAATTCCCTTCGCAGCAAACTAAATACTCTGCCAACTGCACCGATTCTCTGGGAAACATCCACATCAATGTAGCCGCTTTCGTTTTATTTTTATTTTTTATTTATTTTTTTTAGTTATTATTAAAAGTTTAAATTAATATAATTTATTACAGTTTTGAATTAGATAGGTCATATCATTTATTGAAAATGTCATAGACGTATTCAACACAAGGGGCGGGAAAAAAACTTATTTAATTTAAAATTTTGTAAATTTAAAATTTCTTCGTAATATTCTTTTTAAATACCGCTTGTTTTTATTTAAGTAATATTTTTAGTAATCTTTATAATTTTCATATGCCCTGTTGAAATTATATGGGAACGTAAATACAAAGAAATAAAACGTTTAGGAGAGAAAATAAAATAAAATAAATTAGAAGGGATTTCTCGCCTATCAGTGTGATGTATATATGATTATATTTAATTTACATAATTGTATGTATTTTAAAATTATTATTATTTATTTTATGTTTATATTGCTTGGTTTAGTACAGGTATAGGATAATCCAAACATTTCGGTAGTAGAGTTTGTTTTTGTTTTATTGGATTTATTATACAGATTTATGAATAGATTAATAATCATCTTGAGAAAGATTTTAGCATTGCGTAGATGACTTTTTTTTTAAACTAAAATAATATCATTATAATATAACATCAAATATGAAATAAATATAGAAAATGAAATTTCAATATTATCAACGCTATATATATATATATATATATATATATATATATATATATATATATATATATATATATATATATATATGTATATATGTATATTCTTAAATATAACAGATCCACCATTTCCCTGTACAAGTTCCCGATTTCACAAATTATCGAAATCTAATGGGTACCTTCACTGGATAAATATTCATACTGTTACAAATTCGTTTGATTTGTCCTAAAAATAAATGGAATGCTAATATATTCAGCAATTTAATGAATTTAGAATACATTTTAGAGCGGTCGATAATCTAGGCCGTTTCTCAATTAAATGGCTAATATCCAGGAGTTGGGCCTAGGGCTGTTATATTAATAATTAATAGTCAATTGGCCATTTCAGCTAATCCTCTTAATTAGTCTAACTAACTCTGATTCATATTGCCTAACTGTTAATATTTTATTAATTATTACTTATATAATGTGTTTTGTAGGTTTTATATAATTTTATTTGTATCTTTAGTATCTTATGTACGATACTTCAATAGTTAATTGTAAGGAAACCGAAGCACGTATTAGTACAGAACTTGAATAGTATTTCATAAAACAGCACTTCTTCAATGAATTTAGATAAGTAAATCATAATGACGCAGGTCTCAAGAATGATTTTTTTTTATCTTATTGCATGACTTAAAGGTCAAATGCTATAAAAATTACTTCAATAACATCCTATCAAGAATTGATTTTAAGCAAAATAAAATCAAACTTTTGATACAAATTCTGTTTTGTTTTTATATATATATATATATATATATATATATATATATATATATATATATATATATATATATATATATATATATAATTTTTTTTTTTTTTTTAACAAGTAATATTACTCCACTATCAACTTTTAACACGTTTTGAAGTAATTATGCAACCTACAAGGGATTTAATCCATTAGCTCCTCTTATTACGTTATCCAACTATTTTTTTTTTTTTCATTTATTGCTACAATAGTTTAATATTTGAATAAATTGGTAAAATATATTAGTAGAATGAATATGAGTTCTTATGTATATACATGCCTAAGATAAAAACTTTAATAGATTGTTTAAATTTAATTTTTTAACTGATTTAACAATGTGTGCAAACCAAGGGGTAATGTACACAGTGTCTAAAAGACCGGACAGTCGTGCGGGATTGCAGCAATGTTTCTTTGAAAATTTTAAGGGGAAGCAATCTACTAACACAACTTTAATTACAAGAACGAATTTAATATGTTTTTATTACTATTTATGAAAAAATATAAAAATAATAATTAATGTCTCAGTGATTATTATTTTAAATATCAATTTACAGTTACTTACATGATTATGTAATAATGTAATAGCTGTTATAACAGATATTTATTTTTGTTGATACAATATTTATTTTACGGTGAGGTATTTATATTATATTAATTTTTAAAAAAAGGAATACAATTTTATAAGTTATTGTAATTTTGATTTTTTTTTCAGTTAAATGTTGTTGTTTTCTTTATTAGTGCAATCGGTAAACATTTAATATCAGTTGTTTTTAATTTTAATATATTTTCTTATTATTACTGTACGATATCAGATATAATAGAGATTGAAAGACAAGATATTTTTTTTTTTTTATAGAAAATATTAACGATGAAATGTCAACGATGGTTGAAAGGAATAAATAAACGGACGAGTGAATGTCACAATGATGAAGACTGAGATTGAAACATTCATAGAAATGTGGAATAATGTTCTCAATGATTCATTCAAGAGCCGAGCTGACAGATTAGACTCATTAACAGATTGATACTGAAAAAGTCGGCCATGCGAAGTTCACCTGTTGAAAAGGTCAAAGGTCGTTAAATTCTTATTTGCATCATTAACAGGCCCCAGCCCCGTCCTCGTCCCCCCTCCTCGCCCTCCCCCTCTACCCTCTTCCTCCCTCCCCTCCTCTCCCCATCCCTCACGTCCCAATCCATTTTAAGTGCCACTCAATTTATAGCGATAGGAAGGGGCTGCTCAGAGTTTTAAATGGGATAAGGTTCATTGACACGTTCGGCCGATCAGTTTCCTTTACAGCTAAAGCTTAGATATTCTCTGTCAACGAATATGATCCTAGAAAATATAGCTTGTTACTATATTCATAAAATATATTATGAATAATTGTATTCGTAACTATGTCCGTAAAAATCCTTATACGAAACATTATTTGTTTATGTATTCTTACATTATTCCATGGCTATATATGGCTCTTGCTGAACCCCCAAAGTCCTCTTTAGGGTCTTTACTCCATTCATTAAGTTTTACAACTTTTTTTTTTTTAGTTTAGTGTCAATTTAATGAAAGTGTGCTAGAATCGTATTATTTAATTTAAATTTTGAGAATCGTGTTTAAGTTCATGCCTATATCCTTTTAATTCTCAAGTGAAATAAAAAGAAAATAAGATTTTCTTTTTATTTCACTTGAGAATTAGAAGGCTATAGACAAATCAAAAAATAAAATACTTTGTACTGTCCATCGCCTGCTGAAGAACTTTTTCAATAATAAAAAACATGGTTGAACATCTATTTTACACATGATGATAGATAAATTTGTAAACAGAAGGCCCAGAATGTAAAGATAGTGCTGAAAATTATTTATTTTTCTTGCTTCTTTTTTTTTTTTTTTTTTTTTTTTTTAAACAGTAGTTTAGATATTATTTCTAAAATTGTATGATGTTAAATTTTCATTATTACATTATTCATATTTTTAGCGTCGATAAAATGTCAGAATTATATGAATAAAGAGTTTTTGTTACAATAATATTTGTAATCAATTAAATAAAATAATACAAAAATACAAAGGCAACAACAAAAACAAAACTAAATAAAGACAAATAATTTAAATAAAAAGATATAATACAAAAAAAAATACAAAAGTTTATGCGATTCTGTTCATGCAATTTCAAGAATTTTATTATTTCAATTCATAAATATAGTTTTATAAAGAGTTTATTTCTTGAATATACAATTAAAAAAATGATAACTTACAGTTTAATCTTCTAAACATATAACGATTTTTATAACCAATGTTGCTGTTCTGGGAGAATACTTACACTACTGCAAAAATTACAATTTTACAGGAGACCAAAAAAACTTATCTCAATTATTTGAAACCTTTTATAAAAACTGTACGTGGTTCTGAAAATAATGTAATAACGAAAGTAAATATATTATTTACTCAACTTTTGATACCCAGGGTGTTTCTGAAAACATTTACGCTCTTAGCTATAATTTGCCATATTTTGTAGTTACGTCATTATTCTTCCAGAATATGTGAAATGTGAAACAGTACATAAACACGAAATAAAACATTTGGTCTTTTCTGTTTAGCAATATTCTTATGCACATACATAGCTAAAAGTCTGCATACTTCTTTTAAAATCAATCATTTCTAAGATACAATTCAGTATTTAGATATAAGAAAAGTGAAGCTGTTGTTAAAGTTTATACAGAAAATACTTACTATAGAGAATAGTAAAAAAGTGTTAATGTCAGTTACACGATTGGTCGCGGTGTATCCTTAATATACAATCACGTGTAATGGCAAATGCGTAGGAAGTGGACTAAGAAAATAAATAATACATAGAAGAAGAACGCCACTATTCCGGTTTTTATAAAAGATTCACCGTTTTTAAATTCAACACATATCAAAGAGATATCTCCGAGCGTCGGATGGTTAAAGTTAATTTTTATTTAACATCAACAACAATGGTCCTACACTACCATGCAGAACCTTGGCCTCTTCCACGATTCCCCTCCATGTATTCCTGTCACCAGCTGCTCTCCTCCAGTACCTCACACCAAGGAACTTTAGGTCCGCTTCAACGTCTTCTTTCTAATTTTTATTTAGATAAGTATGTACATAATTTCAAGCAACCAGAATTATAAAATGATTTATCATATTTACAATATATCTAGAATGGCAAACAGCGCTTGATATTTCTAATAAATGGGAAACAAAGTATCTCTACACTCTATGGCAGTCTGATAAAGCAATAGTTATACAATAAAAATTGTAATTACTCAAGCATTGTAGATAGTTAAATGAGTCAGTGGCAGACCGTAATACAATCCGAATCGCCTAAACAGAAGATTCGAAAATAATTGAGGTCCGGTAAGGAGTCAAGAATGATACCTTGACGAAGTTAGTGGAGAATGAATGCTCATTCTGGGGGAGTTAGAGGAGTTAAGTAGAGCGGGGAAGTTGGCTCAATGAAAGGTGAAAACTTTGAGCGAGTTATCCGCGCTCCCTGGGCCGGCCGCCTCACTCACTTAGCACCACCTTTCCCACTCCCGCTTAATCGCTTTTGAAAACATCCCAAACACTGATTTATCATTCTCCTCTCATTAGTCGGCTAATAGTCGTTTAGCCCTTCTAATTTTATATATGACCTGGCCTCCATTCAACTTTCAAGTTTCCTTTCGTATCTCACCAAATTATGAGTTGTCCGGAATTTCATTGTTTATTAGGCATGCTGCTGTAATTTGATTTAGAAGTAGCATACTGCTAAACATTTTAACAATGATTTATTCAACTTAGTTTCAGTTAATTGTAAATAGCACTTATTCTCTCTTATTGATACAAGTTATAAGATTATTTATCTCTAGCCTTCGTTCCTCGTAAAAGAAAATATGAAATGAGCCAGCGTCAGTTTTAATAACTGAAGATTCTGTAAGGAATTCACAGCTATCTGGATTAACATAAACTTGCCACCTCCAACTTAAACTGTGAGAAAAATGAATTTTTCAACAACAACTGTAAGGAACTGAATTTGCGACACTGGCATTATCTTGACCTGCTTTAAAGCCTCTTCTATTGCACTGTGTGGGATGCATGGTTCAACATTTGAAATTATATATTTTTTTTCGCAGGGTTTATTAGCCTTCTGTTGGGAATTATATTTACCCCTAATTTTATGGCAGCTTGAGATTCTATTAGTTGGTTAACCAGTTGTTTTGCACAAAGGTTTACGCATATGCGGTTGTCGCTTATTCTAGACGTAAACTTAATGTCTTTAGGAGAAACGATTTCTGCTAGTTTTCTACGTTTTTAACCAGTTTTATACATTATACACTGTTGAAAACAATAGTTTGGTCTCTCTTGGAAAAGATTTCTTATTTCTGCGCAGTAATTTTGCTGGCATTCTTCTGTTTCAATAACAACATTGTTATTGGTATTCTTCAAGAAGTTCTTGATATTATTTTCCGGAAGAACTGTTTGCTACAGTTGTTAACGGCTGTAGTTCACTACTTCAAAGAAGTAGACAAGATAATGATCTTTAGGCAGTCACAGTGAATTCTCCGAAAACCCTCTTGTTCACAATCTTGAAAATGTGCCGGGACTTCAAACATACACGAAAAACACCTCACTGAAGGTTCCATAATATTATAAAATCTCCGTATAAATTTATTACGCAGGTGTTCTAACGAAGGGTAGAGATAAATCAAATAAATAGCCTTCGTTAGGTATTATGTTTTTCCTTAATCAATTTTGAAATTTTCATTTGATTTTCCATACGTTTCTTATTTGGTCGAAACCCTATACCTGTCCTTCCATGATAAGTTTATTCTAGTCATTTTTTGTTTTTAATTTATACGATATATACATCAAGTGAATGTGTAAAAAGATAGGTTTGGCCCAAATCAGCAACGCATGGATCATTAAGATTTTTAACTAAAGGTTATTTGTGGAACATCAAGGTTGTTATGAGGCATGATTGGATTGCAAGAATTGGATGGTTTAGTGGAGCCCCAAGGTTTAACGACGCATGTCTAAATAGGCCTAATTACTGTTATGTAAATGAGTCTTTGGACATTTTAGTATTGAAGTCTACGATGACGAACATTTTCCTCCTTTTAATGTTGAGCTTTTGTTGAAGTGCTAACAATGCGTATTAGCTTTACTAGTTATTGAACATCATTGTAAACACATTCTCATACATTCAATAAATCGATACACTTTAAAAAATGGTAAATATCAATAAAAAATTATAATACAAGATATTTTCACAAGATTATTGCAAGATTATTGCTTCAACAAAGCAAATTTATGCAATGTATGTGCTTACTTTAAGAGCATAATACTACTTTTATAATTTGACCAAACGATAAACTAAATTAATTTGATGACAGTATTTGTTAATGTTGAGTTCAACTTTATGCCTAAGAACTAATACTTTCAATCGTCCGGTGGAACTAAGATGTAACTGCGAAAATGGGTAAAAATATACTTACATTAGATTAATACGTCAGAATTGTACAGTGGTAGAACCATCGGCTGAATTTTAGCCTGGCCAATCGAAAAGTTTATATGAATATTACTTATACCAATAATGTTGGATGAAAGTGTTTCATTTCAATTTCTCGCATCTCCTGTAAATTTTCATTTTTCACAGTTGTGTCTTTATTCCACTGGATGAGAGATTTGTACACAATTACTTATTTTCTAAAGCTAACAACACTGAATACAAAATTTAATTGAGAATAAATATTAAAATAAACAGAATCATTAATAAATAGAATCATTACATAAATCCGACTTCATAAACAACCGCTAGTCACAGCTCTTATCGTACACTACTTTCATTCGTCCACCCTAGGACTTTAAACTGGCCATTTAACTTTTATAAACAATTTTGTAAATATTTGTTATCTTAAATTTTGAAAATCACGCCTAAAACATCCTGTGACAAGAATCAGATCTATATTGATGTGAAAGATACATGATGGGGGTCAACACCCCGTGGTATTTATTCCTAACAGGACTTTTAATTAACTCCTTAACCAACTCATTTTTAGCCTTCTTCGGTGCTCGAGGCCAAGGTTTGTATTGAATTGTAAATATCTCCACAGAGTTTGTCATGAAAGATTTTATGTATAATCAGGTACGTAAGGTATGCGTTAGTGTACGTTTAATAATATCTTACTGGCATACGAGTGATTGTGTAATCAGTCTTAATTGTTCTGACTGGAAAATCTTACTTGATTACTCCTGATATGGGCTAACTAAGTTAGGAACTCATTCCAGTAAGATAATAATAGAAGAAGAGAAAATAAATCATGGAATTTCTCTCTACAAATTTAAGATCATGCTGAATCAGCACCCGAAAAATCTTATAAAACGTACATAGCCCCGACCGTTTTTTCTGGTAAACGGATTTTGTGGTTGGAAATAAAGTTGGTGGTAAGGAGAAATTAGAGGAAAGTGGGAACGAAGAAATATCCGAAGACTGCGTGGGGGAAGAAGTGTATAGGAAGCAGGAGTAATAGGAGTGGGCTGCATTGTTCGTGTCCATTCTCATTGGCCCAATTCCAACCCCCCTCTCACCCCTCCCCTACCCTCGGGGACTGTTTCAGCTTCGATAAGGCACCTCGCTCTCCCCTGTCCCTTTTGTCATAACACCTTCTGCCTTCTACTTTCCTTCTCTACCTCACTATTTTCTCGAAAGAATTCATACTAAAAATATTTTTCCATTCCATGTTTTTTTAGATTTTCATCTTAGATCGCGATCACTACAAAGAACAAAACGCCGAGAGTTATCTAAAAATACATTCAGATACTTTTCATGCAGAATATTTACCCTTTAAACCGGCATTCAGACAATCTTCAAAGCATGTTCCTCAGTTCAATTGAATCTCGTGGCCAACATGCTTAATTATACATGCAAAACATTAAATATATAATACATTACATATTTATAATACATACATATGCACTAAATATTTTTCTAAAATGCAACTATTCGGTATTCTTCCTTCTTTTTTTTGTAGTTCTTTTAGTATTTTACTCAGATAATTGAGGTTGAAGGCTGAAGACCTTCTTATTGACTAAATTTACTGGTAACGATATACGGGGGTTCACCAAGGCTTGTTATTATCTTAATATTTGTTCAAGTAGAATTGTTAAAGATTATTGATTGTTTTAACAATCTATTTTTTTAACAATTTTAACTATCAATAAGAGGGCCTTCAACATTTCATAGGAATTTCAAAATACATTTTCAAACTTCCTAGGATATTTTCAAGGAGATTTAGTAACCTATCACGAGTAGAATAAACGAGGTTCAAGGATAGATTTTTAAGTCAATATTTTAAGAGTTATATCCTCTATTAAAGCGTATAAGAATATATTTTACGGACATTTCATTACAATAAATCACTTAAAATAAAGGGCCATTCCAGTTATCACTAAGCCATTAAAAAATTAAATTAATAACTTATCTGAAGGAAAGAATGACAATTTATAAAAAAAAAATGAATGCCCTCCATTTCGAGACAATCAACATTAGCGATAAAAAAACAAAAAAAAAACAGTCCCGCCATCTCGAAGATATATATTTTAAAAATTCTCCCCTGCTCGGGAACATTTTCCTAACTGTCTAACTTGAAATACGGTAGCCTGTCAGATTTTAATTTAAAAATGGGTAGGAGGACAGCGGTCTGACATATTTCGTTCTTCCTCTATCCGAACACTGAGAGAATTCCTTACTCGTTAGCCAATATTAGAGAGATAAAAAATATTCCTCTGATAAAAATAACTGGTAAATATTATTTTTCCTGAAACTTGTTAAAACGCATTTTCGATTTAATTCGAAAGGGTTTATTAGCAGCATTTATTCCAGACGTTTATTAGCAATATAGAATACAATAGAAAGATTTTTTTCAGGAACAAAGTCCCTTCAAAGACACATTACCTAGTAAAAAAATAAATAATTTCTGGCCTTCTATGTATGGAATAGTATAATATATTTTATTGTTAATTTCATGCTGTTTGTATTGAGTAGTTGTCTATTTTAGTAGTATATACTCAATAATACTCAACACAAACAACATGACATTAACAATAAAAGATATTACCTATTCAATAGATACAAAAAGTATAAGAAGAACTCAGAAAAAACACTCACAAATAACCATAAAACTGACTACAATGTCACATACTAAAGTACGTCAACCATAGACAAATTATTCACCAAAACCAAAGATACAGATAAATTGGAATTGCAGTCTAATATTTTTACTTTACGAAATAAGTTAGTTGTGGCAAGTCTTATTTCGGTAGATCGGAACAATATCTCAAACATCAATATCAACATAAATACAATTGCACGTCTATAAATAAAAACCCGACTACACAGCTCTCAGCACACATTAAAGGAAAACAAAACATTCTTTTAAATTTGATTCCTTCAAAATTATTCAACATAAACAAAACAATTTTAAACAAAATATTAAAAAAATTATAACCATGGAAAAACTTAAAAATCGCGCAATAAAAACAAAAATCAGACGTTCTAAATCTCAACACGTGTTATTCAAGTTTAATAAATTCAAACAAATAGTATATATTTGCTACAATAATACAGATCATATAAATCATAGAAATACAGTAATCCTTTTTGTACCTGTATCTGGAAATACCACCTGTTTTGGGGAAAACCAGCACTCTCAACCTTTACTTTTTTCAAAAACGATTGTGTAAACCCTAAATAGTTTTTCACTTTCTTATTCCTTATCTCAAGAAAAAAAAACTTAATAAATTGAACAAAATCTGTGTTAAAATTAACGTAAGCAGGTATAAATGGTTAATTCAATTAATATAAGTGAATTATTTACCACTTCTATTGGATTTTTTTTATACGAAGGCTAGTTTCGAATGATAAACAATCATCATCAGTTTTTAAAATATTAATGATTAAAATCGTTGATGTAATAATTTTGTATTAAATTTCATATTTCTTTATATATCCAGGATTAAATGAACGTTAAAACGGCCTACAGTAATAAAACGCGGAATTCCAACATCGCTAAATATTCAAATGAAAATAATCTCTTTTTTTTTTTTTTAAAATATTTTACGCCCACATTGGAGCACTTAAATCAATACATTTGAGTATTCTACTTAGACTTCTTCCTCCTCTTCTGCTCCCAGAACGTTCTCATCCTCTCCGACCTGGCTGCCCTTTGTGTGTCAGTTATAGTATATTGTTTCCGTTTAACTGTTTTTAGTTTGAGACTTATACTTTTATTCTTCAAAATCCTCTTCTCTTCTCTGTCTTTGATTTGTTGTTGAGTTATATCTAATTCTTTCAAATCGTCCCGAACTTCTTTGAACCAATTATTATTTATTTTATTTTTCAAAAAGTATTTAAATAGTTGTTTCAATATCCTGGTTTCCGGTAGTCTTGATATATGAAAAAAAAAAGGAAATTCTTCTTTTACGCATTGTAGTTATTAAAATAATCTCTTTATTAAAATAAATCTTCGCTTTCTTACTTTTAAACCCTAGATATTGGTTAAATAACTCGAGATTCTTGAAAAAGATAAGTTATTTTATTTTAAATTTATTAACATATTTAAAAGCATATATATAAATATAAAATACAAATCTATAAATAACACATACATATTAGTAACAAAATCCTTCATCCACTTAAGTTATATTTATTAGGAAAATAGACTAAATTTTATTGAACACATTTAGGCATATTACTGATGAATAATGCTTTTAACTGATTGATTTAAAACATTAAATCTCAAGAAAATTAAAACTATTAAAATAGGATACTGTTTTTCAGATCTGCCAGGAACTGACGATTTTTTAAGGACATCCTTGGCCACTCTAATTACCCACTTAGGATTTTTGTCCTTAAGGATGCTGTTTTAAGATGGCGGAAGGACACCTTTGGACCAATTATATATCTATATCTACTATCCACCCAGATCCTGTCCTCCAAAAACTGTCAATAGCCACTTTTTAGTTGTTATAAACTATAAACTATAATTTTAAACAGTTTATATTTAAGAAATCTTTTTCTTTTTGTAAAAAATTATTATAAATTTTCTGTTACTTTTTATTAATATCTTCTTTCTGCTCTTTTTTTTTTTAATTATTATTATCTGTTATTTTGTTATGTATATATTATTTTATTTAAGGCTCTGAAGGCCCTTTATTGTACATTATTTTTATTCTTAAGGGACTTAAGGTCCCAGAATAAATAAAGAACTTTATTATTATTATATTAGATTTGGTCCTTAAGAATCCTGTTTTAAAATATTCCAGGATTTTTCGGTTTTTAAGTTATCTGAAGGATATTCTGCCATTATTATCCTTGAGGAAACTGTTTTGAAATATTAGAATATTTAACAATTTTAAGATGGCGGAATGACATACCGTCTTTGTTAACGCATTCTACGGGAAGTTGGCGATATTCAACAACATGAAGGGACAAGTAACAGGAGTACTACAAAATTTTATTATTCTTATTTTCTACCAACATTTTATTTTTTTGATATTTGGTATTCAACCTGTTTCCTTATTGTAAATTGTAATTCAGGAAGGCTAGAGCCTCTAAATATAAAAGTAAAATATTATAAAAGACACGCGCTGGCGAGTGAAAAAGAAGGGGAAAGAAAATAGGCAGTGAGATATTTATTAAAACGAGGAAGCAATAAAGAAAGAGAGATACATAATTGTATATGACAGATGTTTATGAAAGAAACAATTAAAATTTTAATATATATATATATATATATATATATATATATATATATATATATATATATATATATATATATATATATATATATATACATATACATATATATATCATTGTTAAGCACAATGAATTGAATATACTTACAATTTAAATATTTATTTTTAAAATATATTGATTTCCACACTGAAATAACTTACGTAAAGTATGTACTTCCGAGCAATTAACCTAATTAAAGCAATTGAGCTCTCAGTTGAAGAGGAAGTGTTTCAGGAAGAGCAGCAATGTCAACCTAATCTTGTAAATGCCTCTCAACGATCTTATGAAGAGTTTCCAGGTACCGAGAACAAATATTAACTACTCGGTAATCATAAATTAATAATTAGTACCATTTATTTATAACATGATGCTATGTCTTGACCTGACACTCAGCAGATACAGTAAGAGGCGTATATGGAATATGACATATGGAAGGTCTTATAGCAACTATGCGATAGAGAACTAACTGTTAAACATCTAGGAAATAGAAAGGAAGTTAAAGAAATATATTTGCTTTGCTTTTACTAATTTAGTTCTCCATTTTAATATAACTATTATAAATATTTCTGAAAAAATAATGTCTATTCCATCCACAGGCATATTTTGATCTATTGTCAACAAGCCCCAATGAGTATACATATTTCTAAGATATACGGCTTGTTACATTAAATAAATTAAAAAATAAATAAAATGTTTTCCAACAAAAGAATTGTATTATTTAGTGATTTATTAACATTTTTGTGCCGTGTACCACATTTCGTTAGAATCACCAAACTCAGGTTCAGAACTATAATTCCTTGTACAGATTTGTTTGTTTTAAAAATTGAATAATGTGCTAGTGGAGGTACGAGTTGTTTTCTGGTAATGTTGCAATGTCTTGATTCGTCAGACCGTTATCGTTTCTTTGCTTTTTGTATTTTTGGCTTTCAACAAGAATTGCAACCTATAGTCAGGTTTGCCTGACATTCGTTGCATTTTGGGGGTTGCTTGTGTTCCAATAAGTAACTGTGGGTTAATTTTGATTGCCCAATTCTTAGTCTTGTAAAGATGACTTGTTCTTTTCTTGGTCCTGGTTCTTCTTTCCATGGTCCTGGTATTGGTCTATTTTTTTTAAGTTTGTTATTGCCGTCGGTTCCAAGCTATCTTACATGCCAAACTATATTGATTTGACGTTTTAAGAATAATTTGAGATCTGTAAAAGGGGTAGGGATTGAGGGTAATGGAAAGAGGGAACACGCTTCTTTGGCTGCTAAATCCGCTTGTTCATTACCTTCTATTCCTGAATGTCCCGGAATCCACATAAAGTTAATAATTTTGAATTTCGAAATGGATTCAATTAAGTTGGCTATTTCAGGTATTATGAAGTTTTTAACATTATGGTTTTTAACATTTGTTGCTAATGCTATTGAGAGCCGAAAGTGAGTCAGAACAAAATAAGTATTATTTTTGGTCCATGTCACGTGTTTTTATATGTTCTAGGGCTAGAATTATATGATATGGTCAAGGATGATAAAAATTAAAATTATTTTATAATTTCAGTAAATAACATTCAGAACCATCACAAAAGCACTCTAGTATGTAAGAAACGTCTTTTTAAATACTGACCTACGCATGCCGACAGTTAACGAACAAATACGAGTACAAACCTACTACAAACGATTCTACAAAAAATTACATGGACGTCCTATTACACTAGGAAATGACATGGCAAGAATACATATTTCCGGCAACACCCAGAAAAAGCTATCAAAGATGCTGGATAAGAGACTTACTAGACTAAAATAAAAAATAATAAAGACTGGATTCTGCTCCCCTTCATACCTATAAAGCAATTTTCTTTATCACAACAGATTCACTGGTTGTCTGATGGTAATTTCCAGTTGTGAATAAAGATATAAATTTTAAAAAAACGTAGATAATAATATTTTTAATTAGTAATAAAGCATAGTAAACCCACAGATCCGATGCCGACAACACCCACCTCTGACCACAAACCTACCTCAAACCCTCCCTGTATAAAACGAAAGATCAGCCCTGACACAATTCTTCCATCTACGTCTTAGTCTACCCCTTTATCCGAAACCCAAAAATGATTACTTTTTGGGGGGATTCGGATATGCTTAAATCCAACGATATTGTATGCCCAATTTAAATGCTGTTACTTGGAATAAATTTACTGAATAAAGTTTCTGCAATCTTTCCTTGTGGAGCCTTTTACATTCTCCCCAAAGTTCATTATTTTTTAGGCTAAGTATTCTTTGCAATATTTTATTTTCAAAAACTTTAAGGTGTTGTTCCTTCCCTTAACGTAAGTATATATATATTCTATTCGATTCCATAGAGAGCTGTTTATAGTTTAAAAGGCTTAAAAATCCAACTTTTTTTAATTTATAGAGAATAAAAATAATAATACAATAAAATAAGTTATATTAATAAATCATAATCAATTGGGACTCAATTACCGAAGTGGTTGGACCCGACATAGGCTCGTAGGAAAATTGACATAATAAATACATTTATTAAATATCAACATAATATTTATTAAGTATGCATTAACAATATATATATATATATATATATATATATATATATATATATATATATATACACACACAACTTTTCTTGAGCTTCAGTCAATTAATAAAAACAACTATAATAAAACAGTCAAGAAATATACCCATATATATAAGTGACATTATTACATATATAAATAAAAAAAAACGTATGTCTTGAAAAAAAAAAACACTATTTTTCTTTTGATTACCGACATTCAATATGTATAATACATTCCCTGATCCAGAAACCCTACTTCGTGAGAAATTGTTATTGACGACTCTTTTCCTAGTAGAACGTCATCCCTAACTACCAGCTTTCTCGAAGTTAATTATCACCAAAACGGTCAATTCAAGGAGGTGTAAAATTAACCTTTATTGCTGAGTATATTGGGTTATATAAGAAGGTAATAAAGAAGATATTATATAACATTCAATAATGCTAACAAAAAATATCTTAAGAATATACTAATACGTACACTCATAAATTACAAAATGTGTTTTAATATAGTTTTTATTTAGTACAAAGGCGTTTCAGCACTTCCTTTTTTTTTTTTTTTTTTTTTTTTTTTTTTTTTTTTTTTTTTAAGATTTCTTTTTAAACCTTCCAGGTAAAAACTTTATATTAATCATCTGAAAAATATAAGTAAAAAAAAAAAAGAGATAGGGGAAATTGAAGTTAATGAAAATTAAAAATTAAATTATGTTCTAGTTGTTTACTCTCACTTTCTTTTTCAGTCCTCTTTTGTGATAATAAACTTAGAGCTAATTTTTCTGCCCGCTTTGAGCACGAAGACTAATGGGCGTTTATTATATTTTGATGTCCTTCCAGTTCAAGTAACTTCACAAAGCCATTTTGGAGCCTAACTAATTTACTGAAAAGAGTATTTAAATCCCAAAATATCTAGCGATCATGTCAGATTATTCATTTATAAATGCTCTTTATCTGTTTGAGGACTATTTTTCGTGTTACATTTTTAGTAAATATTTCCGAAATTTTAATAATAACTATTTTATTATTATATACGATAATTAACTAGAGAAATAATCGAAATTATGAGAAATAACTTTTACATATAATATGTATACAGTGAAATCTCGGTAATCCGAACACTTCAGTAATTTGAACAAGCGAGTAAGCAGAACTTTTTTTTAATTTATTTAACATATTTGCATATATTTTTAAAAAAATATGTTTTTCAATCAATCAAAAAGTAATATACAAATATATACAATTGAATGGGTCCGCCAAAAAACGTTCTAAGCGACAAAATTTCCGAAGTGGCGATTTTAAAGGTTTTTAAATGTATAATAAATAGTACATCATAGTATGATATAGTAATCCATTATGTTATTATACTTGTAAATATAACAAATTACAAGGTGAAAAGAAATCTAACTTACAAAACTAACAAGAACTTTAGATAATGATTTTCTTTCACTGATTATTTAAAATTTTGTTTGTCACTTAGAACGTTTTTCGGCGGACCCATTCAATTGATGGGAAGATAAACAACAAAGCGAAATAAAAATATTCAGATGAGCCCATAGTTTGTAAAAAATTAGTTTATCCTCCAAATAATCAGCCCATCCATCTAAGACTTTGTTCTCAAATTTATATTATAAATATATACATATTACAAATTTTAAAAACAACGCATATTTTGATTTTTTGTTATTTTTTTCCTAACCTCTATAATTGGAATTTTTCGCTAATTCGAACCCCATCTAGCAACAATTAGTTTGGATTAGTAAGATTCCATTGAATATAATGAAATTTCGGAATCTCTGGAGTGCTAAAAGTTTGAAAAAAAAATGTAATAATCGTTCACGAGAGATTCCCTATCACTCTTTGGTAATTGTTCTAGATGATTTTTTTCCGAAAAAATGAGTATATATTAAAATGCTTCAGTTTAGGTGTCCTTTATATGTATATCTAAATAGGTTTCAATTAGAAATTATCAAACTACTTTGTAAAATTTCATTAACATACCAAATTTACATATTGCTAATCACTTTAATTGACAGGTGCGAATAAGGATTCTGAGTTTATAAAAAACTAAATTAGTCAATTCTAATGATCAGCTTAAGGTTGAGTGTTTTTTTAAAATTTATTTATTATTATGTTTATTTTTATTTTTTTACTTCTGGACCCTAATGCCATTCTCTCCTTAAAGAACAGACAAAATGTAGATTGTTTATCTGAAGAATGACCTTATAATCTCTTATTTCCAATTTTATTACAAATTCAAATGTTTCTTCTTTCTGCTGTATAGCATTGAAGGAATCATATTGTCCACTTACTATCATAATATGGATCATGATTAGAAATAGTGCATAAATGTGTCTTACTGAAAATTGACTGCACCACTTCTATTAACAAAAGTACTGTTTAAATATGTATTACTGCATGCCTAAGTTAAATTATTTACCATTAGATGGGTACTTCATTTTCAAGTTATTGATCATCTCACTTACCTGAAAAAAATAAGGAATATTATAAGACTAAATAATATTAAAAATCAAATACAAGCCTTAAAAAACAAAAATTGTATTGCTTTAAAATCATAATTTATTTTTTTACTAAACTGTTTTTAAAACTCTACTTTATATGTAAAAACATAAATTAATGTATCTTAATTATTGTAAATAAATTGTAAATTTATATATCAGGTGGCTTTATAATAATAATAAACTAAATAAACTATTTTTTTAAAATATAAATAAAAGCAATTTGTCTTTTTTTTTTGTAATGAGAAACCATATCCTTTTTTAATTATACATTGAATTTCCATCAGACTATTCCTGAACATTCTTTTTTAAAATTGAAGACAAACTCAAGCATACACCGCTTCATTTAAGGAACAATTAAATTCTAAAAATATTAAAAGACCTTGCGCTTTAAAGCAGCGACTCGAGGCTAAAAGTTTCTAGAAAAATTTATTTAACAAAAGTTATTTACTCATTTTACAGTGAAGTGAATCCTTTTAACCTTTAAAGTACATTTTACATACATGAAATACTGTTTTATTCTTGTTACTATTACACTAATTATTATATTTTGTTAATACAAGTGTCAGTAAAAATTACATAAAAAACGGCAGACAATTTCAGTCTCACTACAATCGCGTGTAAAGCTAAAATTTTTTGAGCCAAGGAATAAATTAGGACCGTGTAATTATGAATTATACAGCATGAGTGACAATAAGTATGTTTAAAGAATACAAAATAGTTGGTAAACATTTGAGAAATAATTAGTAATTATTATTGTAAACTAAATAATTTCTAATTTGAAATGTTTGAAAATTGGACAAATAAGAAAGAAGATAATCAAACATTGCAAAAATTTCAACAATTCTGAAAGCGGGGCTGGATTTAATCCTCCTCCCCAACCCATTTATCCTATGACACAATTGCTACTCCTGGGTCGTGCATGACCCACGGCCTTGAAATTCACCTTGCCATTTAAAAATCAATCATTTAGGGTTTAAAATAAAAAGTACAAGACTTATAATTATAGAAACATAATATTTATTTATGAAAAGGCGAACAATAGTAAAAAAAAAAAGTAATTAATTGAAGTAACAAGTTATATAAAAAAAATCACGAACAGATAAATATTAATTGACAATTAAATTATAGTATATTACAAAGTTCCATTAAACTATGTACATTATGTATTATAATACAATATAGGTTTTCTTCTATTCCAATCTTGTTTCTAAATTATTTATTCGCGCTTTTTTCCAAACAAGATGGGCTATCCCATTTTGTGCTCACCACAAATGGATTGTTGGTAAAGCTGACAATTCGAATTTCTTTTTCGATCCTTCCTCCAAGGGCAGGCACTGCACCTAGCACGTTTTGAGGTTGAAGATTTTTCGGGCTCTGGCTCAACAATGTCTTTTTGAAGAAAATGGCTTATTGCCAACGTGGAGTTGTAAAATTCTATGAATCCTGGTTTGTGGAAGGCTTCATCTACAGCATCTAATTAGTGCATCGCGGACAGAAGTACAACACATTTTTTTTTGGGGGAGGGATGTAACACAAGATGGTTTTTGTGTCATCATAAAAATATTTTGATGATCCAACAGCTTGGCCTCTTGGATCGACCATAGATGGAGAAAGCTCTCTCTTGGTTTTTCTTAGGGTCCCGAACAATGTATGTCTTCTTTAGAGTGAAGAAGTATAAAATGAATATATATCTCCCTGGTCAGAAATATATTCGTCATCGTCGGCTACATCGTCATCGCTCACGATAAATTCGTATAAATAACGGGATAAATTCGTCGTCAGGTTCAGTGCTTACTGCTAAACCATCTTCTTCCGTAATAAACAAGCGACTTTCGGCCATATTTGCTGCAAAGCAAAGCGAAATAATTAGACCAGACATACGAAAACAGTTAATAATATTCATGACATATAAGCTACCCCTGGGTCATACGCGACCCACACATAGAGTTTTCCAGATAAAATCAGAATATAAGTTAGAAAAAGCAGCAGATTACTTACCTTATCGCCAGGACGGCTCCTGGAAGACATGCTGGGAGGGTATTTGGGCACCTCGCACCTTAACTTCTCACTCAGGAGAGTGCAGGTGTCGACAAAACAGCACTGGGTCGATCACGACCCAGTGGGTAGGGGAGGAGGGTTAAGATCCGTTTAGGTATAGGTATTAGTTTTACAAGATATAATTTAAAATAAACTATTTCAAAAACCTAAGTGGATGGGCACATGTTCCTGAGAATCAAAACACGTTTTTCTATCGTACTGTTTGCGGTTGGAATTCTCGGTTGCGACTATGTGACGATTGGGTTAAATGAAGAGGGTAGAGAAGACGGGAAATCCATAGGACCAAAGAAAAACAAACATTTCTGCTGAGTATCTGACAGATACGTGCTTCTATTGGAAGGTTAAATTAATTGGATATTTTCATCTATTTCCAAGATTTTTAAATAAGAAAATTTTACCCAATAAGCAAATATTCCGTTTTTCTCTAAGCACGACGATTTTCCAAAATATTTCGGGTTACCCTCTGGGATGCGTGTGATTTTTACAGAGCTGTGTCGCCTGGCTGAGAGCGTGAGGGCAGCTGTAAGCAGAGGACTCCATGCAATATTTATGAAGAGGAGCTGGGAGAGTATTACCATGATAACAGACTCCATGTACCATCCCTCTTCCCCATACACCATACACCATACAACACCTCACACATCCAGCTAGGCACGACTCTCCCTTCTCCAACTGAATAATACAAACCCTTTCCCGATCTGTATCGCGGCTGTCCTGGAAACCCATCGAATTCTTCATTATGAATTCCGCTGGAGAGATATTCAAAATATTCTATACCACAAAAATAAGTTTCGTATTATTTTCACAGGAAGGAAAGAAATAACTAGATGGCTGATATTCACCTTGCTACAAACTCGAATTACTTAACTATCGTACAGTAGTCATTTATCCTAAATACATACTACCATTCTCGTAAATTTTCAAGATCATGCTTTCAGTATGAAGTAAAATCTGAGTCTGTCCAGACCTTACAATTGTCCATCACCCTTGGAGACTTTTTCGCTGAGGTATATTTCACGAAACTGAAGTTGCTGTACACACATCCCTTGAGAGAACACAATGCACCTAGTAGAGGTAACGTTGTTCGTGAATATTAAAAACATCCCCTTTTTTCAAAATAACCCACGAGTTCTAGGTTTTCTATCTAATGATAGTCGTGTTTATTTATTCGTATAAATACTCCTTTCATGCATATAGTGTGCTTCTGACGTCAGTCTACACACGCATCTTGGGCTTATGGTGTTTACTGAAGAATATGTTTAATTGCGATTTGCAGTGTTTCTATAAACCTGATTTTATTTTATTTTTTTCAGTTTACAGTAACTACATCATTTTTATTTACAGTAACATTTTTAAAATTAAATACTAGTATTGACGCTACCAACATGAAAGGAAAACTGATATTATGCAATGGATTGAAGAGTAGTTTTTAGAAGAGTCTGATCCAGAAAAGGAAGAATTTGTGTTTTCATGTGCTATCAGGTGATATTTCGGACGAAGATCCGAATTTTGATCAAACTTTGTTCGACATTGGTGACAAAATATTCTTAATGTCCAACTGTTCAAGATAATAAAATAAAAAAATTATAAAAACAAAAAACAGTATTGACAATCTAGCACTGATTAGATATCAAACAGTACAATAATTCAAAAATAATATAAATCATTTATAATTTATTTAAATCTTTCTTTAAAGTTGTTATTTACATTTGAAACGATGAGTGGATTACGATGTATTCAGTCGCAGAAGAACAACAGGTTGCGTGTTGCTACTTCGTAAATTATTACTACAGAGTGTTTAGAGCTGAATAAATGGGCATATATCGTAAGTAGAATGTGTTAGTATTTGAAGCATTCTTCAGTAAATATTGTTTTGTCAAAATATCAATATTATTATAGATTGAAAATTATTCATACTATATATAACCATTGAATACAAACAGATCAGAATAGAGGCTAATTGAAGCTTGGTTGAAGTTAAATGTTGAAACTCACTGATCATGCGAGGAGATGTCACCAGTCTCAGGTAGGCACGTCAGGATACCGAGCACGTGTCATCAGTGTCAGGTAGGCATGTCAGGATACCGAGCACGTAAATTAAATTTTAAAATCCAAATTTGGGTGGCCAATTTTAGAACACACCGGCTCTCGGAAACCATAAGCACATTACGGTTCAATCCCGTTCATCGCTAAAAATAGTTCACTAAAGTTAACGCTTCAAAAGTTAACTTAATTTACTCGTTTTATCGATACGTCTCCTAAGCTACCCACTTTTCCGGGAAGAGTTCTGAATGATCCTAAAGCCAATAAAAAACTAAACCCATCTCTTCAAGATATATATATACACATACATATATATATATATATATATATATATATATATATATATATATATATATATATATATATAATCAATAAATTTAACTTAGCCTTATTTTGATTTTAACAGTCATTATATGTAGTAATTACATATAAAAAAAAAACTGCTTGTATAACATTAACTCAAAATTAAGTCCAAAATTAAATATATGTGTTTGCCCAACGAGTTTTGGATCCTGTAAACTTTTCATCACTCCACAAGCGAAGGAAAGTTGAAGACGTGCCACAACTATTTTGTATAGATACTTTTATTACGTAAAAATTATATTTCATCATAATTAATTTAATTTAATTATATTATTATTCATTTATTTTTGAACTTTTTAGTGAACAGACAGCAAAGGAATCAAAAATAAATTTTCTATATGATTCGTTATTTAAAAAAAAATTACACACAATCATAAATAGCTATAAATATAATTTTATTTTTTACTTGTAAGTACAAAAAGGAAAAAAAAAAAAAAAAACCTAAAATATTGCGGATCTATTTTAATTTATTTAAAAAATATATTTAAATATATTAATATTTATTTGCAATTTATATCAAGACTTGGAAACAAATATTACTAATATAAATAAATAGGTTATTATAAAGAGCAGTATTTTTATTCCTTATTAATAAACAAATCACAAGTGAAATTTAAAATTTATAAGGTTTATTATATCCGCCTCTTACGTTAGTTATGTCTTACGTCCGATAGGGTATATGTCTAATGTGACTTTGAATTAATTCAATAATGCAGATGTGTAAAAAATCACATAAATAAAAGATGTCGTAACAACTTTTTTTTCTGCTTAGTGTTATTTTATTTATATTTTTAATGATTAATACGTTTTGTATGCCCTGGTTAAAGTTTATAGCGACGTGAACATATAATTTAGAATGAATCCTTAAGCAGAGAAAATTAAAAAATCAAAAATGTGGAAATTTCGTACCAAGCAAACATGATTCACGAATTGGACTTCTCTTTCATAAGAGCTGTATTTTGTTAAAGTTTGCTGTAAAAAAATATTTATTTTATTAAAAAGATATGTTTTTATAAACAAAACGTTTTTGGCAATTATATAATTACCACATTACATAATTAGCACAAAGGAAACCATTTAACAT
This sequence comes from Euschistus heros, assembly GCA_003667255.2. Taxonomy (NCBI): domain Eukaryota; kingdom Metazoa; phylum Arthropoda; class Insecta; order Hemiptera; family Pentatomidae; genus Euschistus; species Euschistus heros. The sequence continues at coordinate 1,613,308 of RCWM02000234.1, forward strand.
AAAATTCCGCATTATAAAAAATTGGATTAAGAAATAGAAAAATCTGATCATAAAAAAGGAAGCTAATAATAATAAAAATGACCGCATTTTCGGATTCAGAAAAACATTTCCAATAAGACCTGAATAACGTTGCATTTTACAAACTTAGAACCTAAAGAACATCACAATATTTAATTTTACTAGGAAAGTTACAATTTCTTATAATGCTTCAACGCTCACCATTTTTTGAAAAAAAAAAAAAAAAAAAAAAAAAAAAAAAAAGAAAATCTACAAAACTGCAAATATCACAAAAACTTTAGCAGGCACCACCTGCATCATTAAATACTGTTTTACTCAAGTTTCAGTGGACTATAGCAGATAAGGGTTCATTTTTTACACATATACTCCGTCACTTGTTGCTTTTGGCCCCAAGCCAAGATATTAAACAAAAAGGACCGTCGACCGACTTCCAACATTAATTTCAATCTGGCATTTAAAAATCTAGGGTTGATTATGTATTCATAAGATAGAACGTTAGTTGATAAATGCATTAATACTACAGAAATTTCTAACCTGCATAACTCTCAGTATAACACTGAATCAGTCTGTATTTAATAACTAATAAAAGCCGTATTGATAGTATAAAGAATAATAAATTTAAAAAAAAAATTTACTAAATGACAAACTATTATTCAATACAAAAATAAAAAAAAATTTTATGAAAAAAAAAATATTTGTACTATTATTTGTTTGATATCAAATACAATTAATACTTAAAGTATAGTCCATTGTTATCTACCGTCATTACCCATCTGCTAGCAATTTATCGATGCCACGCTGATACAATTCCTTGGGATGACTGTCAAAGAACTATTGGACAGCATTTTCAACTTCCACAAAATTATCAAATTTTTTCTCTTGAAGAAAATGGGCCATGGATCAAAACAAGTAGTAATCCGAAGGTGCGAGGTCTGGACTATATGGTGGATGAGGCAGGAGTTCAAACCCATGAAGTTCTGTAAACTTTTCTTTGGTTCGACTGCTGATTGTTGAAGAGTAAGTTCGTGAGAGACCAGTCTACAGGTCTTTTTCACCTTTGACTCAACAGTTTCCTTCAGAACCTCATCAATATCCATTAATGGCCACTCGGAGCCATTATTTCTTTCCAACATCGTATCTCAACTTTTCAATTTTTCAAACCAACGCCGCGCAGTACGCTCTTCAAGGACACCTTTCCCTTCATATTTAATAATTTCACGAGTTGTTTCAGCGGCTGTGAAATTTTTTTTCCAGTAATGTCTTAAAATTACGAGAATTTGGTAGGACACTGTCATGTTTCTTCTGTGAAATAAATAACTGAACTGAGGCTTTCTTTTGAAGAAGTCCAGTATTTGAAACAAGCTTAGAGAATTCTCTAAAGGGATTATTAAGTATTGGTAACTAATAAATAGCATTAAGATATTTACAAAATCTTGAACTCTGAAATTGGATAAAACGGTCATTTTTTTTATATGCCCTATAATCACATTATTTTCATCCATCGACAAGAAGTTATTAAAACTAAAACTAAAACTATAAATCTATAAAAACTATATTTGAAATCCAGCCGGTATCACAGGGCGTCTGTGGAGTCCAAAAACCGAGGATATGGACTCTTCTGGAATTTAATGTATTGTTTTATTACATTAATACATTTTACTAATGAATCCAGGGGGGAGACAAGGTTTTTATAGACATCCTACGATAAATTTAGATCTTACAAAAATAAATAAACAATTATAAAAAAAAAATAAATTAAAGCACATACTTCCTTTCCTTATGGTCAAACCCTGTGGGATCAGGGCACTCCTTCTAACCGTGTTTTTATTGTGGTTCCTGTAAATTGGGATCTCTTAGTCGATGTAATAAAATTAAAAAAATCAGCGTTGAACACGATTTTAACAAAGTCTATCACATATTGTCGACACTATGTAAAACTAACTAATGTAAAAAATCACTTTTTTTTTTTTTATTTCGTTCGTTTGCCTTTGCATTCTACAAGACCTTGGGGTAAAATTTTGAATATGGTTACCAATTAAAAAGACCGAAAAAAATAGTGTAATTTTTACGAATTTCTAGCATTTTACCACATGGTAGAATGAAACTGTAAACGAACGAAATAAAAATGCGTTTTTTCACATTCGTTAGTTTTAAGTAGTGTTGATAGTATGTTGTAAAGTGTTATTTATTTCAACTTCGGTTTCCCTACTTTCTTTCTTCTTTTTCATTGTATACACACTATTTTCATAAGAGTAAATGTCTCTTCCAAATGAATAACATGGCTCGTTCACCTGAATCTATCTGAATATTTTCAACCACATCCGGCTAGTTATGTCAGTTTACTAGTTTGTGGTTATGACTTATTCTTTTATATCTTGGCTTCCTATAGGTCACATATCTTTCTTAATATCTTGCTTTCAAAAATTAGTAGTTTTCTATCGCTAGTATTAATCATATTAAATATTTCTCACCCGTAGACAATAGATCGGTCGTATTACTATTTTATACAAGAGTTGCTTTGTATATCGTGAAAGAAAAAAGGTCAATATATAATTACTAAAACACATTCGACTCACTAATATTCATTTATTTAACCATTTCAAACCAACAAATAAAAAACTTGTATTTCAACAAGATAATATGGGTGCAATTGAATAAAAACAAATAAAATTGATAACAGACACTTTAGATAACAATCTTACGACGCTGAAAAGGAACAGAATAAATATATTACTCAACTAAAAGCAATTTTACTTAAGAAAGATGTACAAATATGTGACACTGCTCCAGTATTGTCGACTAAAATAGCCATTTTTTTATAACCAGGAAGAAAATATTATTACCATATCTTCGGTTAAACTTTTGTTTTCGATAAATTCAAAGTGAAAAAAAAAAAAAAAAAAAAAAAAAAAAAAAAAAAATCCCAAAAAGTTTATGATACTGATTCATTTAATTTACTTATTATTAATTGTTTTGTGGTATATTATGTAAATTCTCTTGTTTCAATTTGGACATACATTTTTTCAATGGATAAAAAAAATCTGTTAGCTACAATAATTTTGTATTAAATATTGTAAAAGTATTCAAGATAGGTAAATTTAATTATTTGAAGTTATTGAATTAAATTTGACAAATTTATCGCATGAACTATCTTTCAGTAAATGTTTAATAATTTTGACTTGACTGAGTGTCGGATTTGCATAGGTTTTCATAACAACTAATGGTAATGAAACAATGAAACGATAAACATTTTAAATACCAAAATTGTAAGAAAGACTCATAAAAGAAAAATATTTTAATTCTGAATGGTTAATTACTATAAATAAATGAATGGTAACTTATTATAAATTATAAACAAACACACACTCCTGCGCGCGCGCACACACACACGTACACATAAGCTCACTTATAATACCCTATGTTAAGAATTAAGTGCTCTTCACACGTACTCCTATAGTCACTTCTCGCCTAGCTTTGAACTTCTAACTTCAAACTAATCTCCCTTCTTTCCTTAAAGAGCTTAACTCTACTTTTGCTTTCTCTCCTTTTCAGCAGCTTCGGTCAAAGTTCTAGGAGAGTTCTAAAAGTGACCTAGTGTTTGTCTTTTAAGCACCTTACATCATCATCTGGGTTTTCAAGGCTTGAAATACTATTTAAAATAACCTTTTGTGTAATATTCGGTTAATTAAAACTTTTTATTAATATGCTTATTATTAATATTTATTTTCTTGTTCAAATTTGTTTAAAAAATACATTTGATAAAAAAAAGGTAACATTTGTATTAACAATCCAGAATTTAGCAATCCAGTATCATGTTTCTTTTATCAATATAACACATCACTACAGTAAATATTTTGTCATGCTTTGCATATTTTTGTATCCTCCGTTTTCCCGCAAGGAAAATAGTTTGACCAACGCCCCTCTCGGTATTTCTCAGAAACAATTCCATCTTTACTAAAATAAAATAGAGTTTTATAAAATGAGTGCATTCATTATTTTTAATATTTAGATTAACCCTTTCAACCTCGTTTTCAGTGGCTTTAATCATAGGTAATTACTGATACATCTATTAAGGGCATGACAAACAGGAAAGTTATCGATAAATTAAAAAATAAAATATAAAGTTGATATTTTTTGCATTAGCTATTTTCCATTTTCAATTATTAGTTACACAATAAACAAAATTTGAAAAATTGTAATAATAAAAAAATGCATTGTTTTCCAACCGATAAATTATAATTTTTTAAGCCTGCAGCCAGTAGGTATGTATACTATTGTAATAGTTGAAAAACCAAGTGCGCAATCTACTTTTCTTTAAAAAAACATATTTTGACTCCAGGGTCGATGATGATACAAAAAATTATATACTTACCCGCCCTTAGCCGGATTCGAACATGGGCCCGGAATTTAATAAAATAAAAACATATTTTCAACGTTATATATTCAGTTATTTTCCTTATATGCGTGTAATAACATACTTTTATTACCTTTATAGTTATATTCAGAAAAATACACTTTAAAAATGGATGAATATAATGTGATAAAAAATTAAAAATAATAAAAGAAAACTTTAAATAATATGATAAAACTAGCCACCCCCCGGTCACGGTTTCACCCGGTCTCAGAAGTAAATAATCTGGTATTGAAATACGCAATTAAGCATTATTTCTTCAATCATATTTTCAGCCATAGATGTCATTTTCAGCCTGGTTAATATTGCACTGATTAAGTAGTTGAAGATTTCGTAAAAGCATAAATTGGACATTTAAAATTTAACTTAATTTATGAGTAGGTAATCCAGATGAAAATAAACTATAATGAAACTCTGTAATTCAAATGTTGCACACTATGATTAAATCTTTTTGATAATTTAATTGAATTTTAGTAAATTTTTTATCAGTTTCGAGCTCTATAAAACACCATACCTTTGTAACCTCTCGTGCAGAATAGCGCTCGCTACCTGTCGGTCAATTTTCAAACTTCAGTTGTTCACATATTATCGCTTTCTTAATAAGCCGTTAATTGAAAATCAGTATTTCATAATTTCTAAACCTTCCTGAAACATTATGATCACGTGGTTAAAAAGATAGTTAAAAAAATAACTTAATTTTTATCTTCATTCAAAACCAGGTGGATTTAAAAAATGTTGGAATAAAATATATAACCGCCTTGGTTTTTTTATGATCCAGTTTTTTTTAAAAACATAACTAAGAATTTTTTCATATAATTTTGATTCGCTAAAGTTATTTTAATATTGAATAGTAAATGAGATATAGTGGTTTAGAATATGTAATAGCGATAATATGGTTGATGATGGAACATTTTGAAAAGAAAATCGTCTGGGATACAGTCAGGAGTTAAAAGAAACAGGTGTTTTGAAATACTCCTTCAGGCCTGCATTCTTCAGGCTGCGTCGCATTCTTTTGTTCTTCAGGCTATATTCTTCTGCAGGGCATCCTTCTGAAGAAGAGTTGCGATACAGACCGATATGTGGACACTCTTGTAAATATACTTTTTTTTTTAATTTGGTTGTGTTTCTTCCTACTCCTGACTGCATCTTAGACTATTTTCTGCATAACATAATATTGTAATAACTTAGTTGTCAATTTATCAAAAATCATAATTTATTTAGCTTAATATTAGCTTTAACACCTCAGCAAGTTGAATGGTTATGAAAATAATGCAAGAGCCTTCTTACTTGACTATTATAAAACTTGTGGTTTGCAATCTTTATCTGTCTGTGTCTTACGAAATGGAAACAGAAGATTGAGATAGGTTGGAAGGACACACAAGGAAGCCATCGGACACTTAGAGTAAGAAAGTTGGAAACTGTCGATTCAGTAAAGTCTTTATCCAGAGAGCGGTGACAGGGCTAACTAATTTCCTGGCCGGGCTGCGGTAAACACTCCTGTCACTCACGGCTATATCTCTCACGGCTATCTCTCACGGCTATCTCCTCCTATCAGCCCTTTAGTCGTCTATATTAGTCCATGGCTACCTCCTTTCAGACTATTAGATAACAACGTCAAGAACAGATTTTATCATTTTTCTTCATAGAGCACGTGAGATAAAATACACAGCAAGTAATATTCCTGGCTCATACATTTGTTCTGTCAATATTTAAGCATGGATAGGGGAACCAATTACCTCACTAATATCCCACGGGAAACCGGCTGTTGTTTCATTGTTTTCTTCCAACAGAGCAAACAGTGTGAGGTAGGTTATTCAATATCCAGCCGACCATGTATTCATGGACCTTGTTTAAAAATGATCAGACTAACTTGTTATAAATAAACCTTATTTATCTCTGCAAAAAGAAAAAAAACAGTATACCTCAGTAATCTATTAGGTTGTCTGGTGTTTAATGGAAGTTTATAAAAGAGAATAAGGGATTTTCCTATTATTATTCGAAATACTTTTTATTACATTCACTACATTTCTGTCAATGAGCGGCATAGAACTTTTCTATGCCGTTCAAATTGAAGATTGAGACTTTTGTATTCGGAAATTCTAAAAAGACATTTTCTGTCAAATGTTAAAAATTGGTAGTAAAAAAATGGTAGTTGGTAGTGTGTATGAGGCAAAGTTTCATAACGAAGCACAAAAAATTTTCGTGAGGCCATACGTAAGACATTGGCGGTCAGTTAATGCATGATGCATCCAGATTTCAAGCTGTTTTACCTTTCCAATTGATTTGATGAGTTTAGTGGCATTTGATTTACTGACTAAGAAATTCAATGTTCTGGGACTGTTTTTCTTGGGTTTTCTTTGACAGAAGTTCTCAGAACATCTTCATCAAGAGACGGAGTTCTTCTAAGTAATATCCTTGGCTCATACATTTCTTGTGTCAATGTTTAAGGATGGAGAGGGGAACCAATTACCTCACAAATATCCCAAGGGAAACCGGCTGTTGTTTCATTGTTTTCTTCAAACAGAGCAAACAGCGTAAGGTACAATATTCAATATCCAGCAAACCATTTATTCATATCATGTTTAAAAATGTTCAGTCTAACTTATTATAAATAAACATTATTTAATAATGGAAGTTCATAAGATAGTGTAAAAAAAAAAATCTATAGTATGCATACCTGTAATATATTGTGGTTTTTTTTTTCAATCTAATCTACAACTTTTATATTTACCGCTTCTGGTAAATTATTCGTTAAAATAATAATAGAGCCAATAGAAAAATTCAAAATTTTCAAACTGTTCTTCTTGGGTTTTATTTGACAGAAGTTCTCAGAAAAACCTTTTACATTAATTCCCTTACGCCGAGATCATCACACACTTATTTGTTGTTTTTGGCCCTTTAGGCTCCGTTCCGACCTAGTTTATTTAGTTTAATTAATCCAAATGATTATTTTGTATTAACTTATTAAAGATGGACCTCAAAATGAAAAATTAAACTAAATGAAACAAAATCTGTACATGTTGATTTTACTAACCAAAAAATCAACAATCAACCTATAACCATAAGCAATGAAGTGATCCCGTATTCAAATCAGGCTAAATATCTCTGGATATTTGGACGCAAAACTCCGATGGAAAGAACACGTTAAAAAAAAAAACTAATACAACTCAATTTGAGTTATAAAAAGTTATATTGGCTCCTAGCAGACAATCTAAACTGTCTATAAACAATAAAATATTAATATACAACCAAGTCCTGAAGCCAATCAAGACATATGGAATACAGCTGCAGGGATGCACGAAGAACTCCAATATAAAAATGATTAAAAGGTTTCAAATTAAAGTGTCAAGGGGCATCGTAAATACACCTTGGTACATCAGGAATGATGATCTCCACTAAGATCTTCGGGTGCAAACCGTGGAGGAGGTAATCCAAAAATAGGCCCAGTCGCATCAGGATCGCCTGCAAGCGATTAGGACTGCCACTCCTCTTCTACTACGCTAGGTTTCTCATCTGGCGGAGATCATTGCTTCCTTCTTTGACGGCTTCGAGGTCTTCTACTATCAGGAGCATACTAATGGGTCTGTGTTCCTCTGTTGGAACAACAACTACATTACCACTAATCTGTAATGTCTTGACGACTTTCATGACCAGGACGGCCTCCTATTCTCATGTAATACTCTCGTTTCCGAAGAAGGCCCTTTTAGTCTTCCAATAATCCTCTGGAGGATATTTCTTCTATATATTTCAGGGTTGGAGAAAGATGAAGTATTGTTGGTAGTTAAAAATGAATATGCCATGTACTTGTTTTATGGTATTTATTAACGTATTTGTTCAATCTGAGTGGGTTTTCCTAGTCAGGTTGTATGATTTGGAAGAAAGTAACCGCTATCTTTTTTACAGACACCATTGGAGTAATGTTCAGACACTCAATAAAATGGTCCGTAACTGTCTTATTGATCTTAGCTGTACTACTAAATAAATTATATAACACTTAAATTTAATAACCATCTATCTAGAGTTTTAACTGTTAAAAGAAGGTAACTTTCATTTACTAGGGATCCACGTCATTTTTAAAATTGTAATAAAAAATAAAGAACGTTTAATAAAATTAGAGTGTTATAAATTTATTTGAAGAGAATGGACCAATGAGGGAGGTTCAATGAATAAATGAAGGCAGTCTTAAGCTGAAGAAATGATTTTTCTCACTGCTCATAAAGTTTAAATTAAATATTGGAAATAAGTGGATTCGCTGAGAATGACAGAAAGGGGAATTAAAAGTTGAGCGGTGAACCGTTTCACCTCCCGGGTCGGCTCATTTAAGAAAGGAATTTCAAAGAGCTCATTACTTTATGAATAATGACGTCAGGAAAGGTGGAGCCTTCATCACAATTATATCCCCCACGTTATGGCTCGGAATAAACCTGCGATTATTCTGTCAACGCATTCCATCGAGGGAATTCTTCTGTATGAAATTGTAAATTCTTTATGTTACCGCTGGATATTGTTAATTACATACGATTAAAAAAAAAAAAAAAAAACTTTATTTGAAGAGCAATTTAAAATCATAAGACATTAATTTTCAATTATTTTAACGTAGTATTACTGATGAGATATTCTGTATAAAATCTATATAAGTATTTTTCTATTTATTTATCCACATAAAATAAAAAAAATGAAAAATAAAAAAATACATCTAATAAATGTGATAATAACGTACCTACATAACAACATGATACCTACATCCTACCTTTTAAGACATTTGGTTATCAGAAATCGAATGAATTATATTTTATTCCTGGAGCCATTTCCACTTAGGAATAATTATAATGAACAATATAGTTTGTTTGAATCAGGTATAAAATGTTTGCATAAATAAAAGGCAATTTCACTTCATCACTGATCATGAGAGAGCCGCAACGATATTATTCGACTGATAGCATAAACAAGACGCACTTGATGTACGCATGATGGTATAGAAGGATCAATACAATTAGGATTGATGGATTGATTGCCACTTTTATTGGGATTATTTAATTAGAATACTAAACATTCATCTTCCGATCCAGATTTTTGATTAAATGACCAGATAAACATTTCCAATAGCCTCATTTTAAATTTGTTTCTAATAGAAAATCCAATGAGTCATAAGGGAAATCCCATAGTAAAACCCCAAAATTTAACCTACCTGCCCCCATCTCCTTTCCAAAATAGGCATATTTCAGATATCTTTTAGAGCCCCTCAGGTGAGTACCAATGTTTGATTTCTTGTCATACATTTTTGAAAACTTTAGTATATATAATCCATTTTAGATAAAGCTGTTATGTTAAAATTTTGTATGTTTTAGAACTGAAAATGAATGTTTAGCATTTGAAGCTAGTATTCTAATAAAATAATCCCAATAGAATTTGGTGAGTGATATTAAAATTGTGGGCATTTATTAACTTTCCAGAACGTCAATTCGCCCCTTAAATTAGTGTTTGAACAGCTTTGAACGAACTGACGTTTGGTTAAGGGAAGTATGCTTAAAATAGCATTAGTTAAACTTTTAAGTGCCTCCAAATGTCCAAAATAGCATCCATTTTTTTATTATTATTATTTAAAAATTAAAAATATCAAATATATTTTAATTGTAATCAGTAAGTTGAGTGGTATATATATAGACCGCACTTGTGCAAGTTTATAGGACGACATGTGGGACAGCAGTGGCTTGAGGAGAGACAGGCAGTCCTGGAAGTTAGCCCTAAAAGGAAGGCAAAGGGCTTGGGGGTAGTTCTCCTTAATGCTGGCTGCAAGAACCCCTCCGCTATAGGCTTCTATAACTTACCGTCTCTCTTCCACTCCCCGCTTCATGTCTGTTTTTTGCACCTTCCTAATGCCTTATACAAGAAATTCAGACCTCTATCCTGTAACAACGCCCAAGAGTATCCAAGGGATGGAGGAAAAAATTACCATATCTTATATTTTTCCAGGTATATGCTGAGGTTCAGGAAATTCAACTACACAAGTATTTATTTTATACGGAAGTCGGTGTTTCTTATATGAATATGTGTTTTAACTGCAGAGTCTAGTTTTGGTTTAATGTTTGTTTCACTTTCAATTATGCAACATTTTGACACGCTTTAGCAATGTTAGTGTTGCTCAGATCGAACATTCGACAGTAGTTTCCTGGTCAAAATATTAATGGAGAATATTTTTTATAATCCATAACATTTGTGGCTAAGACCTACCGTTTAGGACCTATATTAGTTTGAATAAAAAATGTCACACTGTAATGTTTTCTACATTTTCAAAAATGTAACATTTTGACACGTTCTAGAATTGTTTTTGTTGCTTGGAACGAAAAATGGCCGACTGCTACTTTATCAAACATTTAATGAAAACTTTTTTTTATATAACTTTTGTCACTAGGACCTGCCGTTCAGGAGCTATATTGGTTTGAATGAAAAATGTCGAGTAGGAAACCCCCGTTTTCTCTTTGATTATTTCGAGTAATTATTAAGTGTTGACTGAAGGATTCAAATTTCCTTGTATGTTATGTTTTTGCAGCAATACAGGACCAAGTGATTGCTACAAACGTTCATGAACGTCGTATATTTGGCAAAAAAATTAATGAACTATGCCGGTTATGCAAAGAATATTTACTGAGGCATAATAGCTTTGCCAAAATAGTTCACCTTACTCTGGCCAATGAATACGGAATCTTTGAAAAATCGGAAATACCTTATTCCAGGTATAATCCGCAATCAATAATTGAAAAAATACATATAAAACTATACTGTGACCAAGCTATTTTGACTGATCACACTACCTCTCAGAACGGACTATTTATTAAACTGATTGACAAAGAAATAAAATCAGCAACTATAATTGAATTAGAAGTTCCAACGGATGGCAATGTTCATCGCACGGCTGCTGGGAAAATGCGGAAATATTTAGATCTTGGTGAAGAGCTGAAACACCTGCATCATCTTGAAAATGTGTTTTCAGTGATCTTTTCTGGTAATATCTTTATCCCAGAGAATACGGTACTCTCTCTAAAAGAACTGTATCTTCCAAAGAAAAATCTTCAAGAATCGCTAAAGGCAGCGGAATGTGCTATTTTTCCGGTGAAAACCGAAAATGAGAGAGAATGTATGTAATACTAATAATATAATATTAATAATAATAACAATACGAGTAATAAATATTCGGCTGACTAGTCATACCCAGTCCATCAAAAAAACTACCGAACCATGATACTCCAATGTTCGCAAACATGTTTTTAAGTAATGTTCCCATTCCTTGTATGCTTAGGTATCTATAGCTATATAAGAAACCAGTTTTCGTATAATCGTTTTTATTAATTTTAATTTTATTTTGTTTTAAGCAAACCTCGTATATTATGTTGAAATTCATAGTATTTAATATATAAATAACATTATAAATAATAATATTTATCATAATAGTATTTATCAATAATATTAATAATAATTACAATATTATATTATATTAGTATCAGGTTCTTGGTTATGCAGATGAAATTGCAGTCATAGCAAGAAGTGAAAACATTTTAAGAGAATTTATTACGAAGTTAGACCGTAAAAGTAAAAGAGTTGGTCTCGAAGTTAATAAGTCTAAGACGAAATATTTAGCAATGTCAACTTCCGAATCAAGAAGAAGGCCGTCTACCTGTACCTTTAAATACAGTAATTATAACTTTAAGGTAGTTAATCATTTCCCATACCGAGGCGCTTGGCACATAAGGAATAATCAAGAACTGGAAGAGGTAATCAAACATGCTGATATTGTTCGGTTTATGAAAACAAAGAGAATATGCTGGTTTGGACACTTCAAAAGGATGATCAGAGACAGAATGTTTAAGAGGATTATGAGAGAGCTTCCCAGGAAAAAGAAAGAGAGGACGCTCTAGAAAATCCTGGCTAAAGGATGTTTATGAGAACATAGTAGTACTTAGGGTTACCGACTGGAGGAATAGGGCTCTGGATAGAAGCGAATGGAACAGAATTGTGCGAGAAGCCAATACTAAAAAGGCATAATTAAGTTTTAAACATGCAAAAGAGAGTTTTTTTTTTTAATTTCGTATAAAATTTTGCATTTCGTGGTTACGAGATTCGGTAGTTGAATCAACGCATTATTATTTACTGATGATAGATGTGTGTGAGCGTAAGTGGTTAGAGCAGTGGTAGGATGCATCGGGATTATCTTAAATCTGATTTAAATTAGGATTGAATAATCCTCTTAGTAGTTTTTGATCTCTTATTTCTATAGAATCCGAGATATTTCAGGTTACCTTAATTTATATTAAGTATAACATCCTCACTGATATAAAGTGTCATCCTGTATATATATATATATATATATATATATATATATATATATATATATATATATATATATATATATATATATACTGTTCGACTTTTAATTCCAGTAATGGATTGCGGATATTGGAATGCATATGAATGTTGGGTTCCGCTAGAAATATGTCAGAGCCGAAGGTATGACAATAGTATTAAGTTACGAACGAATAGGTTTACTGACACGTAGGAATTATGCGTCCTTGTCAGTTGGTGTTGATATGTCCCGGCTTGCGAGGATAGAATTACACGTCCTATCGACCGGGTCCTAGTTGTGTGGTAACTGTATCCTAGCTATGGGATAATACTACTGTCACCAATAATACGCCACTGAAATCTCTATTCAACCCTTATATATACATTTCGCTTTCCAAATAACTCTTCATAGTCTGATATATTCTATAAATGGTATCAGCTCAGCGGTCTATATTTGTCAAACAATAAGAAACATAAATTTTACACAGTGTCATCTCATATTACTGTACAAATTGAATTCTGGTATTAACTGTTTCCTTCCTTCAAATATTGATTACATAATAATACTAATGAGATGAACACGCTCGGTGAATCGTCATTCCTACTTATGAGATTATCTAATATAAAATTAAATTAGATTCAAGAAAATGATTATTAGACTCTCCTGGGGCACAGCAAGCCTCTTAAAAAGTGGGTACCCTTAATTGGGGAAAAACCTGACGGTTGAGCGTGAATTCTAGCCAAATCACCTCCTTCCACAACCGGAAGGAGTTGGCTCAGAAACAGTACATCCTACCTTAGTACCGAACCGTAAGTCTTTGTCACGTCATAACTCTGCATGGCAATTACCGCAGTATTACTGGATGTATTTTTTAAATAAAGTTGTAAATTTCTATTTATAAAAAAATAAAATAAAATAATTTATATCCTAACAATAATAAGTAAGATCAAATTGTATATTTTTTAATTCATTATCTTGTACACTAACCCTATAAGAAGGGCGTATGTTTAAATATTTGTACATTCATCATGTTTCTATCATGCTAGAGATATTTTTGAAGGTAAAATAATAAAATGGTAATTTGAACATGGACACATAAACAGCCTCATGTCAAACACAGTCTGAAATTTATCTTTTTGAATAGGTAATAGTATAGGGAATAACTAAAATAAATATTCTAATATTCCCTCAATAATTAATAATAATCATTATTTATGTGACGTTGATCATATTTACTTAAGCTACCGAGTTTATTGTTCCATAACAGAGCTCTTTGTATTAAAGCAATACCTGCACAGAGCATGACAATGACCGGTAATAGCTATATTTGCAGGTGGTCAGTGTATGTGACCTATTAATTAGCACTGTATTATTAATAATAATAATACTATAATAATTGATAATAATTTATTATCATTATTATTATTATTATTATTATTATTGTTATGATAGTTATTGCTGCCTTTTATGCAAATAAAACCTTCATTTAAATTTATAACATTTGTATACACAAAAAAATATATTTATTACGGAAACCAGCATTCAGAAATATGACTTTTTAGATTTTTACAACCCAGTCCAAGTATTAAACATACATACTTCAGCAAAAATAAAGACTTGTTTAATAAGATCTAATTTTTATTTTTATTTGTTTTTTCAATTTTAGTACAGTAGAGTGTTGATTATCCGAGCAAATGATGTCGGTGGTAAATCCATATTTTAATAGAAAAAAGTCTTTAAAACAAATTGAAAGTAAATGTCCAAGCTAGCTAAAAACAGATTATTTAGCAGAGAAATGTGTGCACTTTAGATATTACCTCAAAGAAATTTCCTGGCAATAGTTTTTAGGTCAGGGACATCTAACGCAAGGCCTTCATCTTGATAAAACCACCTTCGTAAACTTAAAAAAAATATCGGTCCAATATAATTTATAAGTGACCCAGTAAATTTTCACAACTTGCAAAGGACATTTTTACGAAATACTCAGCACGCTTACAACCTTCATGTGCAATTAATTATTTAAAAATATAACATTTATGTTAGATAATATGGATGTACACTCTTGGTCAAAAATATTAGGCAGAGATTTAAAAATAAACTATTAAGAGGATCTAATCTATCAGCACAAAATGTTTTGGAAGCATCAATAAAAATAAAACAAATAAATACTAGAGATTTTCCATGGCATCTAATGTTTTTACCAATGCTGTATTTTTGAAATAACATTGCTACATCCGCATCATATTTGAAATATTATTAGAAAAAAATATAAAAATAGTCTATGACCAAACGCTTCCCTCCATACTGGCCAATCGGAACTCAAATTGCTTTAGTCGATATATCTCGCTCTATCATTCGAACGTTTACGACTGTTAAACTTGACCCTTTTCTTAGCAAGATAATTTAAAAAAAAAAAAAAAAAAATCCCAGTAAAATTAAATCCCTTTAAAGAAGATCAAATAAAACAGTGATATAAAACTTCTGACCAAAATTATTTTTTTAAAAATTATAAATAGTTTCTCCCAATCACTCACGACTTTCTCAGTGGTAGTAAAAAACACCCTCAAAAAGGAATGGTATCTCAAGGGATACCATGCCAAGAAAAGGGTTAAGGGCTTAAAAAGTTCCATTATTATCAGATCCTACACCTTTTTTTAATGATTAAAAAATGAGAAATAATAATTATATAATTGTATTACATGAAATACGTACATATTTACTATACAACAATTATTTTTATTTAATTTAATTAACTCATAAAATAAACATTCTACAAAATCTCGGTTAAAAACATTGCTTTTACATCTCAATTCAAATTCAGATATCGAATGTAATGTACAAGCGGATTTAGCAGCTAAAGAAGCTTTTCCCCTCTTCCAATTACCCCTTTCTGTCTCTTTACCAGATCTCAAATCCTTTTTAAAACATGAAGTCAAAATAGTATGATATGGAAGCTGGCTTAGAATCGACAACATTAACTAACTCAAAAAAATAAGACCTACTCCAGGACCATGGAAGCAAGGATCAAGACAACAAGTTATCTTTACAAAATTCAAAACTAACCCAGAGATAATTACTGGAAAATAAGCAACCCCCAAAACGCAACGATTTTCAGGTAAATCTGAATATAGAACATATTCTTGTAGAATGCATAAAATACCAAGAACAAAGAAAAGATAAACTTGGTCTGACGAATCAAGACATTCAACATTGCTTGAAAATAACAAATAGTTTCACAACTAGATAATTGACTTTTTAAAAAATTCTCAAGCTGTGTATGGGGCCTCAAACTAACTTTACACGGTACCAGAACATATGTAAGTAAATAAATAAATAAATATAATTTCAATTTATACGTTTAAGAATAATTAAGCTTTAAAAAAAATAAATAAATAAATAATAAAAGAGTCAAATAAAAAAAATAAATTTAAAATTCAAAGTTTTTTAGAGTAAGCTGGGATGGAAAAGAAAGAAGATAGAGTAGTGAGCTTAATAATCAGGTTAATAAACAATCCCTTATTAAGTTTTCTGACTTAACTACTTTTAAAAGATTTTATTATTCCTAATGATTTGTAAATGTTTAATTTTTGACTATTTTATGTGAAGCTAGTCACGTCCGAGTATTTGTTGAATTAATGATATTTTTCATTTAAATGGATAGCGAAGTTGGAATTAATGGTATTACTATTGAGTCTATTATACTCGTATGTTCTTTTGATCTTTTTTTTGGTTTATTTTTTTAATCCACGCCTGCCACTTATTCCGTATCAAAAACCAGATGTGATGTTGATATGAAAGATACGAAATCTCAGCCCATTGAGTTGTATATCCCTTCTCATCTAACTGCCTCCTTTGACTAAATCCTTTATTTTTCGTTCTGCCTTATTTTGGAATTCTTTACTGCAATGCTTCCTCTATTACTTCCTTTAAACATCATTTATTCATCCATCTCCTCAATATCCCTTCTTTAGAAATTGTGTTGTAATATATTTGTGTAAATTTCTACCTTATATATTTGTAACTATTTAACATAAAATTTACAGAAGTCGCTGTGTGATATTTCTATTTTTTAGTTATTTATTTAAATTTAAAACTGTACAAATAATATACATCTAGTAAATGAGATGATAATACTCGTAATAAAATGACAATTGCTTGTAAAGCAACTATCCACTGGTAATACGTCATTAAATTCCGTATTAGAAGTTATCTGGAATAGAACGGGAAGTGAATCGATACTAGAGGATTTGAATCGTTGTGCAGTTTACTGAGCAAGGAAAGATGTCTGATTAGAAGTGGTTAGTCCGAAACTAAAAATACATTAAAATCGTTGTGGATAAGTTTGTTTGTGACAAGTTAAGGAGCATTGAGAATTACCCTAAGGATTTTGAATTGTAAGGATTGAATAGGGGATAAATTTGATGGCTTAGTGGAGCCCTGTAGTTGAACTCCATATACCGAAATATCTAGGTCTAATTACTATTATAAACGTAAGTCTTTTGTGATTGATCGGAAGGTTTATACGTTTGTCGATAATAAATAAATGTCGAAGAACTCGAAAACGACGGGAAGTTTCTTATCGTTTTAGCCTTGTATGTGGATTCCAAGTAAGACGTTTGTCCAGAAGGAATCCGGACAGATCCGCTAGGTAGCGAATCTGTTTAACAGGGATTAATGGAATATTACTAAGGATAATGTAGGGGAGAAATTCAAAGGTTTACGATTAAGAATTAAGATTATGATGAAATTTGTTTGTATTTATTTTAATTCTCCAATTTTGACACCATCCTTTATGATATGGTATTTGAGTGTCTGAGAGGCAATAACGGGATTATTGTTTACTACATTATGCAATCTTTATTTTATTTATATAGGTAAATACATCCATGCGGATGGCGTTACAATGATGAATTATTAATTACTTGATTTAAAGTCATAACCGATTGAGATATACTGTTTCACACTAACGTGCACAAGTAAAACGGTAAAGACTACATTATAATGCCCCTATCAACTATTGAGCAGATTTTGGAACACGAGAATTTTAATTTTGTGTAAAAGAACATCTTTAATTTTTGGTATAAAAGGATTCTAGAAACGAAAAAGTGTTAAAATGTTGCAGTCCTTTGCATATTAGTGGACTAGATTATATATTTTGCAAGTGATTAGAGAACTTATATTTGGAAAGAAATTGAATATAGGCAACAGTAGATATGAAAGCCTCCTCAGCTAATTATTTTACTTTAAACCTTTTTTAAATAACCCTTTGCACTCATTAGCCGGTTATAGTCCTTGTCTGGTACACGACTCATAAGCCGGGTACAGACTGTCATTTTCCAAGATCCTCTCTTAAAGATAATATTGTTTTATTGATTTTTTTTAATTGTTTAGTTTGTATTGTATTATTGTACCTGATGCAATAAAAAAAAAATAAACATTTTATATAAATAATATTTATGGCTTTAAAAAAAAACATGGAGTATCATGTTGCAGGCATGCTCCCAGCCACCTGAGTGAAAGCCAAGAAAAGGATTACTGGCTTATACCCGGCATATGAGGTATGTGCCAGGCATTGGGTTCGCGGTTTCGGAGTGCAAAGGGCTAAGACTAAGGAGTTAAGATCGATCTAAACATTGCAATGAAGGGATCAGTGTTTACTGATAACACACAACTGCTATCAGCATATGTTGTGAGGATGGTGATAAGATGAGTCGAGATGTCAGCTGTATACACCATGTAGAGGATGGGACCTAGGATTCATTCTTGAGGAACATTGGAAGATTGGGTACGGAGGGATTATCTTTGAATATTCTATCAATGAGATAGATATTTACACAGCAAGAGAATGATACCTTTTTTTTGTACAATTATTATTGTTAGGGGACAAGGTACTCCAGAGTAGAGATCATTTTTTTTTTTTCTTTCTTTCTTTATGATATTGATCAATAACTACTTCCAGTTTGGGTCTATCACAGTATTCAAAGCTTTCATTATACTTTAGATAGCTTAAGCTGGCCTCAACAGAATCCTACCATTTGGCTTTCATGTCTTCCTTCCCCATTGGAGATATTTAAAGGAGCGACACTCCCGCTCCTAGCTAATCGCTCACAAACTATAGGACAGGTAGGGACTGGGGGGTCCAACAGTAATTACAGGAGAGCTGACAGTGGCGTTGATCTATGTTGCTCGGGGAAGGAAATCATTAGTTAGCCGGTGAGTAGGTCAATAAGCTCTCCCCCCCCCCCCCCCCAGTGGCTCTGTAGTTCATAATCTCCAGCTCAATACTGTCCCCCCTCCTCGCTCATTAACCGCCGCTATTATTATTCAAATCCTGACTTTCCATTGTGCACAGCTGATCAATGATATCATTAAACATACAGTTGTACCAACCGTTGACCATTATAAATAAGATACCATAAGCTTCAAACATAATATACGGCTGAACTCAGAGGGAATAAGCGCTATAAGAATATAGCATGCCCCGTCACGGCTTCGTCCGCTCTCATTAATAAAGAACAGAAATAATTTGAACTAACAATTGATGTTTTATTTCGCTTGAGGTACGCATGATTGTATAGAAGGATTAATAGAATTAGGATTAATAAATTCATTGCCACTTATATTAGGATTAATTTATTAGAAAACTAGTTTCGAATGCTAAACATTCATCTTCAGTTCTAAAACATACAAATTTTTTTCAACACATCAGTACTATATTACATGGATTATATACACTAAAGTTTTCAAAAATGTAAGACAAAAAATCTTACATTTATAGAAAGAGTGTTTGATTTCTTGTCTTACATTTTTAAAACTTTTAGTGTATATAATTCATGTAACATAGTACTGATGTGTTGAAAACATTTTGTATGTTTTTGAACTGAAGATGAATGTTTAGCATTCGAAACTAGTTTTCTAAAAAAATAATCCCAATAGAAGTGACAATTAATTCATTTATTTATTAATAAAAATCTTGTTTTGTAGATAGCTTGCAAAAAGGAAAAAAAATAAATTCCTAAGACATCCGAATATTGGATTAGATTAAATTTCTGTTTGGCAACATCAAAGGTATTTAGTGTACTTTTCCAATCTATATTTCTCTCTTTCAAGTTTAAGGCATTTTTTTCAGATTTGTTTTAATAATTAATTGTTTTTAAGGGATTGTATATTTTTTTTTCTATATTGTTACTATTATCATCAAGTATAGCAGGGAGGTTCCTCTGTAAACGTGCTTCCTGAAAATAACTATCCCATCGAGGGCAGTCCTCTAGTATGTGCTTACCATTATTAATTATATTACTGCTTGTCTCTTCGCACTTTGGCGAATTGTACCCTGATATAAGGTGAGTATGGCCTATTCTGAGTCTAGCTATAACAACTTCCTCTCTTCTGTTGCTGCGGTTGGAACTTTTCCATATTTTTGTATCCTTTCTGTTTAGTTTGTTCTTCAATATTTTTCCAAAGCTGGGTCCAGTTCAGTTTTACTCGACATTTAAAAAAGTGGCAAATGTAAGGTAAGGTGTCAAAAATTGTAACATCAATCGATGATAATGCTGCTTCTTTGACACTCCAATCTGTTGTTTTATCCAAATAAATTACATTTCGATATTTTTCTCCCAATATTACGGGAACGATTTGATTATTTTGATTTCTAATACTGGAATGCTCTCAGTATTATTGACAATGAGAGAAACAGTCAGTCCGAAGATCCAAAACAATGTTTTTGTAATTCTGGACTTGGAAACATAAATTTAAAATTGTAATCATTCGAATTGAAATGGTAGATTAGTAGGAACCATTGGGATTCTGGGAATAAATAATGCTTTTTTAGTCACTGTTCCAGGGAGAATTATTGCTGCATTGATACTAACATGCATACTGTCATTTTTGACACGATGCTATTCCTCCAATTAGGTTTATGTTAGTCCAGATAGACAGAGAATATTTACAATATTATTAGCAATATATTGGTTGATTTTGAAACTCCACCACATTGATCTCTTTTTAATAACAATTTAATGGAACATAAAAAAAATGTTATCAATTTCAAACTCTAGATAACACCGTACCTTTGTAACCGATCGTGCTAAATGGCGCTCGCAACCTATCCGTCGATCTTTTAACTTTACTAAAACCCACATATTTACCACATTTATAATAACAAGTTAATCTAAAATCAGTTAATTTTATTATTGCTAAGCCTTTCTTGAACTATGAAAATGATGTAGTTAAAATTTTGTGCAGATTGGTTTCTCGGTTTTTATAGTTAGTGATCACAAACGAAAAATGTTTTATCCTTTTTATAAGTATAATTGTATAGATGTAACAAAAAAATGAGATATTCTAAATTTCTGTAATACAGAAATTATACATACTTCTCAATTGTTACCAATCAATCAGTTCATTGATATGTATTGATGTTTATGAATTTATTTAATCCTAATACTATAATAATAATTAATATTATTTTTGGCCTAACAGGCGAGATATAGCCAACGCAAATATTACTAAGTTATGATAATTTAGTTAAGCTGAAAAGTTGTTTTCTACAATTTTTCCAGTATATGAAATCTCAATTTAATTTAATTATTTTTAAGTTTTCGCCACTTTTATTTTGTTTGGATAGTTAAAAACTAGATGAGGTCGTGGGTTAGAATCCCAGCTGGGAGGGTTATTATTTTTATAATGGCTAAAATAGGTTGGGAACCTGTAGTATTACCCGTCTTTCCTGCCATAGTTGTAGAACATAAGGGCATTAAACCCAAATATAAAAACCTCTAAATCAAAAAACTTTTTTGTTGTTTTTCTTATTCCAATCAATGTGGGTGGCGTTCAACAATGATGAGTTATTAATTACTGTATTTGAAGCCATAACTAATTCAGATGCACTATTGTACACAGGTATACCGGTAGTGACTATATCATAATGCACCCATCAACTATTGTGAGCAGTTTTTGGAACATGAGAGTTTTAATTTTTTTTTATAAGAGCATTTTAAATTTTCGGTCTAGTTAGATCTAATTAAGGTCTAATCATTGCAATGTAAATATAATAATAAATAGCTACATATTCTAAACTAAGCTACATATATAACTGTAAACAGTAGCTGAACGATTTACTAGTTACCACCGAATATATTCTGCAATCTCGCACTTATAGGACTTGCGTTAAACACCCTTTAAGAAAAAAATAAAAATAAAATAAAATATACGTAAAAAAAAATTATGTAACTTTCTAATGTATTATGTAACCTCTGAAATGGACGATATCAAATTAAATACTGATAGTGAAAAATTATTGTCCGAATCCCAATTTAAGATCAACTGTTACATGAGTAAATAAATACTGCCCCAAGAAAAGGATATTGTATGGCAGCACAATAGAATAGGTGACAAGGCAGAGGGCCGACAATAAGACAGAGTGGAGAACACACGAGCCGCCAAGTTATGCGGGGCCGGGGCTAAATGACTGTCCTCGGGGCCTTGTCATGCAAATCTCCAACCCCCTCTCCCCCCCCCCCGTCCCATCCCCACCCTTTCCCTCCAAGCCGACCCATTAGGCCCTCATCAAAAGCCCTAATACAATTTTCATTAGTTGCCGGCCCAAAACAAAACATGCATAGCCCTTTCGTTCGTATTAGTCAAATTTCTACTCCCCTCTCTAACGAATCGTTAGTTTGCTTCTCAGTTTAAAAAACATTCAACCTCCTGACTACTAAATTGCCAGGAAATGAGAGAAGATACACTGAATAGAAGAGAGGAAAAACAGTCAAATTATTCACAAAGCCAGTTTTTCAGAATCAAGTTTCTACCCAAACGCATTTACACTTCCTCGCCTGTTTACAAAGGCCTTCTAACCATTGTAAAAAACAAGACATTTCTTCAATGCTAAATCCTGCAATTCTGAAACAGAGGATAAACGATAAAAACATTTAAATATGGATGACTTCCAAACTATAAAAAAATAACAAATACAATAGGCACCGCTTAATGTGATCGCTGCAAGACTCGTACAAGGTGATCGCACAACCGGCTGATAACATTAAGCAAAAGACACCAACAAGGAATTAAAAGAAAAATTTTTATGGACAAAAATTCTTATTACATACGTAGGAAATACACTTCTTTTCCTACTCTTTTTCTTTTTCGATTTTGATTCTCATTTTGCAGAACTGAGCTCTTGATATTCTTCCGCTGTGTTAATAGTTAATTCAGCAATAAATTTATAGCGGCTTTACACTGACTTATTCTGGTAGACAGGCGATTTTATGATTTTAAGATCTCCATCTTTCCAAATAAACTCAGTTCCCATCGTTTTGATAGTCCCGACCTTATTTAAAAAAAAAGAAAAAAACAGAAATGAAAACTGAAAACTGGAAAAATCAGTCGAAAAACAAAAAAGATGGTCCGAACACTTCAGAGGATGAAATCATACTGAGTTGAGCTTGTAAAGTTATTTTCATTGAAGTAGAGAGAGGGGATGTTATATTGTATATTCTTAGAAAAAGGGATGTTCTTAGAAAGAATAAAGCTCCAACCGTCCCGCTTTTCTGAAAAAAAACAACAAAAAAACCGAAATTCCGAGATTTTGAGAATGATCACAATCAATGGAAAAATGGTAATGTTTGGGCCCGTTCCAACCTATCACCGAAATTGGTTGACTTCTACTACTTGGTTTTCATTAAAAACATTAACACTAATTATAAAATCACTTCTATTGAATACCATACGTTCCCTTCAATCTTGCATATACTTAAATTTTAAGTAGAAATACCTACTTATAAATTTTTCATACTAAAATTTAAGGTAAAGGTTCGGATGGCTGACACCAACCACTACGCGCGCCTAGAATACCCTTTATCGATTCTAACCTTGTTCCGATTTATTTAATTGTTCTAGTCACTACTTTTAGGGGGGGGAAAGGTTATTCTCCTTCATTTATGGAGAAACTCTAAATCCCTGTTCAAAGTAATATTAACTTATGTTTACCTTCTAATAATAAAATGAGAAATAAGAAAATATCAAAATATAGGACACTAAATCAATTTTGAATTAATATTAATTAAATCAAGAATTAATATAATGCTAAACCATCAGTAATGTTAATCCCTGATAAACTTTCTGTCAAAGAAGTGAAAATAACAAATTATAAATGTATAAAAGACGGAATCCTTAAGTATTAATTTGGTATAACTCGTATTTATTTAACATTTATAGCTACATGTTTTGGAGACAATGCTCCATCATCAGGTTTCTAATTGTTTTTTTAAACACATTAATTTATAACATTATACCAATAGTTTTAGATTATATAATAATGTGTCATTTACCTCTTAATCTGTGATTATTATCACATTGTCTGTTTTCCATGTTATAAGCCATTTATAATATAAGACAGAATCCTATTTAAAAGTGACGATGTTAATTTCTGCTACATATTCTCAAGGGAAGTGGAAATAAGAAAATATGAAACCTGCGATATACTTTCTTTCATTTATTTTTAATAAGATATGTTTTATTGAATTAATTGTACAATCTGCCTCACTTTAGGGCAATAAGTAATATGGATGACAAAGAAACCATTCACAAAATATGTATACTGAAATTTTATCACTTAAATTGATAGAACAAATAAAAATATATAAAACACCAAATCCATGTACAAATTAATCTTCTTATGTTTTGTAACACTTTCACACATTAGATAAGATGAACAAGAAAACATGAATTGGTAAAACACTGAATCCTCATGTTGTAACGTTCTGTTTCACCTATTTACATTTAATAAGACTAAATATCAATATAACATACTGAACAACACAAGTTGAAACTGTAGAAGTGATTGTTTACATTTGAGGCTATAGGAACGAACTATCGAAAAATGTAAACTTGAAGTGAAGCCTAAGGATCGAACTGGTTGGTGTAGCGCGGGTCAAGCCAGTTTGGTGGTGTCAGCCATCCGAACATTTATCAAATGTTACCACTGCCATCCATGGATGGTCTTTAGGATCAGTATTACGGTAAGTATTTTTTCCCCCATTGAATTTTTTTCCCTTCTAATGCTCCTCGGAGCCTATTACCCATTCCTTGTTTTCATATTAATTTTCAATGAGTGTTCTCATGAAATAAACCCTAGAGAGCAATTAAACAAATATAACACGAAGTTGTACACAGCACAATGAATCCAGAGGTAGCTATGGCAGAGAATCTATATGAGTTTGTGTATATAATGACAAAGCTTTGAGTAACTTAATAAAGATACCGTTTAGGTCATTTGTAGATCCAATTACGCAGAAGTGCAGAATTACAAATGCCAGGTAGAAATATAAATGGGTACACAGATATTGAACAATGTACATGGTTTTTGTTAGGTTTTTATTTGAGTTTATTATTAATTTTAATCTCGTCTATGTTAAAATTCATCATTATGAGGCTAATCATATGTATATAGTATGCAACAAGCTGCAAAGATGGAAATATGTATTAAGTATTAAAATATATATTAAGAAGTAGTAGAAAACATTTTAAAAAAAAATTATCAAAGGACCCAAAAGTACAATAAAACAAGATGACCAAGTGAGTTAGGACGAAAGTCTCAAAAAAATACTTTTGCTTTTTTAGTAATGGTGTACTGTTTCCAGGCCTAAGATTGCAACCTTTATGATCAATCCTTAGGGTCTCATGATATTTTTGAGAGTGTGTGGTTGTTTACAATTTATGAGGAGAGAAACATATAGGTACAGGATATTGAAAAATATCTATAGCTTTACTCGCCAAACTATCTCCCCCTTTTTCTGCCATATGCAAGTACCCCTAGACCATGTAGGTGATAGCTTACTAATAAGTTTTCAAATTTCTGCTGTTAGATTCATTTTTTAGGGACAAGAAAAAAAAATGTAAATGTACCTGAATACTTAATTAGTTGGTACTTAACGTAATAGGGTGGGTCACTTGGGGAAACTTTCCAACCTGATAAGCCGTAAGATCATTGGTTTATATCCAATCAGTGTAAGGATGGAGTGGAAACCTTACGAGGTGTGTAAACAAATACGCATAATAGTCTTCATGAATAATCAGATATTACATACATATGAAGAGCTTGAAACCCGAATACGTACCCTAAAGTATCTTTACGAATCATTGCCAGAAATATAAAACCGAATTAAAGAAATTGAGGATGAGCAATTTGAAACAGTAATTAAATACATAATACGACTTGAGGAAACCGAACTAACCACGAAAAAGAAAAGTTTGTTAAATAAATTGTAACTCCCAATTGATTTGGCACCTAATACGTCTACACAAGTCACCCCAGAGCCCATATCTCAAAGTGAGCATTAAGAATATTTTCATTAGAGTATAATGTTTTTAATTACATCATATGTCAAATTACAAATATAGATAAGTAAAGAACTGTGAATATATGATACTCACCATCCTCTTACACCCAGATTCCTCAACATCTTCGAGCTAACGGGGGCTTTCTTTCCTTGTCTTTTCAACCGGGTGTTCTTCCAACATCATTTTAGGAAACTTACCAGCTTTTATTCATTGTAAATGCCCTATACATCTTATTTGAAACTTTTCCTTATTAGCTGAAATATCTAGTGCTGCATATAGGTTAGTAATCTCTTGATTTATTTTTATATTCGAAAGATTCGGGTTCTTTTTAGTGGACTATATCTTTTTTCGAATTATTTTCGCTTCCAACGTTTTAGTAGTATGTAGAGCCAATGTCCCAAAGTCCATAGCAAGCGGTTGAAGGGAAGTATAATAAGCTCTAAATGTGCTGATATATTTATTTTTCAAAAAATCGTTATTAGAGACCGTATCAATAACGTATAAACCGTATCAAATGTTTGCTTTGTCTTTGAAACTGTCATCCTCAGTGATGGATTATTCAATATTAAACATTTTAATATACTGCCCGCTGCATCTGAGGATCAGGTTGACAGCTAATGAAAATGGATTGGACGAAGGCGAGCGCTGAAGTAGCGAAAGGGGCTAATGAAGGCAAAGGAATAAAACAATTAGCGACACCGATTGAGAGCGACCGACTGGAAAACAGCTCTCTCCAGGGGTCTGGCTCTAAAGCTCCGTCTCCGGTTCTTTATGGCGCTGGGACCCACTTTATTGTAGTAATCAGGGATTCTAGGCTCAAACCGGCAGGTCTCTTGTTCGCACTTAGAAAATAATATTCTCTTAAATCATTTTATTTTATGACAGGAAAAATAAAACCCTGCAATTTTCTTCTATAGAACTGTTCCATTAAAAATATCTAAAATTCAATGAAAGGCTGGCAGTGCATGTATCTATATAAATTTATGAGCAGATAATATATATTAAATAGATATATAGATGATTCTCGATTTTTGATACCTATATACCAGTTTAAAAATAACATTGTAACAAAATAATATTATAACAACAAATGTTCCAAAGGAGAGCTTAAAAAGCAAAAGAAAAAAGAAAACCTATACAAAAATATAATTATCAGAGATGAGTCGATTCAAAAAGAATCGATTGTCCAAAGTCGAGTTCTAGGTTCCGATCGATACTGCTGACGTTCATGATTATAATAATCACGAGGTTAGAATATATATTTTATTCTATCCTAACATTTACAATCCCATAAGTAATAAATAGAACTAAGAACTCTGTGATTTTTTTTTTTTAAACAATAAATTATAAAACGAACTATTGTTTATACATTAACTAAATACTAATTAACTTATTCTATGTTAACTATTTTAGTTGATTCAAGCTATTTGCTATTTACTCATTTATTTATTGAATAATTATTGGGTGTAAAATAAATTTGGTTTGTTTTTTTAGCACTCATATGGATTATTTATTGTGATAGCAATTTATTTTTAATAATATGTATCGGTATTGAGATAGCCATTCAATAAACATATTGTAGAGTGCATGATGTATGCGATTATTTTTAAACCCTGGCTTCCTCAGGAGTAGTTAGAAGATAAACATACTAAAAATCCCCGCCCCCGAGGGGAGAGCTAACAGTAGGGGGGGGGGAGAAGGTCCCATTTTGGGGTTTTTCGATTATATCTCAAAAACAGTGGACTCTAGAAAAATATGGTTCAAATAAAAAATAAAGCTTTTCAAAAATTATCGATTTTTTAGTAACGCATATATCGATAAACCATTAAAAGTTCGACAGATACGCATGTAAACAATTTTACTGGAACTATAACTAACTTTAATTTCGATTCGTACTAAAATTAATTAATTTTTTTCAAAAGCCCCAAAATGGGATCTTCTCTCCTTCTCTCCACAAGCTCACCTCCCATGGGCGGGGACTTTTAGTATGTTAACTTTTTAACTATTCCTAACGTTGCTGTGAAGTTAAAAATTATTGCATACTTCATGCACTCTACACCCCTCATTTCAGCACTCATTGACTGGACTAAGAATCGAGAATTAATAATAATAATTTGGTGTGAATAGAACCATTTTGGTACCTTAAACCATTATATTAAAAAAATAAATTAGTAAACAGCAAATAGCATTTATTATTTAAAGCATATAAATTACGAATCAGAGTCTAAAAATAATTAACTAAATGTTGAAAATTAAGTTGTTAACTTATGATAAATGTTCTTACATTGAATTAATTTTTCAATATACCTTGCCTTAAGGCAATAAAATATGTATGGCATAATATCCGTTCATTCAATATGTACAATGAAAATTTCTTATTTTAGGGAAGTGGAAACGACATAATATAAATATATGAAATTTCAAATACATTTTTAAAATTATTTTGTCAACCTATGTTTAACTTTTTGACAGTAAGGAATTGAAAATAAGAAAATATCAAGACATAAAACACTAATATATGTTGAAACTGATAGTAACTTCTGTTAAAATTTTCTTACATTTAAGAAGGCTAAATAAGGAAATATCAAATTAAAAAAACTAAACAATATAATTCAACCTAAAACTATAGAAATGGAAGTTAACAGCTTTATAGGAAAGATTTATCGATAAATATGAATCTCGATTTGAAGCAACGGAACCGATCTGCAAGAGTAATGTGGATTTGACAAACTTGCAGAGGTTCAATGTCGGGACCTGAATTAACATAAAAATATAATGTTGTGGAATATAATTGTAACGTAACTGAAATGACTAAGAAGAAATTTCATAAAAAATCCCAATATACCAATACATTATTAGCTCAAAAAATCGTCGGTTAGGAATATTGATTTTTTTCTTACGGTAGTCATTCCTAGTTTGGAGTAATTTTAAAATAACCCACTCACATAATATAATTTCCTGACGAAGTGGGGAGGGGGGTGTGAAAAAGGTTTTGTCTCATGACACGTTGTAAAAAATCGGCTTTGAGTAGCCGGCTGGACCCCTCTCATTTTCTATTCAAGGGCTGTAGGCAGAGGGACAGAATCAATACACAAGAATGAAATATGATAGTGAGTTGACAACTTCCCTCGCTCCTGGTCCTAGCCTTATTATTACGAATGTACTACACGAAGGGAAAACAGTTTTAGACAGCCTGGTTTTAGTTTCACTACAGATATTTGTGAAATAACTACTGCTATTTGATTTTCAATAGATATCAATATCAACTAGCCAATCCTTATGCAATTAAATTAAAATCATTCTCTTAAGTAACGTTTTACGACTAATAAAACCTAGATTTGTAATGTATATATACATTAGCAACGTTAAAATACAAGTTTAAGGCCTAAAAGAGCAATTATTATAAAGCGTAAAACTTAAAATTTATAAAGAATTTGACCTGTTTTATTATTTGATCCAAATCATAACTGGTAATTGCCAAAAAATAATATGCTTCTCCACTAAAGTCCTGGTTGTAAACGGTTTTTTTTTTTTTTCTGGCGCTACTGGATATACATTTTAATTTTATACAACTCTTTTTGGCATAACTCCTAGTTTATTCATAAGTATGTAGCTACATGTTTCAGGGCTCTAGTCCCACCTTCAGGCTTCTTAAATATTTTTCAAGTACTTTAATTTACATAATGACACTAATTAGTTTTACAATTCTTAAGACTATATCTTATTTACCTCTTTAGCTGTGGCTGTTTGTACATTGTCTGATTATGATATAGTTTCAGTAGATTGGTAGTTAGTATGAACCTATAACATGGTGAGACAGTATGCAAATATCCAGTAAGCTATAGTATAAGGAATTTTAAAACTATGTAAATTATGTGTGATTATGTAAATTAACGTAATATTTTAGAAGCCTGAAGATGGTACTAGAACCCTGAAACATGTAGCAACATACTTATGAATAAACTAGGAGTTATGCCATTCAATAAGCTAGCGTGCATTCGTAGAGCTACATTGATTCGGCATAAAAACATTGACATACATAAAATACATTGATATTGAAAAATACATTGATTACATCAGAAACTGAAATGGAAAAACAATTTTTTTTTAATGCTTAATATTTTTCTTTTCCTCCTTCTACTGTATACTAAGATACATTTTAAGGAATTAATAAATGATGGATTTAATTTTAAAAATTTTTGGATTTCATTTATTTATTATTAGATGATGGGGGTTCATCTTTTCTTTGAGCCAACCTAGCATAACAACTTAAACTAAAATTAAAAACTTAAATTTATTCACGCATGTTTACATATTTCTGCCAACGTTGGGGAACTGGACTTACTATAATTTTATTGACAAGTTATTCCCAGACAGTGGTAATTTCGATTGAAAATTTAAATGTTTTAGATTTATAATTTCTTTCATTCTCAGTAATTAAAGCTCTTCATTTATTAATTCTGACTTTTTCTTTTCGAATGCCGTTCCCTTTACAATTTTTCTAATAATTCCATTTCGGAAAAAAAACAAAAAAAAACTTCAAAACAAAGTTAAGTTAACGCTTAAATTAATTAATTAAATTAAATTAACGCTAACAATTCATTAAAAAATGTTTGTACACCTATACTCTAAAGATATATTAACTATGGGGGTAGATAGAGTTGACAGACTATCTCAGACTTCTCGACATTATTAGCAACTGACCAAGAGAGCAAAAAATGTTAAATGGAAGGAAGTGAGTGATTAAACAGTTTAAGAACTTTTCAACTAGATAATTATTAGTTTTTTATTAGTCTGGATTCACTGAACTATACTAGTTTCAGATCAGCCCGTTCAGGACGAATGATATTCGAAAAACTATTTTTCGAATTAAAGTCTATAAGTTAACTACGACTACAATTACGTACGTCATAAAAGATAACTTAGTCTGGGTAGGATTATATTGTTAAAATAATAAAAACTTATTGTAATGTTACTGACATAAATAGTATTTGACCTTTTGGCGGATTTAATCAATTTGATACTATTCAGGATGTTGGAGGTAGTCATGTTTTTTTAAATAATACAATACACAATTATATAGTCATTTATATTTTACAACAATTATTTTCCTTTGTATCAATCCTGTATTAGTCCAATCTATTTTTATTTTTCATCATGATATACCTTTATGTTTGTAACCTAGAAAGGTTACAAACATAATCAATCGATGATTATTTAAATTTTTTTATTTTTATTAATAAGTGATTTTTAACACCGTAACTATTCCAGCATTTGTTTCGGGAGCCCAAAATAATAAAAATGAAGAAAAATTGTAATAATATAAAACAGAGATAATTTAAGAAAAAAATTACAAGAGTATAAAAAGGGAAATCTTTTTAAAATATATGTTATGTAATAGTGATATTTATTTTCAAATAATTCTTCAAAGGAGAATAGCCCTAACGCAATAAAACCTCACAAGAAAGGGATAATCGAAATGGAAATCTTAATCTTGAATATTTGCACGGATGTTCGACGGGAAAAGGAAAGGGACTGGAGAGGGGTTAAGGGAGGGGAGGGGCAATGTGTAGCCGGAGGAATGGGACGAGATTGAGGTCTGCTTCCATATCAGGCTCGCTATAAAAGTCGCCCGTTTCCACTTCAGCTAGGAGGTTCGGTTAAGATAAGAACATTAGCCTGAACCTACCCTGTCTGGATAATAAGCTTCGGGGTCTCGATCTTTAGGTAATAGTTAATATCCTACAACATAAAGATGTGTATCGGAGACCTTAGCCAGAAAGTTATTCAAAAAAAAAAAGTCTCAAAAACACTTGATCATGGATATTAATTAATCTAACGTTTTTCCCAATTTAAATTTGAGAATAAAAAGGATCAAATTACTTGAATAATTGAATGAATTAACAATCATATAGCGATGAATGAGGAAATAGCTGTTCAAACGAAATTAAAATAAATTTAATGCTTCACAACATATATATGACATTTTTTTTTTTTTCTGAGAAGCAAATATGTGACAAAAAGAGAAGTAAAAGTAATATATTTTTTTTTTTAATTATCGATTTTTAATAACTTATATCTCGAAAACCGTTGGAAGTTCGACAAATATGGATAAAATTAGTTTTATAGGAAATTTAATTAGCTTTGATTTTGACTTGAAACATATTTTTTTGGAGTCCACCGTTTTTGAGATACAATAGAAAAACCCCAAAATGGGAACTTCTGCCCTCCCCCACCGTTAGCTCACCCCCTAGTGGCGGGGACTTTGAGCATGTTTACCTTCTAACGAAGCAATAAAGAAAAAAATGTTCGCATACTTTATGCACTCTAAAATATGTTTATTGACAGGACTATATAGTATTCGGACGTTTCTTTATATTACATATGTTTTTATTTTTTATTTAAGTTATTATAAATATTTTTCAATACCTATATCTATTAAAGCTGTATACAATGCCAATAAATTGATTAAATATATGAAAAAATACATTAAAGTAATTTAACATATCACTACGAACGAGCCAATGGCTATCGAATATATATATTTATTTTTGACAAATTGTATGATAAAAAATAAAATAAAAATGTGCTCAGTGAATATAAAAAAGGATTAATTTTTTTTTTTATTAATATTTTATTTTTTACTGAAACGTTCACGATACAACATTGAAGGTGATGACGTAGAAGATTATTTAAACAGAAAGGATGTGATGGAACAGATGATGCGGAAGCTTCAAT
Source organism: Euschistus heros (assembly GCA_003667255.2). Taxonomy (NCBI): domain Eukaryota; kingdom Metazoa; phylum Arthropoda; class Insecta; order Hemiptera; family Pentatomidae; genus Euschistus; species Euschistus heros. The sequence goes on from RCWM02000234.1 coordinate 1,646,154, forward strand.
GAAAAGCTACTTCACATATCGCCCAGTGAATACCAAACCCCTCCCCCCACCTACACAACAGCCCATCCCAATAAAGGGGTGGGGTGAAGCAGAAAATCTCAAAAGCAATAGTTCAGCTTCGTTGTTAGGCTTATATGATTGGCTTTATTTAAACATTTGATAGGAATGAAGCTTATCATTATATTAAATAACAATAATTTTATTCTTGCTAAAGATAATTTATTATAATTCTATAAAACATATAAAAACCTAGCATCGAGGTGTTGGTGGATCAAAAGTTTATTTCCGTAACTACTTCCACAGTGCAATAATAATTTATTATAGAAAAAGTTTATAATAAATAAATTGTTTTTAAAGCAACTACACAATTGGTAGCATAATACAATTTTATATAACATAATATAACGCCTCGGATTGCTATCGGGGATAGAAATGGAAGCAAGTTGAGATTGTTCGATATGAATGGCGGATAAGATATCTGTGCAATATTATCAAAGAATCCTGTAGGACAGGGAATCGCAGGTTTGACCCGTAACCGGTATGGTGGGGTCCTGGAAGCCCCAGAGAGTTTTGTTTATTCTGTGATTCCCAAAGGCGCTGCTATTAGGAGCTGTAATTCTCAGTACCTTTCAGGCAGTAGCTTCTGAGCTGTTGATAATAGTGTTTTTTTTGCGGTGCCTGATTTATGAATTTTCATTAACGTTTAGCCGAGCGTGGGGTCCGTGTGACTCCACCATACCGTAAGTGAAACTTTTTATACAAAATAATTGATATTATTTCCATCAAAAATGGCATATTATAGCAATGGCCTTATTTATTGTGATATTTATTGCCTTGGCTCAGGAGGCTCTACAACCACCGGCTGAGGACGATTTCTGTTGCTGCGTTGAGCTCGTAATTCTCTGAAGGTCTGACATCCTCTGTAGTTAGCAGGATGAGCTCCTTCGCAATTTGCACATTTCGCGAGCGTTTCTCTGGTTTTTTGGCATAATGATGTCTCATGGGCTTGGCCACATCGCACACACCGAGCCTGATGGGTACAATAGCTTTTCGGGTGACCAAAGCCCTGACATCTTGTACATTGTGGAATATCTCGTTTTTTTCTTGGTTCTTCTATCTTTACATGAGTATAATATATAAATTCAATTTCATAATACTTTTCTGAATTTTTTGATATATCAACGAAAAACATTTGTAGTGGGGTTTTTGTTCTTGTTGAAATAGCATTTGTAATATATAATAATAATAATATTGGCTCAATTCTAGCACCTTTTCTATACTTAGTATATACCTATGACATACCGACGAACAATAACATATTAACTGCTACTTACGCAGATGACACTGCAATCATGACTAGAGACGCGGACCCTACACAAGCCACCTTAACACTTCAACACAACATCAACGAGATTCAAGCTTGGTGTAAGAAATGGAAAATAAAACTTAATTATGACAAATCCCTTCATATTACATTTACAATACGACGCAAGACCTGCCCGCCTGTTTACAAGGACAACCAACCTTTACATCAAACTGAAAAGGTGACATACTTAGGACTTACGCTTGATAGAAGACTTACATGGGGCCCACACGTCAAGACAAAAAAACAGACGTTACAGTTAAGACTGCGACTTCTATACTCAGTACTTCACAGACGCTCAAAACTACCTTTAAAACAGAAATTTAACATTTATAGTTACTTGATTAAACACATCGGGACGTATGCATCGCAAATTTATGGACCGGCCAAAAGAACACATTTTCAGAAAATACAGACATTTCAATCTAAATTCCTAAGACTGATAACAGATTCTCCTCCTTATGTGTCAAACGATATACTACATACAGACTTACGTATTCCGACAGTTAAGAGCCATATTCATAAATTTGATCGACAATTTCTTGAGAAACTATGTGGACACACTAACAAACAGATACATTATATGGCAACAGTACAGATACCTGTCATAACTCAATGGAGGCTGAAAAGGAAGTGGATGAGGGATCTCCTAGTCTAATCGCTAATAATTTAGTTTCACGCCTGGAGATTTTACCTCTGGGTGCTGACTCCCTCATGCCTGTTCATGTCTGTTGTTTCAATGTAACTTCACATTCACTGATTGTCCATTGTGTACAGTTGTGAATAAAGTTATTATGTTAAAAAAAAAAAAAAAAAAAAAAAAAAAAAAAAAGTTTACTGTGCATATTGCAGTACACCAATATGCACGGATTGTGTCAAGAGTATCTGTGAATACTGCCTGTAATAGTATATGTGATTTTTATAATATTTTTTCTTAATTATCTTTTATCCAATTTTTTTTTATGTTCCTTATATAGCTATTAATAGAAATCAATCACCAGATTTAGATTTTTCATGTACCCATGTCTTATATTAAATTTTTAATATTTTTTAATTTTAATTTTTACAGTTTTGCCTTTTTTTAAATATAATTTTTGTAAAATAACAATATACATTTATTTTTTTCAACCCAGTTATATATCTTCAGATATGATGTGTGGTTGAAAAAAAAAACTTGTTTTGACATTATTTGAACATTAACCGCGAACATTTTGAATTAACAAATATTGGGGTCCAGGTGACCCCACCGTACTGGTTATGAAACAATTTATGGACCATACTGGTTACGGGTTAAGACGAAGTCTAAAGATCATTTGAAATGTCTTTAAATTCGTTTTAATTCCAAAAAGTTTGTAATTGGAGCGTTTAGGATTCTATTAGAGAATCATGATTTACTGATAGCATACAGTATCATCAGTAGTAGGATGAGTCAGGATGTCAGCTGTGTTATATAGTGTAGAGGGTGGGACTTAAAATATTTCCTTGAGGATCGCAAGTAGACTGAGAGAGGAATAAATGCTTTTTTTTTTTTTTTTTTTTTGTAGCGATTCTTGATCATGGTGGTACTTTAATTTTACTATGAATTTTTCCCTTTTATTGTTTGTTTTAATACCGTTTTATGATTAATTTAATATTATCAAAATATTATTTCATTTATGAAATCAACCTTAAAAAATATATTGTATAAAAATAATAACGAGAAACAGCACTACATCGTAGTCTGGCTAATACCTGATTTTATGTATCAGCTCACTAAAGTCATTCATATTAATTTCGTTTACGATAATGAAAATAAAAACGCAAAAAAAAAAAAATTCTTTTTCGATCATTCAATATCCGAATGACTGAATTAATTCATAAGTAGGACTGACTATATTAGTTTCTATTTTTTATTATAACCATAAATTTCTGTAAAAAAAAAAAGAAAAAACAACAAACAAATAATAATTTGATGGTAGATGGAAGTAAGATAAACATATAGCTAGTTCTGAAACATACAGATAGGTAAATAATAAATATATAAATATGATATAAATAAAGATAAGTTAATAACAATTTTCTATTATTATGAAGATTAGTTGAATGTTATAATGTACAAGGAAATAAATAGTCAGTGATTAGAATACTGAAAACAAAATAAAATTGCATTAATATATATTGAAGACGTTTCGGAATGCATTGTAAGACTTCATCGGCAGAATAAATTTTCTTGGATTTCAATTTTTTTATTATTTACTTCATTATTAAAAATTATTATCCTTTATTTCAGCACCTAGTACTTACCTTTTTCTCAATTTTATCATTTTAAACGTTCTCTGTATAAAAGAATATCTCACCAATAACAACTTTTCGCAAGTTATTCTGCCAATAAAATATTTTTAAAAAATTATTTTTACATTCATACTTCTTTTAAAGCGGTTTAAATATAGCACAGCTGAGAAAGCAATAAAATGTAGGCAATCGACGGATAGAGAATATTGATCTAAAAGCGTTTCCCTTTACACTGTAGAAAAAAAATATTCTACCTCGATTAATTGAAAATATCTTTTTTATTTTTACTTTTGAAACTATGAGATATGGACTGCTAGGGTGTTAAAGCAGGAATGCAATAAAAGTGATATCCAGTGAGCTGTAACAAGTAAAAGTTTTTTATTATTTTTTTTCTGTTTTATCGAATATTCTATTCAGCCTCTTGTCCATTATTAGAACTATCCAATGATTGTGAAAATGTTTGATCTGAATTATTCAATTATGTATAATTTTGAAACACTTCAAACGACCAATAAATAAACCTAATTATTATTATTATTATTTTTTTAATAATTTGTTTTAACTTAAAAGAAACAAAAATTGAAACGTCAAAACGGAGAATTATCACTACTGCTTAAAGACTTTAGACTGCTTAACCTTAAAGAATTCTACTAAGGATTTCATCATTTTCTCCACTAAATCATGCCAAAGGCATATCAATACAAATCTGCTTCAATTAAATGTAGTAATGTAGTAAAGAATTTGTCACCTCATATAAAAAAACTGCTGTAATTACGTTCAGTTTTCTATCCAACTCAAACAATATCATTTTCACAAAGATAACCTTAAATACAAGAATCAAAGAAGACTGATATATAAAAAAATACTCAAAGAAGCTTCAGAGAACAATCAGAAGTTCAATAATTATTCGGAAGAGAATTATTCCTTTACCACTAACAATGCATTCAATTTATTTTTAGGAGAAAATGTTTCTCAGAACAACCATTAGTTGTCTTTCATTGAGTTTATCGGGAATGGAGTGGGAAGCAAGTTCGGAGAATATATGTAAATTCGAGTGGGTACGAAGCATAAGGAAGGATAGATATCTGGTTTGGGTAAATTCTAAAACTCATTCAAAACTCCCCTATTCCAATATCTTCTTTCATCCCAGTCAGACGCCTGCCAATATGAGTAATAATTAAAAATCTGGTCAGTCAAACTCATTAAATCCGATACTTAAAATTTTTAAAAATTTTAATCGTTTGTTTCCCTTTTAACTGAAACAATTACTTTATTTACTTATTTTCTTATATAATTATGTATACATGTAAATTTATAGATTAACATGTGTGCACAGATATGTGTGAACACATATATCTAACGTATGCAAATGGAAGTAGATGTGTGTATTTATAGGGTCATTATTTCATAACGGTACAATTTGGCCTGACGTCATTGCAGCGGGTCAGTGTTGCCTCTGACCTTTAGACAAAGCAAAAAATCCCTTATCTTAGCCACCAGCTAAAGATTTCTTAACTGATTAGGCAAATAGGTTTTACCTATGTGACGCACATGTAAATAATCATATAAATGTGGGAATTGGGTGAATTGGATACAGTATAAGACTATCTGTGTATTAAAGTATAATCAAACGATTTGTCAATTTCAGATAATTTTAATAGTTTAATTTTAAAATTAAGGTGAACTTTGTAAACCTTACTTGTGACATTTCTAGGTAGTTCGAACATTAGGATAAATTAACTAATTAGAAGCGTCATTAAATAGATATTGGTAAATTACGTGTAGAAATCTCATCATCCACGACCAATATATAACATATTTTAAATTGAAGTGTAAGGGACAAACCTTTGAAGCATTATCCTCTTGTCACAAGTGATTGTATCATAATGGTATAATGACCCATATATTTATATGTATTTGTGAATATTTTTCAACATTTAAGTATTTAGTTCTAAATGTTTTTCTCTATGTAAATTTTCCTTTCTAATCATTATTTTTATTTTATTCAATCTGCATATTTGTTTTCCATATTTCTTTCCTTTTCCAGAGCATATTGTAATATTTATATTAACATATTAAAATTATTATTATTTCTTTTTTTCCTCTTATTTTTCTTACTTTAATATTTATACCAGAAGCTCTTTTTTTAATGGTCCATAAATTTCTCATATTTTATAGATATTATCTTTTTTTATTATAAAAAAAAACAGACCATTGTAGCATCTTACAGAACATATGTTATTGTTAAGGGACAATACGTCCCAGAATAAAAATTATTTTTTCATTTCATTTCGTATCATAGATGGTTATGGATTAATTTATTGGTGAGATAAATAGGAGCTTTGAGAATTTTGGATTTTGAAGATTGGATACGAGAAGAATTGAAGAATTTTTAGTAAAGTCTTTGTATAAATGGGCCCAATTACTGGGTCATTGCACCATTATGGTACAACGCTAGTAACAAGAAGATAATGCAACGATTTGTCCCTCAGACATCAGTTAGAAATATGTTATGTATAGGTCGTAGGTGATGAGATTTCTTCACATAAGTTGCTAATATCCATTTAATGACGCTTTTCTAGTTAATTAATTTCTCCTAGTTTTCTATCTCCCTAGATTTGTCACGTCAGTTTTACAAAGTTCACCTTAATTTTATAGAAATTATATGGACTAATAAAATTATTTTTAATTAACAAATCGTTTAATACTTTAGTACACTGCTGATCTATTTATCTAATTTCTGAAAAAACGTAGATAATTTCACATATTTCACCACCGATTGAAACCAAATTTTAAGGTTACCTAGAGGCCGCTAAACTGCATAGTTCTGCTCTTATCCAGAGGTCGCAAGATTTCTTCTTATTGAAATATCTCAAGTTATAGTTGACCTTGGAATTTTTTTTCTCAAGTTTTTGTTGACTGAAATCTGGAGTAAATGCAATGTTTTATGCATAGATACATAGCCGAATGTGCGCTGATTTTCGGGATGCTATTACTATTGTAATTGGTGGAACACAGCTGTTGTTATGGCCATTAGAAGTTGTTGATGAAATCTCAACTTCAAAATTGTAACGTCCTTGAAAGGGGTAGAAAATCAATATTTTTTTATATTGATAAAATTTCAAATATGAGGGTTTTTTGGTGCGCTAAATCGAGATTTCAAGAAAAAAAATTTCCACAGATTAACAGCGGATTCCATTGGAATTTTGTAATTTTTTTCGAGTTTTTGAGTACTCTAAAGCCGGGTCGAATCTTCAGAATTATGAAAGTATTTTTATTTCAAATAACATACAAAACTACAATTAAATGTGAAAGTGTCATTTCTCTATCTTGACTGAGAGCTGAGAAAAAAATAAAACGTGATTTTCATTTTTCTTTTCTCGGCTCCCAATGCTCATTGGCGGCTATAACTCTAGCATCGCACTATTGAAGATCCCTACAACCTACACAAAGATCGGTATTCAAATCTGTGAGTTATAAGTCAAAACGCCTCCTTGTTAGTTTTTAAAACTGTAGCGTATGTGTATCAAACGAACAGAATCGATGTCGGATCAAATACTAAAACTAAATTTACTGATTTTTAGAGAATTATGACGAGGCAATCAATCAAAAGACGCAGAGGGAACAGTAACCCCCATGTCAACAGCATATTTCAATAAGAGAGCATCCGTCAGCTTTTTCGGAAAATTATCAACGGACGGGGATGAAGTGGATCCATGTTGATAGCAGCACTGTCAACAGCACTTTTGAAGAACAAACAACAGAGCCGGAGCCTCCCGCAGCAATAAATGAACCTTTGTCATCCCAACAGCTGCTCCATTTCGACGGAAGATCATCCCCCCCCCCCACCTGTCAAAACAAGGCCGCAACGATAGATGGACAACTGGCCGGTCTGGGAAGAGTCGATTATTTATATTTATTATTGTCATTTCATAAAAAATACAATTTACTTGCTCATCCTTAAAGTCAGGTTGAAATGAGGATTTAATCATCACCAGCGATTATTTAAATTTATTTCTCTCTTTAATTATTTCTAACTTATCTCCTTAAAAAAATATAATTAAAATAGAATAGAAAAGGAAAAAAAAAAAATCAGGGACAATATCCTGCTATGACCAGGCTGTCTGTCGAGTCCGGATCCGTATTAATCTAAATTAAGGGATGCCAGTTAGGACTTAAATGCCTGACAAAATATAAATATTTTTACAATAATTAATAAATTAAATCTTCTCTCAAAGGTTTCATGTTGACAAATAATTGAGATATGTTAATTATAAAGAAAATAATCAGATATTTAGATGAGTGACATGCAAATGGTAAATGAATTTGACGGTTAAATTAAAAACAACGTATATTAAATTATGCGTTGACTTATAAAATCACAAAAAATATCATGTTTACCCCGAATATTGCAAGGTAAGACGCAGGCAGGTAGAGAAACTGTTCTTTGTTGTATGACCCAGCTGTGCCTCTCCTGCCAACAGCTGTGGAGGGGTAGCTTATTGCGTATCATGCGAATATTATGTTTGTTTAATTAAAACCTATAATTTTGATACATAACAGTCCATTAAGAACGACGTTACATAGCAAAAAGGAAAATCATATCTGGCTAAGATATTTTCAAAATAAGACAACATAAATAAAAGTAAATACAAATTAACATGATAAAGTAGAAGAAACAAAATTATTCACTACAGGAATAAATATTGTACAAAATTAAAAGTACACATATGGATAGAAATCGCGCCGCTTGCTATAGTTCTAATTATTGTATTAATGGTTTATTGTTCTGTTATTATTTACTGTATGTTATTAGTATTGTAGAAAGTGTTAAGTATTAAGTGCTATTGAGTTAAGAGTTCTTGTATTAAGTGCCATGTTAAGTGAACATGGCAACAATATAAGGAATAAGTGATCTATGGGAATTAATTAGACGAGTGACATTAAAAGCATTATATATTCTTACTAATGATTGACATATATAATTACAATATGAAATATAGATCATAAATAGATTAAAACCTTAAATTGTAACAAAACAAACTTAATCTAATCTTATTTTAATAGGAGATAGGCTATGATGTGGGTAAGGCGTCGCCTGTTTATTATTTCTTATAACAACGTACTAACATCTAACGGAAATTATGTTACATAACCAAAAAGTTGTTAGACATTGCCACTTCCTAGGGGAAAAGAGTGGATGAAGCAGACATCCAGGGCAGGACCGAAATGCTTACTGAGTAAGACTTGGGCTTAGAGTAGGCAGGCTAGACTTCTACCAAACTTCTGCCGGAAAGCTCATTTTCCTGACATCACAAAGCTTTTCCTTACCAGATGGGCTCTAAGCCAGAGAGATCCTTTGACACCTTTCTCGTTTTCTGCATGGACCTAGCATTAGGTTGAGAGGATTTTTTTTTGTTATATTTAGTTTATTATATAGAAGCAAGACAAATTTAGATAAAAACATATTTCCTTGTAAGCTCATGTATTTGTCACTGAGAAGATGATAATTAATTAGATGGTTGTCGAAAAAAAGTCAATAAGTCCAATTAATTTTAAAAATGACTATTTATGTTCAAATGAAGATTTTCAATCTCCGCTTGTTGGAAAATAAAAGTTGTGCTAAAAAGCCTTAAATTATCTATTTTGACACAAATGGTATTTTTGGAGTAATAACAGAATTTTAGATCACAATCAAAAATACCTTCTAGAAAAGTGAAAAATTTTTATTTATCAACTTCTTATAGTCAGGAAATTAGTTTAAGTTTTTCTTATCATCTCTTTTTGGACAAATATAGATAATATTAATAAATTTGAACATTAAGAACTTTAAAATTCTTACTTTTTCACAAATACATTTTCCATAAAAACTTTAACGTCCGATATGTTGCAGATTTGGCCCAAACCTATCCTTTCGTAGCAAACCCCATAACCATTCAAATCCACTGGTCTCTCAACTTGCTTTCCTTTCTATTCCAGATAATTCTTCAAAGCGTCTTTAAGAAAATGACCTCGGGATCATCCAATATAGAATTTTTATTGAAGTGCTGCTCAGATAGTTGCTTCAGAAGAAGTTAAAATGATTTTATAATATATATTGACTCAATATATTTTTTTTTTGTTTTAATGAAGATATAAATTTCAAAAGTAAATAGTAAAATATATATATATAAAAATTCCAATTGATAAAGGACAATACCAATAAAAAATTAGCATGACATAAAAGCAACTGAGAGAGATCAATATCTGATCTCAAATCAAAGAGAACAATATCTGGATTATATATTATTTTATTTATTAATGTATTTATCTTTATTACTTCACTTTCACCTGTAAATTATAATATTGAAAAAATGTTAATCTGATGAAATATGTATTAATATTTTATATGTTCTACAGGAAATATAGATTGATAAAAAAAATTAAATATGTCTCTGGTATCTGTTTTGGAGTTACCTTAAAAAGAAACTTAGGCAAAATAGACATAGAGTAATTTCCTGATTTCTATTTCTTCGAAAAAAATAAAGTCTATGCTTAAAACTAATAATTAAAAACTATACTTATGACAGGGAATTATTATCTGATTAAGTAATTAATAATCGGATTAATTGTTTTGTTTACTTTATTTATTTATTCACGCCTATTAATTATAATATTGAAAATCAGTAAATCTGATGAAGTTTGTATTAAGTTATTAGTTGTACATTGTTTGTGTTTTGTACATAATTCTTAATTGATAAATAAATAAAAAAATAAAATAGAATAAAATAAAGACTATCCCATATTGCATAATAAAGAATTTTAAACAATCAGCTACACAAAACCAGAAAAATACTTTTTTGGAGTTACCTTGCAAAGAAGCAAAAGAAAAATATGTATTGCGTAATATCATGATGTCGATTTTATCAAATAGTATCAAATCTATACTTCAAAGTAACTGTTTTATGACGGGGAATTATTTTTTGATTGATTATAATTGTATTATTTTATTTTTTTGTTTAATTTCTTTTGTCTCCTTGGAGTTAAAATTCACTAAGTGCAATTTTTTCTAAATTCTAGAAAAAGTCATAGTTTGTTGATATTATCATTTTCCACAAGTATAAAACGTCACCAAGAGAATATAGCTACTATATATGCTTATTAGAGAATGAGAAAATTCACTATATGTATAACTAGCTATCTGAGAAGTTTTAATGAACCCATTCTCGGGTTCTTTGCTTTTCTGAAAAAAAAAAAAAAAAAAAAAATTGTTTTGTTATTAGTTGAGTTTTACCTTCAAGTTGATGATTTCTTCATTAAAAAAAAAAAAAAAGAAAAAAAAAGTGATTTAGTTCTCTGTTAGAAACCTTATTTTTTTCCCATTTAGCTGTATGATTGTATTGTTTATTTCCAAAGGGGTGTGTGATTTTGTATACACAAAAAGCGGTTAAACGAAATTTAAAAGTTGTTTTTGTATTTGTTAGATTACTATTTCAATTCTTCATTTTCTTTCGATTAAATAATAATTTCATTTATTAGTAATTTCATTTGAGATTTCCTTTTTTTTTTATATTGTTTATTCTGGCATTTTATTCTAATTAAAATAATGATAATTACTAATATTTCTGATTTTAAATACAATTACAAAAATTCTAATTTTAATTACGCAATCGAATTATTTGAGAAATTTATAGACCATGTTATTCACATAAACCTTTTTCAAGGTCAGCATCAAATTATTTATCCGGAAAACCAACCCTAGAAAAAATGAACAAACAGGTCTCGGTCATATCCTAGTTAAAACTTTTGATTTCGTATTCGCAGAAACAGAGTCTAAAGAATCAGAACCTGTCTCTCAGAGATAGTGTTACTTATAAGGGGACGTTTGCAGTTGTAACTCACAGATTTGAATGCCGATTTTTGTGTGGGTAGTAGGGACCTATAATAGTGCAAAACTAGAGTTATAGCCGCCAATGGGCATAAGGAGCCGAGAAAAAAAAATATATGAAAATCACGTTTGTTTTTTTTTCTTAGCTCTTAATTAAGATAGAGAAATGATTCTTTCACGTTCAATTGCAGTTGTGTATGTTTTTTTTAATAAAAATAATTTTGTTATGCTCAAGACACTACCTGGCTTTAGGGTGCTGCTCAAAAACTCCAAAAAAATGACAAAATTCCAAGGAAATCCGCTGTAAATCAGTGGAAACTTTTTTTCATGAGCAACTGACCTCACATTTCGATTTAACGCACCATAAAACCCTTATATGTGAAATTTCATCAAAATCAAAAAATATTAATTTTTTTTCCCCTTTCGAGGAGGTTCAAATTTTGAAGTTGAGATTTCATCAACAATTTCTACCGGCCACAACAACTGCTGTGTTCAACCGATTACAATAGTAATAGAATCACAAGACATTCTGCTTTTTATCCATGCATAATACATTGGATTTACTCCCGATTTTAGTGGACAAAAACTGATGTGAATGAAAAAATCCGAGGTCAGCTATAACTTGAGATATCTCAATAAGGAAAAATCCTGCGACCTCCGGATTTAGGCTAAACTATGCAGTTTTACGTCTTCTAGATGACCATTAAATTTGGTCTTAATCGGTGGCGAAATATGTGAGATAGCGAAAATTATTTACATTTCTTCAGAAATTGCCAGGCCCTTGCCTACTAAAATCCTGCACATTAAAGGGAAAAAAAATTATTTTTGAATTCGACAAAATTAAGTTTCTACATGTTTTTTGAGATGAGGAATTTGAAAGTAATATCAATTTTTAGTTTAAAAATTTTCCTCACCAATATTATATAAATAAGACGTTTTAAAATGATCTATTTCTATTATTATTTTGCACTATTATAGGTCCCTACTACCCACACAAAAATCGGCATTTAAATCTGTGAGTTACAACTGCAAACGTCCCCTTGTTAGTATAAATAGAGTTGAGCTCTTAACTGATTCTACTATCTTAATATCAAACTATAAAACTTTGCGTAACGCCCTCGCGTTTTCCAAAAATGTATTGCATTTTACTAACTAGGTAACCGGTAAAACATGTTCCATATTAAAAACCTTGCCCACTAAAATCCTACACAATTTTAAAGGAAAAAAAAAAATATTTTTTAATTCGACAAAATTAAGTTTCTACATGTTTTTTGAGATGAGGAATTTGAAAGTAATATCAATTTTTAGTTTAAAAATTTTCCTCACCAATATTATATAAAGAAGACGTTTTAAAATGATCTATTTCTATTATTATTTTGCACTATTATAGGTCCCTACTACCCACACAAAAATCGGCATTCAAATCTGTGTTACAACTGCAAACGTCCCCTTGTTAGTATAAATAGAGTTGAGCTCTTAACTGATTCTACTATCTTAATATCAAACTATAAAACTTTGCGTAACGCCCTCGCGTTTTCCAAAAATGTATCGCGTTTTACTAACTAGGTAACCGGTAAAACATGTTCCATATTAAAATTTCATCGCCTATTGACTATATAGAATTTTAAGCGATCAGCTACACATTTTCATATTGTTTTGAGTAAAATGAGAGTAATTTATAAATATAATACACTGGAGTTACCTTATAAAGAAACAAAATAAATATAATAAATAGACAACAAAAAAAATAAAATAGAAATGATTCTAGACTAAGAGGAGATTATTATCGTTTATCTATTATTTTCTATAATTGATGGACGGGGAGAGAGCCCTAGATTTGAATTAGAAGAGGAAAGAAGCGACTAATATTCTCGAGTGTCTGAGCTATCGAGATGGAGCGTGGAGTGGAAGCGTGCACTTGAAATGGAGACCTGCATGCCATCCTTCGATATATCATCCACCCCTCTCACTGTCAGTAGAGATCTCGATTTTTCAGCTCTTTCATTGGAATAATCATTTCACGCCACTATGATAAAAACCTGATGTATTTAATGTTTATCTTTAATGGTAAGTCAATATAAATTCCCGCCTATTGAAAAAAACACACACACAAGGAAAAAAGGCATATATACATAAACCAATTTCGCACATACTCACATACATATATATATATTTGTAATATGGAATCATTAACGTTAATAAGTTACATATGGTAATATCTTGAATAGCTTTCTGAACATTAGGAACAATAAAATCATTAACGATATATTACTAAACTAATAAAGCCATAATTTTTCATTTATATTATTTTTACCAAACAATATGACAAACATTTTTTTTTTTTTTTAAATGACAAACATAATTTTTAAAAGTATCTTGAGCGACCTACTGCTTTGATAACTTTTTTTTTCATAGAAATAGAACTATACAGTAGCCAAAAAGTTGTGATTTCTTCTAAAAACATAGAATTTAAAATATCTATGAAACTGGTGAGAATCGAGCCATAGATTATAAGGAATTTTTACAATTTTTTTTTTCTCATATAAGTATTGCCACTGTATAAATTAATAGGTGTGCACAGATAAGAGTGAACACCTATATTTTCATAAATAGAAAACGATGTGTGAATATATGTTTTTATGTATCTGTGGAAATTTTGTCATATCAACATTCAAGTAGTTCTTAAATGTTTTTTTTCTAAATATTTTTCGTTTCTATTCATTATTTTTATTTTATTTTATTGATTTCTTTATTTTTCTCGAACGTAATGTAATTATTTTATCATCATAGTGTTATTATTTCTTTTTCTCTCTCTTATTTTTCTTATGAATATATTTATACCAAAAGTTCTATTTTCAATTGCACATACACATATAATCTTTTATACAACGTATTATCTTCGTTTGAAATAAAGATAGCCAGATTATTATACAACCTTATTACACATGTTTATTATTATTAGGGGACAATATGTACCAGAATAAAGATTATTTTTTCATTTCAATTTTTGTTTGACTGATGAGGTTGCTGCAATTTTATGCTCAACACCCTGCATATTAATAAAACATTGCGATTGTCACTTAAACAGGCACAAAGTTGTAAAATAAATTAGGCAGTTTATATCAATACCTGTCTGAATAATTTGACATATTCTCGACCATTACTACAATATAAGGGTACATATAGTGCAGGATATGATAGGTGTACAACGTCAAAGGGTAGGCGTGTCGTAAACTATCGGCTAGATAAGGCTATTTGATGTATGATGACACGTGCTATTTATGCGACTGTCTGCTAGGCAGCCTTTATCTGGCATATGATTGTCACTAACAACTATTCCAACGGCTATGTGCAGTTAATTCACTGCCTTTATGATCATAGTGTCTGGAATAGGGATGTGGGCCATTCCGCGTGAAATCAACATGCATAACTCTTACAAGTATAACAAATTAAAATTGCTTTATCTTAATCCTTGCTGTAATATTTTTTTTCTCTGCATTCTTACATCTCTTGAATAAAAGAATTAAATCTTTTACTATTCTTTTTTACATCTTCTGGAATACGTCACCTATCTCTGTTCATAAAACGTCTGTTATAACTTATTTAAAACAAAATTTTCTAATTTACCGGTTAAAAAACACTAATTTATTGTTCTTTGTTTGTACTTAACTTCCTTGCATGCTCCAACTAGGACAGGGAGAATGGGTTACCAACCTATTCGTGCCACAGATCAAGAATTATTCAGTAGGCAAGGAAATTAATCACTTGAGGTACGCATGATGATCAGTCAAACGCATGAAAATCAGTCAAACAAAAAATGAAAAACCGGACGATCAGTAAATCAAAGAGTAAATGAACATATAAGAGCATACACTAATAAGACCCAAAATTCCAATTTCGCTATCCATCTAAATGAAAATAACCACAAATTTAATAAAGACTCGGGAGTAAAAATATTACATCAAGTAGAAAATAGCCTAAAATTAAATACTTTTGAATCACTAGAAATAATAAAATCGTTTAAAACCGATCCAGATTTTTGTTTAAATGATCAGATTAACATATCCAATAGCCCCATTTTAAATTTATTTCCCATAGGAACGAAAAAACCCAATGAGTCATAAGGGAAACCCCGTTGTAAATCTAAAACTTAACCTACCTGCCCCCCCCCCCTTTTACTTCTCACAAATTCAGTGTTTTAGTTACCTCGAAGGTGAGTGCCTATGCTTGATTTCTTGTCTTATCTTTTTAAAAACCTTAGTATATTTAATCTATGTAACATAGTACTGATGTGTTGAAAATTTTATTGTATGTTTTAGAACTGAAGATGAATGTTTAGCATTCGAAACTAGTTTTCAAATAAAATAATCTCAATAGAAGTGGCATTTAATTCATCAATCCTAAGGAAATTAATTTTAATTCCCCCAGGTGGGATTCAAACTCGTGATCTACAGTCCTGTCGAGTCCTTAAATTTACCCTTTATTGGTAGGTTATCTATTTAGGTTGATAAGGACTTTTGATAGTCGGTCATTTTTTTCACTGTACTGAGTTATGTTTTTAATATTTGCAGATTCATGAAGATAACAATCAGTGGTTATAATGATTATGATTTTATTATTAAAAAAAAAAAAAAAAGATCGTATAATAATCGGTGTAATTCGAATACCTTGTTCTATGAAAAATTAAAAAAAATTCTGTTTTTTAAATTATTTACTAATTTTTTTCCCCCAAATTTTCACTAAGAATATAGTAACTCTCAAATTGAATTAATAATTTCAGTTTGATATTTTCGAATATATATTTTCCCCCCGGTTGATAAGAACGCCATATAAACCTAATTTCTGATCATGGGATATAAGAGATAAAAATTCCTGAACTTTCGTAAGCTTTTGACAAAATTCATATTTATGATTGTAAATTAAAAAAAAAAGAAATCCATTTCTCTCTGACTAAGAAAGCCAATAGATCATGGCTATGTTTATCTATAATCTACTTTTTCTAATGATGAAACTTTCTTCAAATTTTCAATCCAAGCTACACCAATTGACTCTCAATATTTGGTTCGTTCAGCAGATAGTTTAAAATATTACTCGACTCCAAGTCCCTTCCTAACACTAGAGCGAGTCAAAAAAGCCTCAACACTAAAAAAAAAAAAACGCAGTCAAAACTGGATTTTTTTTTATTCAAACCAATATAGATCCTAAACTTTAGGTTCTAAGGACAAATAAGATGTTACAAAAAGTATTTTCAATTGAATTTTTAACAAGATAACTTTCGTTAAATTTTCAATTCGAGCAACACCAACAGATATAGAGCGTGTTAAAATGTAACATTTTTAAGAGTGAAAAAAACTTTATATGTTTGATATTGAAAAAAAAAAAAAAAAGTTACAATTTGACTGTTTTTTATTCAAATCAAATATAGCTCCTAAACGTTAGGTTCTAGCGACAAATTTTATATTTAAAAAAATATTCTCCGTTAAATTTCTAACCGTCGTAAAGTTTTATGTCGCCGAGCCACATATCTATGTCAAAATATAATTAAAACAAATATCATGAATTATAGATCTACAAAATGACTGAATATATTATACTATTTCCTATAAACATAAAACATTAATAATGGATCCAGCTAATAGTATCAATCAAATAACCGACCATAGTTTAGCTAATCGAGTTAAACAAGACTGATTCGCTAATGACTCTTCAACAGTAATTATAGTCCCGTCACGGCAAGACTTTGCTCAATTCCATTTGATCGTAAATCATTACCAACAACTATAAATTTTTTTCTGATTTAATTATTTGTTTCCAATAATAAGTTAACTTACGAAATAATGAGTCGATAAACATAATTACTCAAGATTTAAAAAAATAATGTTTTGCACGTTGCGGTTTGAAGAGGTCCATTATAAATAGAAAAGAAGACAGTTGTTAACACACCGAATAGTTATTGACATTCACAGTTTTAATTTTTTTTTCATTGAGTAATTATTACAATCTGCCACAAATGTGGGCAATAAGTAATATAGGTGGCTTAATGATTACATTCACACATTATTTACAGTAAAAAAAAAACAAAAAAACAATAATAATAAAGATATAATAAAAAAACAAAAAAAAAACTATGCTATACATTAATAATATAGAATACACATCTGGGTGAAATATATAAATTTAAAAAATAAAAAATAAAAAAAATAATAGTAAGTTAGAATAAGGCAAAATTAAATTAAAGGCTAAAAATACAATTATACTTTATTTACAATATACAGTCATCCTAGAGATCCCCCGACCAGACCCGCCCCTCCACTTATGGAAGGACAAGCCGGGCACAGAGAATTCCCAGTTCTTCGCTCCCAGCTGGGTCATTGAAGTAAAAAAAACCACTGTAGGCTGAGTGAGAGCGCTCTACACATTCAATCAGGGCATGAGCTGAGAAGCTGGCCATGGCCAGAACTCCACCATAAATATATTTTACAAAAGATCTCGGGGCCACTGCCATTTTAGTCTGCGAGGAACACAGGATGTGTGAATGCGAATAGTGATTGAGCCAGAGGGTTAGGATGAAAGGAAAGATTACTATGGAATTTCGAAAATTTAAGTGGTACGAGGTCGAGGACGTATGGTATATTGAGATCATTATGTAGGGTTTTGTTGGAGACATAATATGGAGCATTTACAATAGTTCGGAGGATTTTGGATTGGAAGGATTGAATGCGTTTGATATTCAACTTAGTTTTAAATTAAAAAAAAAAAATAAGTTTAGTTACGATTCTCAATCACAAAGGATTTCTATTAAATCATATTATTTGGTTGGGTTGAAATATTTCCTGATCACTTTGTCAGTTAAATTATATTCATAGTTTGTTGACAACGATTTTTTTTACTATTTTTCCTCAATATCATGTAAAATACTTTCTAGTGATAAATTTTAAATGCGAACGTTTTAGCTTAATCACATTCAATATTTATCACCTAGATTTTCAGATTTTGTCGAATACTTGGGTATGGTATTTTCAATCCGTAACATTGAAACAAAAATCTATTCAAAATTAAACGAGGAAAAACTATTAATTTTCTTAAACTTAAAAACTGTTCTTAACTATTAGGAATATACGGAATCAATATAACTTACTCATACTTGAAATAAATTCAGGACTTACCTGAAAAAAAGAAGAAAATTAATTAGTACCAGCATATTATGAAACATACGTAAATTATATAATAGAGTAAATACTTAACATATTACCTGTAATCCGACCTCGAAGTCGAACTACGGCTAAAACAACAGAATATAATTAACTTCTTTGTCTCCAGCCGGAATTGAACTCGGGCCCCCGAGACTGTCTATTACGTTACGCACTGAGCTAACGTGCTTCCTTATATATAATTCTAACCAATATAATATATTAACAAATATTTAAAACTTTAATTGTGATAATGCTTCGTTTCTGACTAATTCTCATATACTCATTTAAGCTAATATAAGGTCTCGTATTCTCAAATTATGGTTGAGCTTTGATACCATAAGCTACTAGACCCCCTCCATATATTTTAAAGTTCAAATCTTTATACGAGACTTAAAAGACAAAAAACTTCTCGTCGTTTTCGACTCCTTGAGCATTTACCAAAGAAGCCTTCAAAGATCTCAATCAATTACAAAAGATTAAATTACATGACAATAATTAAATCCTTTTGGACATAAGGAGTTGAGCTTTCGGGCTCTACTAAACCTTACAGTTCTTCTCTAATCCAATCCCTGCAATCCCGAATCCTTCGTAACATCCTCAATACACACTATAACACATATATTGCCGATTTGTCTTAGAAAGGATACCTATCGTTCCATGACAAGCATTTGAAAATATAATTGCCCAGGGACTTTCTAGAGTAGAATATTTATTGAAGTACTAATAACGGGTAGTTCTTCACGAAGCTATTGAAGTGTCATTGTTAATATTTCATCCTACATTTACTTATTGTCTATATTGAATACAGTTGTAAAAACCGATAGAATATAAAAAAATAAAAATAAATAAAATACAACAAATAAAGTATTAAAATCTTTGCTCCTATTTATCATGCAAATCAGAAAAGCTGATTGCTTAGGGGCCATAATAAATTATATTTTAATATAATATATTTCTGTAGTGTGTTGATAGTTATACGGTCAACATAACTCTTAATCAAAAACAAATTTTCTATATTCAAAACTACAAGGAGGTTACTTTTCGAAATCCGAAGAAATAATTAGAGTGCAGGCCCCGCCATTATTCAGCGATAATAATTAGTTACTGCCTGCGGGGAAGTGGATGGCACAAATTACCACCAATAATTGAGCACTTTAAGTGAAATGGAAGGGAGCTGGAAATATTCCTTTTGTGTTGGAGAGTTTTGTATTCGGGGGAGGTTCCACCATTAGGGCGCGCTGATGGCAACAGGTAGTTTGTATTCTGCAGGAGCCCACAGCCAGGCCAAATATCAATGTTTTCTTAATCGCTGGGAGCATCACCTGCCCTGGACCAGAATGTACCCAATTGTACCACTTTGTACCTAATGTATCCTCCGCCCATCTCCGGAATAGCAATCGCCCGAAGGTTCCGATTCAAGTTTAACGGTCATTCGTATTCGCTATTAACAGCTGAGGGGCCCCTCTTATGGACTTCTTCCACTTCAGTTAATTATTATGGCGTTACTTTGCAAAAGGAGCACGTATTTGAATTTAATTTCAATTCCTGAATACATTCCTTACATACAAATTAACTTCATTAAGTAAGCTTGGTTTGTTCTTAGATTTCCCTTTTTCCGGCAGAATATTAAAGATAATTATTTTCTGAGCATAAAAGTAAATATTAATTTAATGAATATTCTTGTTTCCTAATCCTAAAACCAGTGCCTGCAAACCAAGGTACTTACTTATATTGGAATGCCTTCCTACCAGGAACTAATTACTACATTACTTAAATGAATTCAATGCATTTAAATTAAGCCTATACTACATTTAAATAATATTAATTAATTAAGGACGAACTTGATTGATTAATAGTATGGTTATGTCACCAGATTACCTTTCAATGCTTTTGATAAGAAGTCTCGGTACCCTTTAATATATAACTTTATTGAAGTTCTGCCTGTGTTGCTTTACAAGCAATTGTCATTTCATTATGAGCATTATCTTTACATTTACTAATTTCGATAAATAGCTAAATAAAAAACAACAAAAACATAGAATTACTTAATAACGACATTTTAATATATAGATCAAGAAAATAATATATTTTATTATTGCTATTATCTACCAAGGAATGAGAGAGCCTTTACGTGTGAATCCATAACGGAAAGCAAGTTGAGAGACAAGTGGAATTCAGATCTTTACTGTTATCTTTGCATTTAGTCAGCTCTAGGTCCTAATAATTTTTCACAAGACATTTTAATTTTGCCACTTCAGGTGAGTATCAACCTATTTGATTTCTTGTCACACTTTTCAGAAGAAAAAAAAAAAATATATATTTATAATCTATATACCGAAGAGGTGATTTTTTTTAATTTTTAAAAATGTTTTTAGAGCTGATGATAAATTAACATTTAAATATAGTTTTAAAATAAAAAAATCCCAATAGAAGCAGCAAATAGTCCATCAATCCTATTTGAAAATAAGGATGTTGGTTAGGGACCAATAAACCATTAAGCTTTGTAATAAGGCCCCTCACAATGTTTGAGCAATGATGGAAGAAGATATTCAGAGAGTAAGTTATGAAGAACTAGAATATATTTCAATAAATTTAATTAATTAATGTAACTTATTTTTATCTATTCCCTTAAGACAACCACACCAAATCAATTATATATCAGCATTATAGTATGAGCGCTGGCTGATGGCACCTTACTAGTGAGAGGAGGAGGAGAAACGTTGCCAAAGCTCCTTAACCCTCACATGGGTCTGCCCAGTCTTTGCCGAGATCTTTCTCGTAATTGTTTTGTTTGTTTGGTTTTATTTTAATTTTTTATTATAATTTTAACTACAGATTAGCCATTTTAAGGATCGTAGTTAGTATTATTTTATCTTGTGTTCATCCAATAAATAAATTTTAAATATGTTTGTCCTATCTCAAATCAATGTATTATTCTTTTTCGTAATTTTCATTTAATGTTATTTTTAATTGGCTTATTAGCAATATAATATGTACACAAAGGTCTCATGTCAAAAATAATATTAAAAATGTTTATTTATAAAATGGTTAAAATTATAATGTATAATATAAGATTTACGTTATACTAATCATATGGTAAATAATAAAAACAATGAGTTTAATTAGATGCTACTTACTCGTACCAGGAAGCATA